>CM055069.1:42043261-42245068 GCA_029204045.2 Tillandsia leiboldiana | reverse complement strand
AGGGTCGTATAGAGCGACTTGAGGCTCAGATGGCGGCTCTGGTTGGGATGTTCCAGCATTTTGTGCAGCAGCAGACTGCTGCTCCTGCCCCACCTGTTCACCCACCAACTGTTCCAGTTGCTGCACCGCCGATTTCACCCCTTGCTGCTTCGGCCGTTGCCGAGCCTGAGGGTTTGGCGGAGCCTGCTGTTGACCCCGTATCACCACCAGCGGGGCCCATTCCAGATGTAGCTGCGGCTTCTTGTGCGGTACCGGGGGTTACGGTTGCCCCTGTTTGTACTGCTGTGATGGCACCTGCGTCATACCGGTCTGTCTTCCCAGTTACCGATCCTGTGGCCAATGATGAGGCTGATCGAGCAGAGCAAGCTCGAGCAAAGGCTGTCCTGCCCGAGTTCAAGAATTCCGAGCCACAAATATTCGAGGGCAAGAAAAGAGCGCCTTCTGTGAGCGGTGGTGGATCCTTCAGACAAAACAAAAAGGCGAAGCAAACTCGACCGTGCGCCTTCTGCGGGGGTACTCACCGAGCGCGCTTCTGCAAACGACGCCACGGCCGATGCTTCACATACGGCCAACAGGGACATACCGCTACGAAGTGCTCGCAGGGGTTGGGGCACGAGATTCACTGCCAACTCTCATCCCCCCTGACCACTGACTTCGACAACTGCGTCGAGGCCGAAATCCAGATCTCTCGTGCGGAGCGGGATGCCACTGAGAGAGGGAAGGATAAGAAACGGACTTCTTCTGGGAACGCATCTGCCAGCCACTAGCAACGTGGACTACGACTCTGTATCTTTTGCGGTAGACCACATCATGCAAATACGTGCCCACATCGATATGGACGTTGCTACGGGTGCGGGTGTAGTATTCTGGTTTTCCCCCGTACAGTTTTTCCGTTGAATCCACTGTGTAGAACACCTAGTGTTGGTGTGTCTGGCCCATGGTGCATCAAAGGGGTGCCACAGATGGACCCTGTGTGGTATTTTAGCTGATTTGGTCTTCGGCTGTGTTTGCTGAATTTTAGAGAAGGAACTGGGCCAAGCGGAGATCGGATTTGGATTCAGCACGGAAAAACGCTTGAAAACGACTATTTATTTGTCGAATTTGGAGTCCGGACGACCAAATGCGGGCTTCCGGAAGTTTCGGGGGATTTCCGGTGCATGGGGGTGCTCCGTGGACCGGACAGTGCCACGTGGCGGCCCATTATTGGGCGGCTCACGTCGCTCGGTCCACGGAGGAGGCGCGGCGGTGCATGGACCGCGCGGGTGGCCGCGTGGCGCTTCCGGATTGGAGGGAGCACGCGGCGCGGTCCAGGGAAAAGGCGGGGCACCGGTGGACCGGGCGCACGACACGTGTCGCCCGGGGATTGGTGGGCTCAGCTGGGCGCGGTCCACGGGTGCGCTAGGCGGTGCCTCGGGGCGCGCGCCAGCGCAGGGGCACAGTGCGGCCGGTCGGCCGCACATGGCCCGCACTCGAGTGCGGGCCACGTGTCGGCCGACCAGGGGGCGGTGCATGCACCGCCCCCAGCGGGTCTGCGCCACGCGGCGTGCGGCCGGTCGCCCCGCACAGCTGTTTGCTGTGCGGGGGACACGTGGCCGCACCGCAGGCTTTCGGGCGGTCGGACGGCCCCCGTCCGACCTGCTTCGGGGATTCGGGCGCCCGAAAGTGGCGCCCGAATCCGACAAGAGGGGGGGGGGGGGGGTTGGCAGCCTATATAAAGGCCTTTTGGGGGGCCCTTTTGCTCACTTTCTGTGAGGATTTCCACAGTGAACCCTTAATGAAAAATCTTCCTCTACCTGAAACCCTTCTTGTCGCTCACTCCTGAGATTTTAGGAGCGCGTTTTTCGAGGTTGGTCATTTTCCGGCGCGGCGCAACACTCGTTCTTCGACAACCCGTTTCGTCCCTTCGCAGTGTTCAGGCTCCCCCGGCTCACCCCGACCTCCGATTCGGGTGATTTTTGCGCCGTTGGACTCTCGACAGGTAGGGCTTCATTTTTGATATTTTGAGTAGCCCCTGGTTTTCATGTGGATTTTGAGTTTACCGAGCTTCTTTGTGACCCATTTTTCCTCGCGGAGTTTTGGACAGCACCTGCTTGATTTGGCTATAACTTCGCGCTCAGGCGACGGATCGAGGCGATTCAAAAGGCATTTCTCATCTACATCTCGCTAGGAATCTCCTGGAATTTTCTCAGATTTTTCTGAATATTTTTCGAAGGTGGAAATCTCCTTTCTCTGTAACTTTTGGTACAGAAATTCTGCACAGTTTTGTTTGGGGGTGTTCCCCTTGCCAAATTTGTATCTCAGCAAAGGAAGCTCGGTTTTGAACGTGCAGGTACTCGTTTCGACGGGTTCGTCGCAAGGAACGCGACGGTATTTTTATTAGAATTTTCTGAGCACCCTTCGCAGGTGAAAATCTGAGATCTTTGGATCGGTAATTTTGGGACAGATTTTGTGATGTTTGAAGGACTAAAATTATGTATGTTCTTCTTGGAGGTTTGGCACAGCATTGCGGTGAGTTTTGGTGCGAGCGCGGGTTTTCGCATTGGGGACAGGATTTTAGCGCTCGAGGTGGGTACCGTTGTTAACCTCTTATTTTGGACAACCCACTAGGCATATTGGAGCTTGCATTTTGTAATATGGCCAACATACTAGTAAAAATGAACAGAGCATGCTTAATGAAAAGAAAAGGGCTCACGATTGATACTTGTATCTTTAGAGGACTAGACACTAATAAATGGTAATAACCGGCTAAATCCGTTTCATACTTAATGTTCATTGAAGGACTTATGCATGTGTCTAAATCAGCTTATGGTAGGTTAATATTTCGGATATTTTAACCAAGGCATAATGTAAGAATTGGAATGCAAAAATTATCTTGCTTAGTAAAGGACTTTTGCATGTTTAAATGGTCACCTAGTTAGGCCACCTTTTTCTGCTGAACTATCATGCTGGAATTGACTTAGGAGAAACCATGATTTCATTTTCTCCAGTTATCTTGACATAAGGGGATGTCATGCCCGGGTTAGGGCAGGGGCTGGGATAGAGTAGGCAGATACTGGGATTTCGGGACAGGCAGGCTGTGTAGGCAGGGTATTGCGGCGATCGCGGATTTTGGGCGATTGACCGGACAATTGTTGTTGCATCAGATCGGGGAAGGGATTTGGGCTTTCTTTTTAGTGGATGGACCTGTTCCATTTAGATCAGTGTCATGATCCAGTCTTGCGGACTTATTTTTCCTTGGGCACTTATTACTCAGGCATTATGCTCGTGTGGGTCGCTCCCCTCGAGTGCCACTCCGGAGTGCGCGTTATACAGACTTGAGTCTTTGAGACTCCTATCCCCTATCGGTGTTATGCGTAGGCTGGCATACCCGATTTGGCAGGCATCGCAGGCAGTACCAGTGTATACTGGGGTATAGATTGGTTTGGTCAGGCAGGCTTTGATATTCTGATGCATACATTTAGCTATCTTTTAGCCGGGCATGTAGAGGCATATTAGTGGTATTTTTATCAGTATCCATGCATAAAGTTTACCACATTATTCTTTTCGCCTCTGGTAGTCCTAGTGGGCAGGTACGAGTTGAGGTTTACCCACTAGGGGAGGCTACTGTTTTTATAGTAGTTCTCACCCCCACTCTTTTTTTCCCTCTTCTTTTCCCCTTTGTTTTGCAGAGTCCTCTGCGGGAGTCGCGGGACCCTCTTCCCTGGACCGAGGTAAGAGGATCGTTGACTAGCTAGCTGTTTTCCCCTGACCCTGAGGTTGATAGATTTGGATGTATCCCCGGTACACTCAGACTGTTGTACTTCCTTTTATTTTGGGTCTGGCTTCGGCCAGCTGGATGTATTCTATTTGGTGAGCTGGGAGAGACATTTGTATATTTTGAGAGCTATGTTGTATTTTCTTTTCTGCTCTTATCTGAGTTGTACTAGTTGTAGTTAGCTCTGTTATGCTCTTTTATTTTATCTAGCTATCTGAGCAGGTTACCAGCGCTTCGTGTACACGGAAAATTCCGAGTGCACGGCGGATCTGTAGACGAGCCTGGGTTCTGATTTACACCCGGGGCGTGACAGATTAAGATGGTATCAGAGCCATTCACCAGCCGGAAATGTGAGATGAGTCTCGGCTGAGCCAGGGTTATATAGCGGGTAGAGCGAGGCTCCCCGGCTAATGACCGTTGTGAGTGGAGTGCAGCTCCTCACAAGGTCGGCTAAGGCTAGCGAGACGAGTCTCACATCGCCTGGTGCTTGTGAGTGTGCTTGAGCCTGACGTGGACGTCAGGGCTTAAGGGGGGGAAGAATGTGACACCCCCGGAATTTGGATTAGTCCTCTATATAAATGATATAATAGGACTAAATCTCTAACCCGGCTATAGCATTTTGGATGGTAGCAAGATCCAAGAGGAACATGAGAGTTAAGCGTGCTAGAGCTAGAGTAGTTCTAGGATGGGTGACCCCCTGGGAAGTGGGGCGTCACAGTTGGTATCAGAGCTTAGGGATAGGTCAGTTGGGACTTAGGAAACCCTAGGCTTTTGGCAGGCCCTAGGATAGCAGGGCGCGAGTGACGCGATATTTTGCGAAAGTCGGCAATTTATTATTAACTCTTCCTGTGAGTGGAGAGGGATTGGCATACCCTATTTCTGGTAGACTAGTATGTTGGCTGCAGACAACATAAGGTTACAGAAATATGGGGATGTCCATGGCTTTCGCTGGATTGGGTCGAGAGTGCTTTTGTTTACTGACTCGTGGTCTTGTGTGGCAGGATGCCTCCTAGGCGGCAGATCCCTACTCGGGGTACTCCTACACCCCCGGAGGAGCCGGAGCAGTCCGGGCCTTCGGAGATTAGTGAGCTTAGGGCCATGGTGGCCCAGTTGGCGGAGAGCCACCGCCGTCAGGAGCAGAGGTTTGATCAGTTGCTTGCCCAGGTTAGGGCACCTCCCCCTACTACTGTAGAGGCCCCTATATCACCTGTTGTACCACCGGCTATTCCACCAGTCCCTACGGCACCGTCGTCGAGCAGTGGGGCCCAGGGGATGTTCAGGCCGTTGACCCCGGCGGAGGAGCGGGAGTTTGCTGACAAGCTCTCACAGTTTTGCAAGCGAGGACCGCCTAGGTTCTCAGGGCGGAGCACACACCCGTGGGAGATAGGATTATGGCTGGCAGCAATGGAGAAGTTATTTCAGGACTTCTTCATTGACCATAGATACAGAGTGCATATGGCAGTACACTGTCTAGAGGGGGATGCAGATGCCTGGTGGCGTCGGGTTGAGCCCTTGGAGTTTCAGATTACCCGGCAGCTGCCTTGGGCAGAGTTTCGACGGATGATCCTGGACACCTATTTCTCCACGAGCGTGAAGAAAAAGATTGAGGATGACTTGAAGAATCTACAGCAAGGTGATCGGGCTGTATGGGATTATTTCCAGGAGTTCACGCAGTTGCTCAACTGCGTGCCCTATGTTGCCAGGGATGGGCCGCACCAGGTAGAGCTTTTTGAGACGGGCCTTCGCCCAGAGATTTATACCTTAGTGCACGCCCAGAGGCTTCAGACCATATCAGAGGCAGTGGATCATGCACAGTGGGTCGAGAGGGGAGACCACGTTGTCGCTAGACGTGGAGGCTTGGTCGCTCAGGGTTCTGAGAGGAAGCGACCAGCGCCAGATGATGGGGGACAGGCCAGTTCCTGGAGGCCGCCCCGACCGCCACCGCCTCAGTTTACGGGCCGTGGGCGCTCGGAGCGGCGAGGGTCTGGGGGATCCCAGAGGCCCCCGCAGCATCAGCAGCAGCAGCCCCAGCGACAGCAGCAGCATTCGCAGCAGCAGAGGTCGCAGTCTCGACAGCAGGGGTCACAGCGGCAGAGGCAGCAGCAGCAGCAGATGAGGCGGTTAGAGCTCGAGGTTGTATCCCCTGGGGTCTCTGCGCGACTTATGACTCTAGTCGTACAGCCCACTCTGTTGGACAGGATTCGGGAGAGACAGAGTGAGGACCCCACTTGATGAGGGTTCGAGAGCAGATTCAGACGGACTCGGCAGGGGATTTTTCAGTTGATGCTTCGGGAGTACTTCGGTACAGGGACCGAGCTTGCGTGCCCATGATACAGAGATTCGAGAGCAGATCTTGAGGGAGGCCCACTATACACCTTATACCATCCATCCTGGGGGGACTAAGATGTATAGGGACCTCAAGGCACAGTTCTGGTGGAACGGGATGAAAAGAGACATTGGGAGGTTTGTAGCACATTGCTTAATTTGTCAGCAAGTAAAGGCTGAGCATCGTGTACCTGCTGGCAAGTTGCAGAGCCTCCCAATCCCTGAATGGAAATGGGAACGTGTTACCATGGATTTTGTTACCGGGTTGCCGAGGGCACAGTCAGGAGCAGACGCGATCTGGGTAGTCGTGGACAGATTCACCAAATCCGCTCACTTTTTACCGGTACAGGTGACTTGGCCACTAGACCGACTGGCACAGCTGTATTTAGACGAGGTAGTGAGGTTGCATGGCGTGCCTACCTCCATTGTATCTGATCGAGATTCGAGGTTTGTTTCGCGCTTTTGGAGGAGTCTACAGGCCACTTTGGGGACGCAGCTAAGTTTCAGCACGGCTTTTCACCCACAGACAGACGGACAGTCAGAGCGGACTATACAGATTCTTGAGGACATGCTCCGGGCCTGCACGCTAGACTTTGGAGGAGGATGGGTGCGACACTTATCACTGGCAGAGTTTGCGTACAACAATAGCTTTCAAGCGAGCATCCAGATGGCTCCGTTCGAAGCATTGTATGGACGCAAGTGTCGTTCCCCACTTTATTGGAGCGATGTGGGTGAAAGACGGACTTTGGGTCCAGAGTTGTTGCGAGAGGCAGAGGATAAAGTCAGGATAATCAGGCAACATCTTCAGACAGCTCAGAGCAGACAGAGGAGCTACGCCGATGTGCGGAGGCGAGACCTTGAGTTTGGGGTTGGAGATCATGTCTTTTTGAAGGTTTCGCCTTCAAAGGGTATCCGGAGATTTGGGATTCGTGGGAAACTGAGCCCTTGTTATATTGGACCTTTTGAGGTATTGGAGCGCATAGGGCCAGTTGCCTACAGGCTTGCACTCCCCCCCAGGCTTGCTGGTATTCACGATGTATTTCATGTATCGACCCTGAGGAAGTATGTTCATGATCCGTCACACATCATCGATTTCACCCCACTGGAGATTGCCGAGGATCTGAGCTTTGTTGAGCGGCCATCGAGGATCTTGGACCGCGAGGTTAGAGAGCTGCGCAGCCGGGCCATCCCTTATGTGAAGATCCTCTGGAGCGGTCGGGATGAGCGCGAGGCCACCTGGGAGCTAGAGTCAGCGATGTTGGATGCTTACCCCTATTTGTTCGAGGCCCCGGCTTGAGGTATGGCTTTTGTTTCGAGGACGAAACTCTTTTAGTGGGGGAGGATGTAGTATTCTGGTTTTCCCCCGTACAGTTTTTCCATTGAATCCACTGTGTAGAACACCTAGTGTTGGTGTGTCTGGCCCATGGTGCATCAAAGGGGTGCCACAGATGGACCCTGTGTGGTATTTTAGCTGATTTGGTCTTCGGCTGTGTTTGCTGAATTTTAGAGAAGGAACTGGGCCAAGCGGAGTTCGGATTTGGATTCAGCGCGGAAAAACGCTTGAAAACGACTATTTATTTGTCGAATTTGGAGTCCGGACGACCAAATGCGGGCTTCCGGAAGTTTCGGGGGATTTCCGGTGCATTGGGGTGCTCCGTGGACCGGACAGTGCCACGTGGCGGCCCATTATTGGGCGGCTCACGTCGCTCGGTCCACGGAGGAGGCGCGGCGGTGCATGGACCGCGCGGGTGGCCGCGTGGCGCTTCCGGATTGGAGGGAGCACGCGGCGCGGTCCAGGGAAAAGGCGGGGCACCGGTGGACCGGGCGCACGACACGTGTCGCCCGGGGATTGGTGGGCTCAGCTGGGCGCGGTCCACGGGTGCGCTAGGCGGTGCCTCGGGGCGCGCGCCAGCGCATGGGCACAGTGCGGCCGGTCGGCCGCACATGGCCCGCACTCGAGTGCGGGCCACGTGTCGGCCGACCAGGGGGCGGGTGCATGCACCGCCCCCAGCGGGTCTGCGCCACGCGGCGTGCGGCCGGTCGCCCCGCACAGCTGTTTGCTGTGCGGGGGACACGTGGCCGCACCGCAGGCTTTCGGGCGGTCGGACGGCCCCCGTCCGACCTGCTTCGGGGATTCGGGCGCCCGAAAGTGGCGCCCGAATCCGACAAGAGGGGGGGGGGGGGGTTGGCAGCCTATATAAAGGCCTTTTGGGGGGCCCTTTTGCTCACTTTCTGTGAGGATTTTCACAGTGAACCCTTAATGAAAAATCTTCCTCTACCTGAAACCCTTCTTGTCGCTCACTCCTGAGATTTTAGGAGCGCGTTTTTCGAGGTTGGTCATTTTCCGGCGCGGCGCAACACTCGTTCTTCGACGACCCGTTTCGTCCCTTCGCAGTGTTCAGGCTCCCCCGGCTCACCCCGACCTCCGATTCGGGTGATTTTTGCGCCGTTGGACTCTCGACAGGTAGGGCTTCATTTTTGATATTTTGAGTAGCCCCTGGTTTTCATGTGGATTTTGAGTTTCCCGAGCTTCTTTGTGACCCATTTTTCCTCGCGGAGTTTTGGACAGCACCTGCTTGATTTGGCTATAACTTCGCGCTCAGGCGACGGATCGAGGCGATTCAAAAGGCATTTCTCATCTACATCTCGCGAGGAATCTCCTGGAATTTTCTCAGATTTTTCTGAATATTTTTCGAAGGTGGAAATCTCCTTTCTCTGTAACTTTTGGTACAGAAATTCTGCACAGTTTTGTTTGGGGGTGTTCCCCTTGCCAAATTTGTATCTCAGCAAAGGAAGCTCGGTTTTGAACGTGCAGGTACTCGTTTCGACGGGTTCGTCGCAAGGAACGCGACGGTATTTTTATTAGAATTTTCTGAGCACCCTTCGCAGGTGAAAATCTGAGATCTTTGGATCGGTAATTTTGGGACAGATTTTGTGATGTTTGAAGGACTAAAATTATGTATGTTCTTCTTGGAGGTTTGGCACAGCATTGCGGTGAGTTTTGGTGCGAGCGCGGGTTTTCGCATTGGGGACAGGATTTTAGCGCTCGAGGTGGGTACCGTTGTTAACCTCTTATTTTGGACAACCCACTAGGCATATTGGAGCTTGCATTTTGTAATATGGCCAACATACTAGTAAAAATGAACAGAGCATGCTTAATGAAAAGAAAAGGGCTCACGATTGATACTTGTATCTTTAGAGGACTAGACACTAATAAATGGTAATAACCGGCTAAATCCGTTTCATACTTAATGTTCATTGAAGGACTTATGCATGTGTCTAAATCAGCTTATGGTAGGTTAATATTTCGGATATTTTAACCAAGGCATAATGTAAGAATTGGAATGCAAAAATTATCTTGCTTAGTAAAGGACTTTTGCATGTTTAAATGGTCACCTAGTTAGGCCACCTTTTTCTGCTGAACTATCATGCTGGAATTGACTTAGGAGAAACCATGATTTCATTTTCTCCAGTTATCTTGACATAAGGGGATGTCATGCCCGGGTTAGGGCAGGGGCTGGGATAGAGTAGGCAGATACTGGGATTTCGGGACAGGCAGGCTGTGTAGGCAGGGTATTGCGGCGATCGCGGATTTTGGGCGATTGACCGGACAGTTGTTGTTGCATCAGATCGGGGAAGGGATTTGGGCTTTCTTTTTAGTGGATGGACCTGTTCCATTTAGATCAGTGTCATGATCCAGTCTTGCGGTCTTATTTTTTCTTGGGCACTTATTACTCAGGCATTATGCTCGTGTGGGTCGCTCCCCTCGAGTGCCACTCCGGAGTGCGCGTTATACAGACTTGAGTCTTTGAGACTCCTATCCCCTATCGGTGTTATGCGTAGGCTGGCATACCCGATTTGGCAGGCATCGCAGGCAGTACCAGTGTATACTGGGGTATAGATTGGTTTGGTCAGTCAGGCTTTGATATTCTGATGCATACATTTAGCTATCTTTTAGCCGGGCATGTAGAGGCATATTAGTGGTATTTTTATCAGTATCCATTCATAAAGTTTACCACATTATTCTTTTCGCCTCTGGTAGTCCTAGTGGGCAGGTACGAGTTGAGGTTTACCCACTAGGGGAGGCTACTGTTTTTATAGTAGTTCTCACCCCCACTCTTTTTTTCCCTCTTCTTTCCCCCTTTGTTTTGCAGAGTCCTCTGCGGGAGTCGCGGGACCCTCTTCCCTGGACCGAGGTAAGAGGATCGTTGACTAGCTAGCTGTTTTCCCCTGACCCTGAGGTTGATAGATTTGGATGTATCCCCGGTACACTCAGACTGTTGTACTTCCTTTTATTTTGGGTCTGGCTTCGGCCAGCTGGATGTATTCTATTTGGTGAGCTGGGAGAGACATTTGTATATTTTGAGAGCTATGTTGTATTTTCTTTTCTGCTCTTATCTGAGTTGTACTAGTTGTAGTTAGCTCTGTTATGCTCTTTTATTTTATCTAGCTATCTGAGCAGGTTACCAGCGCTTCGTGTACACGGAAAATTCCGAGTGCACGACGGATCTGTAGACGAGCCTGGGTTCTGATTTACACCCGGGGCGTGACAGCGGGCAACCGGGACACATTCGGGAAAATTGCCCACAGAGGGCCACCTTTGATTATTCCACTGCTCCAGCACCTGTGATCCCATGCCAGCGTCAGGGTACTCCCTTGAACGCTGTTTCATCTGGGTGTCCTCCTCTTCCTTGTCAGTCTGAGGGAGCGCGCCAAACCTCAGCAGGACCGGCCCATGCACTGACCCCTCATGGAGGGAAGCCCGACGACTGACCTAGTAGCTCTCGAATAAGTTTTTATATTAAGCATTTCATTAAGTATGACTTTAAGTTGTAAGCTTCGGGAACAAAACTCCTTTGTAGTGGAGGTGATGTTATAATCTGAATTACATTGTTCTAATAAATAGATAAAAGATAAAATTGGACATTGATCTCCGTAGACGTTGATTGCCTTAGCCGCGTTACCTATACCTTCTGTTGACTCCGGTGGGAGTCGTGTCCCCAACTTGATGTTGGCGACAGATCTTGGGTATTTCACCCTTCTTTCGATAAGTATGTTGGCTGCAGACAAGGTACTGTCGAAAGAGTGGTTTGAAGTACTCTACCCCGTAAGGGGTAATATCGTGATTGGGTCTACCTGTTCGCTAGTTATAGTCTCCAGGGTTACCCTCTGGACAACGATGTTAAAGTTCAGTGATGATATCCCAGACCATATTGGACCTTAGGTAGGTCTCAGATAGTCGTGTGTATAGTGGACAGATTATATTTGTCATTAATGTAGACATTCGTCCTAGCTTGCGGCCACTAGCCACGTTGACCTCGCCAGATCGTGCAACTGATTCGATAATAGAAATAAGTGGTAGTACAAATGAACAGTAAGTGAACCAGAATTTTTAGCAGTTTGGATGAAACAGAATTGTGAACCCTAGTGTTATCGCAAATTACACAGTACAAGGTGCATTGACATTAGGGACCGTGTATGTTCGGTCAACGAACAAGTTATCGGGCCAATGTGGTAGCAGATGCTTTGAGCCGAAAGCACGTGTCCCCAGAGCTACTAACGATCACTGAGCAGGATCGCTTGAATTCCGAGTTCCAGCATCTAGACTTGGAGATCGTTCCTTCGGGGTCTATCGCTCGACTTTTAGCGATGGTAGTGCAGTCTACCCTGCTTGATCGCATAAAGGAGGGACAGCAGTCGGACCCCTCCTCCCATAAGATTCGTGAACTGATACCACTGGGACAGACTGACGAATTACCAGTTGCACGCCGATGACTCTATCCGATTCAGGGGTCGTTGATATCTGGTTTTCTACTAAACCATAGCTCATATGGTGTATTTAAAGTTCCTGGGCGCAAATACACTCGATTAATGACATAGACAGCGGTGTTCACAGCTTCAGCCCAAAAATGTAGCGGTAAATTCCGGCTAAGAAGCATCACACGCGCCATCTCTTGAACAACCCTGTTTTTGCGCTCAACAACACCATTCTGCTGAGGTGTATAGGGTGCCGAGAATTCATGTTTTATGCCATTGGAAGTGCAAAAATCAATGAATTTGGAATTAATGAATTCTCCACCTCTATCACTTCCAACACGAATGATCTTTTCATTCTTTTCAATCATAAAACGATGGCAAATCTCATGAAAAGAATCAAACGTATCAGCTTTCTCTTTTAAAAAATGCTACCCATGAAAACCTAGAGAAATCATCAACCAATAAGAAAATATACCATTTACCTCCCAAAGATGGTTGACGGGTCGGTCCGAAAAAAAATAGTCTACATAAACTACACAACATTTAATCGTAGGAAGATTAAAGGCAAGGAAAGATTTCACCTTTGCATACCCAAACCTTTTGAGTTTTAGAGTATGTTGGCAATGGTTGAGAAATTTTCCTTGATGAAGACGTCTTGTATGATTGATCTTTTTCTTTTGTCATCGTCTTGCTTGAAGTACTACCAATGTTCTTTTCTTTCGAAAAGTCCTTCTTTGATTTCCGGGGAGTGAACTCATTGGTAGCAATTGCAAGATGTGATTGATTTGATCTTTGAGCTCCAATCTTGCAATTTCTTCCAATATGCCCTGCAAAATTACAACGAAAACATACCTTAGTGCTTGACGATCCCGAGGAGGGTGAAGTAGGCTTGTTGTCGTTGGTAATCGTGAATTCCGGTGTCGGAGGAGGAGATACCGACTGAGGCACGAAAACTGTCCCAACCGAACTAAAATTGTGTTCAGTTCGATTGTATCCGAGGCCGAACTTGTTTGATTGACCAAGACCAAGAAGCTTATCCAACTTACTCCTTCCTGATGAAAATCGCTGTAAGTCATCCTTGAGTTGGAGAATGGTCTCTATCATTTCCAGTTTTTCCTGTCGAGCCTCGCCGTTGAGCTTCAAGAAGTAATTCGCTTTGTTCACCATGTCTACATAATTCTTCTCGAGTTGCTCATTGGACTCTTGAAGGGAAACATTTGCTTTTAACAGATTATCCCTTTCCACTTCAAGATCGGTCGAGAGAGAAGTTACCCTTTTTACTTCTACTTCGAGATCCTGTAATCTCCCTCTCAACCCCTTGTTTTGTTTAGCCAGTTTCTTTGAATCCCGTAAAAGTCTGTGGTTGGCTAAAACAAAATCTTCACCTTCAGAGTTACTCGATTCATCATCCGTTGCAGTTTTTTCAACCCGGGAGGAGTTGGACAATGAATCTGAAGTACTTGCCATTAAGCACATGAAGGGTGAAGATGTGGACGCGTGGAATGCCGTTGCGCTTTCTTCTTCATCACTTGAGGATGACTCATTTGACGTTGAGTTGTCATCCCAGGTGACGACTTGCATCGCTTTCTTCTTCGACGGATTCTTAGTTGGACATTCCGTTGAGATATGGCCGTTGTGGTGACCCTGATCCCCGTGTTGCTTCTCCCATGAACCACGGTGTAGAACTCCTGGTGTTGGTGTATCTGGCCCATAGTGCATCAAAGGGATGCCACAAATGGACCCTGTGTGATATCCACAGCTGGATTGGCCTTCGGCTGCATTTGCCGCATTTTCGGAATTGTTTTGGGCCAAACAGAGGTTGGATTTGGATTCAGCACGGAAAAACGCTTGAAAATGGCTTTTTGTTTGCCAAATTCTGAGTCCGGATGCCCAAAAACGGACTCCTGGAAAATTTTCTGGATTTCTAGTGCATGGGGGAGCCGTGGAACGGCGGGGGTGCCACGTGGCAGGCCCTGATTGGCCGGCGCACGCAGCTGGGTCCACGGAGCGCAAGGGAGTGGGCCGGGGTGCACCGCGGGGCGCGTGGACCGGCGGGTGTCCACGTGGCAGCGCCTGACAGGGCGGCTCAGGTGCGCTCGGTCCGCGGGTGCGTGCGGGGAGGCGTGGACCGGGGGCGCGCCACGTGGCAGCACCCGGTTGGCGGGCGCACGAGCGCGCGGTCCACGCAGCGCGAGGGGCAGGTGTCGGGGGCAGGCGCCCGAAACCGGCCGGGCCGGGCCGCACTGTGCGCGCCCGAAACCGGCCGGGCCGGGCCGCACTGTGCGCGCCCGAAACCGGGCTGGGCCGCACTGTAGCCGCCCGAATCCCGGGCTGGGCCGCACTGTAGCCGCCCGAATCTTGGGACAATTTCGGTATTATCCGAATTGTTTCTTTGGGCCTATAAATAGGCAGCCCGAGCCCTCTTTGCAGCCCTTTTCCTCTCAGTCTGTGCAAGATCTCCCCGAGCTTCCTCTTGATGAATTTTTTCCTCTCTTAATCCTTGATCTTCCTGCGGAGTTTAAGAATTTTTGGAGGCTCGAATCCCGAGGTTCTCTATTTTACGGCGCGGCGCGACGTGGTGGTTCCTGTGTTCTTCTTCGGCGCAGCAGCAGTGTTTTAGCTTCCCTGGTCTACCCCGAGATCCTTTTTCTGTGATTCTTGCGCCAGCAGACTCCTAAGAGGTAGGGCTTCATCTTTCATTTTGATTGCACCTTCCGGTTTCGAGGTTTTGGCATGGATCCCGAGGCAACACAGTGACCCCTTTTTCTGTGTGGATTTCTGTGACAGAGCAGAGTGTTTTGGCCGTATCTTCGCGCACGAGCGTCAGACGGAGGCGTGCTTATACAAGTTTTTCATCTACAGATCACAAGGAACAAGCTCGTATTTTTCATGGATTTTTCCAAAGTTTCTATTGGAGGTGAAAATCCCGTTTTTCCTGTATTCAGTGCTACAGTTTTGGTGCAGAAATCTTTCGAGTACACCGCCTTGCCGGATTTGTATCTTGACCTTCGAAACTCGGATTTGGGCGTGCAAGGTACCGTTTCGAAGATATCGACGCGAGGATCGCTGTGATATTTTTCTGGGAATTTTCTGGGCATTATCAGCAGGTGAAATTTAAGCATCTTTGGGACTGAAATTGTATGTGGTTGGAAGAGCAGTTTTGGGAACTTATGTGTATTTGTGGACTTTGTATTATACCCAGGAGGGATTGTGGACTGTGCCAAACCTGTTGGACATAGAGCTATTATTTTTCCTGGTTTTCTCAGCTGTACGACTCCGGGCAGTTAGCGTTTCAGGTGGGTGGCTTGCTTTCAAGATCTATGGACTGTGCTCTAATTCTATTGATATAGAATCATGCATGATAGTGATTGGATTTGGGTATCATGCTAGAGTGTAGGAATTGTTGTTCCTTGTTTTATCTGTCGATCTTGTGATCTCTTGCTTCCTACTATCATGTTAAATAATTGTTATGTTGGAACCTGACCTAGCACCCCCGTCATATGTTGCATGTGTAACCAGACCAGTAGAAAACCCTCACTTGGGCTAGGGTTATTTATGTTTAGACATCCACACTTTATGTTTCATTCCTGGACTTAGTGTTATCCTCGCCCGGGTAGTGGGCCGAGCGGTCGGGACTTCTTTTAGTGTGGGATGCATTTGCACTCGTGCTTGGGAGCAGAGTGGAGTCTGGTAGGTGCAGTGGTTCGCTTGTCTGTACCGTGAACCGTTTGGGGTAAACGGTGGACCCGGGAGATCTGGTTTTCTCCTGTTTGGGTTGTCGCCACTGTGTTAGTGGCGGTAGTTTTCTAGTGATCGCCGGACCTAGAACCCAGGACCCTTTTCGACATACACATGATTTTTAGTTTACCAAGGTTTTCTTCCAAGCATCGAAGGGCCGCTGGAGTCTGTTCTTGTTTGATTGGACAAAGGCATCAGCCCTTCGGGGCTTGGGTAAAACACTTATTTTTCTAACTATTTTCTAAAGAGAACTAAAATCATTAAATATGGATTTCTTCTAAATCAAATGATTTTCAATAACAAATGTCACCTTTTTCTTGTAAATCTCCCCACTCGAAAGGACTCGAGTGATCTGGGTTCTAGGGCCCGTTCCTTGTCGGGACGAAAGCCACGGGGGCCGAGCCTGGAACCTGTCTTGTTTGATAGGATTGTAGGTGTAGGTCTCCCGGGACTTTCGGGCCCTGTTGGTGCTTTCGGCGTGTCGTACCGATGTTTTGCTTTCCCGAACTATATGGGGATCGGGAACTTCGATAGGCGGAGCCTAGAGTCTGTTCTTGTTTGATAGGGTTCTTAGCACCGGTCTATCGGGTTTCCGAACCCTTATGGTGTCGATCTTTCCTGTGAGTTTAGTGTTCTGTTGTGGGGGCCGTCTGGTGGACGGTGGCCCCCGGCTGTGTGGTTTTCCAGCCTGTGTGTGAGCGTTGGTGTTGTTAGTCGATCTTGTGATCGTGGTTTGGACTTTAGCCTGCATGAGCCATATTCGAGCTCGACAGAGATGCGCTGATACTTTCCTCGTTGGGGTCGCGCCCCTCGAGTGCCACTCCGGAGTTGGGCCTATTACTTGCTATCGCGACTTGTCGACGCAGTCCCTCTGGCTGGGCCAGTTTTGGCAGTCACGGACACCCTACGGTAGACCCGTCCTGTTGAGGATGTGCGGCAGTAGGTGGGCGCAGGTTTGACTGGACCCTTTGCGGCAGTCAGTTTAGATTTGGTGAGTACTGTGTGTATTAGTAGATGCATCATGTTCCATCTGTTCCATTTTCTTGAGCATCTAGATAGAGGCATAGTAGCTGTAGAGTTACTTTTTCAGCCCTTTCATTTCAGTTTTATGTTGTTACTTTATGCCTCTAGTAGACTTAGTGGGCAGACCGTCGGGCTTGTTGGCGGCACCCACTGAGAACTACTTGGGACGTAGTTCTCATACCCGTCATGGTGTCTTTTCCCACAGGGTCTTCTACTCCTGCTCCTGTTGCTCCTGTTGCTGCTTCTTCTGATCGAGGTAAGGGAGTCGCGAGATAGTTCCCTACCAGTCATCGTCCTGAGAGTAGATGTACCCCTTACTTTTGTGAGTTCATGTTGAGAGATCTTGTAGTGAGGTATAGAGTTGTACTTTTATTTTACTGCTTGAGAGACTTATGTACTTTGGTGAGGGCTTTGTGTTGTATATATTTTCTCTTTTCTAGCAGTTTACTTTCAGCTCTGATATCTGTATAGTATAGTTGATCTTTTGCAGGCTAGTCGCTTCGTCTATACGGGGCTTCCCGTATGGGCGGCGGATCTGTTGGCGAGCTCGGGTCGCAGTTTCGACGCCGGGGCGTGACAGATTAGGTGGTATCAGAGCCTAGGTTGTAGGTCATTGTGGACTTAGAAACCCTAGGCTTGTGGTTGGACATTAGGATGACTACGTGAGAGTCGTGACTGCTAGCGAGAGTCCAGATTGGGTTCCAACTCTTCCAGGGGATGGGATGAGTGACCGACATGTCTTCCTTCGGTGGCAACTATGATGGCTGTAGACAACATAGTACTACGGGAAGGGGGACTTGCCTTTGACTTTCGCTGAATTGGGTCGAGTGTTATTTGGTACTGTCCTGATGTTTGCATGTGTGTTGCAGGTGAGCGCGATGCCTCCCCGACGCAGGGTACAGACGCGTTCTCAGCCTTTCCCCTCCGATGAGCCCGAGCAGGAGGACTTGGGGCAGGGACAGCAGAGGGAGGTTCTGGAGCTCCGTGCCCAGGTGGCACAGTTGTCTGAGGCGGTGCGGCGCCAGGAGGAGGCTTCTCAGCGCCAGGAGGAGGCTTCTCAGCGCCAGGAGGAGGCCTTTGGTCGGATGATGCTTCTTTTAGAGCAGAGGACGCAGCCAGTGGTAGCACCCCCTGAGTGTTCGCCTGTGCCTTCTTCACCAGCTGTGGCGCCCCCTGTGGGTCCGTCAGCGCCGGCTATTCCTGTCGAGCCAGTTTCTTGCATACCACCGCCAGGGTCGACGGGACCTTTGACTTTGGCTGAGCAGAGTGCGGTGGTGGATCTGTTGATGAGGTTCCGCCGGTTTGATCCACCCTGTTTTTCTGGTATGAGTGCTGAGCCGTGGGAGGCAGAGTCTTGGATCACGGCCATGGAGCGTCATTTTGAGAGTTTGTTTGTTGAGGATCGATTTCGGGTCTTCTTGGCTACACACTTCCTGGAGAGCAACGCCGAGGCTTGGTGGCGGCGTGTGCGGCCTGTTGGTCCGCCTGGGACGCAGATTCTTCCTTGGGCGGAGTTCCGCAGACTTCTTCTAGGGGCCTTCTTCCCTGAGAGTGTTCGCCAGAGATTGGAGGAGCGGCTGAGAAATCTCCGTCAGGGAGATCGGCCCGTGAATGCATACATAGCCGAATTCAATCAGCTATTGGCTAGTATGCCTCACGCGGCCAGGGACGAGTCTCACCGGATCTACATGTTCGAGCGGGGGCTGCGCCGGGACATTTATCAGCTTGTTCGCTCCCACAGATTGCAGACTTTAGAGGCTTCGATGGAGCAGGCTTTATATGTTGAGTGTGGGGAGGCAGTGATGGCAGAGGTGGCCCCAGCTCCCGCAGGGATTTCGGGGGCGAAGCGCCCAGCACTGGAGGATGAGGGTCAGACGAGCCGGCAGGGACCTCCGAGACCTCCACGATCTCATCCAGAGGGTCGGGGGTTTCGTAGGCGCCGGAGATCTGGTGGGCCCCCGCAGCAGCAGCAGTATCGGCAGCAGCGACAGGAGCGGTGTGTCATTTGTGGCGGGCCTCATCCACCGTCACAGTGTGATCAGAGACAGGGGCGGTGTTTCCTCTGTGGAGAGTCGGGACATTTCCGCGCAGCTTGCCCCCAGGCCATTTTGTCAGTGCGGCCAATTGCGACAGCACCCCCCTTGCCCGTCCATGCAGCGGGAACCCCTCCGGCACACCAGCAGGCAGAGTGGACCACGACGTCGGGACAGACGGGACGACGACCTGCAGCACCCAGTGGACGGGTTTATGCAGCCCTGGTGGAGGACACCCCGGCAGCGGATCATGCCGTGGCAGGTATGATTTTATTTCAGTTAGCTGAGTTGAGCATTTTGTTACCGCTGCATTCTTCTGCTTTATTAGTTGAGTATCTGCATCGGCATCCTTGCATGGGTATGGGTTAGGAATTTCTGCTACATGTTTTAGCGATTGGATTCTTCCCAGTATCCTACGAGTAGAGGAGGATCGCGGTGTATGATCAGTGCAGTTGAGACTTGGGACTTCACTTGCTGATGTGACGATTCAAGGACAGCTCCAGGACTTGGATTGAGCACCCAGGTTGGACTGATTGTTGCGGTGCTGTGCTACGACTGATGATGGAATGAAAGCAGTTATCCTTCTGCGAGTTGGACTGGAGGAGTTCGTTTTCTCGGATTGTCGGCGTATCCTTCCAACAGCATTGGCTTCAGCGACTGTGGACAGACGCCACCTCGGGAGCAGACGTGATGTTTAGGACTAGTGGTTATGTCCTTATGAGTCTCGGTTAGGGATAGCTTTCTTTTGTGGCCACAGCAGGAACGGCACCAACACTTCTCTCAATTTTCTCGCCCTTGTACTGAAATTTACGAACAGGACGAAAACTTCGAAAGATTGCTCCAGAAATGGAGACAGTGCCCGAACCTGTTCTTGTTTGATTGGGGCGAAGGCACTGATTTTTCAAAATTTTCGGACTTTTCGCTAATTTCAGCTGTTTTCTAAATCGAGGGTTGAAGTTGATGACTTTCCTGCTGGTGGAGCCGTATCCTTCTTGTTAGTTTAGTGTTGCGTTCTTGGTTGTTTTGATTGTTTTAGTTTTGTTGTTGTGGCGTGTTTTTATTTCGGGGACGAAACTTCCTTTTAGTGGGGGAGGTTGTGGTAACCCTGATCCCCGTGTTGCTTCTCCCATGAACCACGGTGTAGAACACCTGGTGTTGGTGTATCTGGCCCATAGTGCATCAAAGGGATGCCACAAATGGACCCTGTGTGATATCCACAGCTGGATTGGCCTTCGGCTGCATTTGCCGCATTTTCAGAATTGTTTTGGGCCAAACAGAGGTTGGATTTGGATTCAGCATGGAAAAACGCTTGAAAATGGCTTTTTGTTTGCCAAATTCTGAGTCCGGATGCCCAAAAACGGACTCCCGGAAAATTTTCTGGATTTCTGGTGCATGGGGGAGCCATGGACCGGCGGGGGTGCCACATGGCAGGCCCTGATTGGCCGGCGCACGCAGCTGGGTCCACGGAGCGCAAGGGAGTGGGCCGGGGTGCACCGCGGGGCGCGTGGACCGGCGGGTGTCCACGTGGCAGCGCCTGACAGGGCGGCTCAGGTGCGCTCGGTCCGCGGGTGCGTGCGGGGAGGCGTGGACCGGGGGCGCGCCACGTGGCAGCACCCGGTTGGCGGGCGCACGAGCGCGCGGTCCACGCAGCGCGAGGGGCAGGTGTCGGGGGCAGGCGCCCGAAACCGGCCGGGCCGGGCCGCACTGTGCGCGCCCGAAACCGGCCGGGCCGGGCCGCACTGTGCGCGCCCGAAACCGGGCTGGGCCGCACTGTAGCCGCCCGAATCCCGGGCTGGGCCGCACTGTAGCCGCCCGAATCTTGGGACAATTTCGGTATTATCCGAATTGTTTCTTTGGGCCTATAAATAGGCAGCCCGAGCCCTCTTTGCAGCCCTTTTCCTCTCAGTCTGTGCAAGATCTCCCCGAGCTTCCTCTTGATGAATTTTTTCCTCTCTTAATCCTTGATCTTCCTGCGGAGTTTAAGAATTTTTGGAGGCTCGAATCCCGAGGTTCTCTATTTTACGACGCGGCGCGACGTGGTGGTTCCTGTGTTCTTCTTCGGCGCAGCAGCAGTGTTTTAGCTTCCCTGGTCTACCCCGAGATCCTTTTTCTGTGATTCTTGCGCCAACAGACTCCTAAGAGGTAGGGCTTCATCTTTCATTTTGATTGCACCTTCCCGTTTTGAGGTTTTGGCACGGATCCCGAGGCAACACAGTGACCCCTTTTTCTGTGTGGATTTCTGTGACAGAGCAGAGTGTTTTGGCCGTATCTTCGCGCACGAGCGTCAGACGGAGGCGTGCTTATACAAGTTTTTCATCTACAGATCACAAGGAACAAGCTCGTATTTTTCTTGGATTTTTCCAAAGTTTCTATTGGAGGTGAAAATCCCGTTTTTCCTGTATTCAGTGCTACAGTTTTGGTGCAGAAATCTTTCGAGTACACCGCCTTGCCGGATTTGTATCTTGACCTTCGAAACTCGGATTTGGGCGTGCAAGGTACCGTTTCGAAGATATCGACGCGAGGATTGCTGTGATATTTTTCTGGGAATTTTCTGTGTTACGGAATTTGAGTTGGCGTAGTTTCGTGAAAGTCTCAAGTCTTGAAGATTGAAGGTGAAGAAAGTTGGATCATTTAACTCAATCTCAAGAAAGAAGAATTCAAAAGGATCAGGTATGTTTAACTAAAGTTTTTGTGTGATCCGAATACTTCTTGTAGTGTAGAAACACTTGGAAGAATCTTTCATTGCATAAAAATCAAAAACTGGACTTGGGACATGTTCAGGATCCGGATCAGGTTGTTCGATCCGGATCCCGAAGGTGGTTCGTTCATACACCAGTTCAATCCGGATCGTAGTCTCTTGATCCGGATCCCGAACAGTGAGTTTACCATTTTCCCTGAACGATCCGGATCATGCTTCGCAATCCGGATCCCGAACGTTGATGTTTGGTAAACTGTATGAACGATCCGGATCATGCACTTCGATCCGGATCCCGAACCTTCGTTTTTCTGGAACTGGCTGACTCGTTACGACGATCCGGATCACAGCTAGTACGATCCGGATCGCCGTCCGTAAAATTTCCAGAAATGTTAGGTTTTTGATTCTTATCTTCTTCCTAGGGTTTCTAACCTATAAATAGACCCTATGACTCTTTTTCTAGGGTTAATCCACTGTGAATCCACATAGTCTTTAGCCGTCATTTTCATATACCATTTTATACGGCTATAGATCCACATATAGAGAAGAAAGGAAATCATTAGAGAATACTCTATGTTTCTTCATCTATATTGATTAGTTTGATTCTAGGTTTTCATACTCACATCTCGAGTTGAATCAAACTAATGAATACTTAGATGGTATTTCCGATCTATCTTTGATCTAAGTATTCGGCGGATCATCACCACCCAAAACAACGATTTACCCCAAAAATCGGCGCGTGGATTCGCGTGTCCTTGTGGATTCAAGGTTCAACCGCTCTCGTGGATTCGGAGCGAGGCACGTTCGTGGATTCGAAGGGTGCTATTGGGTGAAGACCGTGGATTCGGTTGGACGTCGTGGATTCGACGTTGGACGCCGTGGATTCGGCGTTGGGCGCAGATCGTGGATTCGAGAAGCGTCGCGGAGCGAGCGGAGAAGATCCTCTAGGAGCGTATGGAAAAGGTTGAGTCGTAAGTGTGTACGGTAAATCACCTTGTACGTGTTTTAATTCTAGTGGATTTCTGCCGTGTTATCGGTCCCGTGGTTTTTTACTCCGGTGATGGAGTTTTCCACGTAAATATCTTGCGTATTATTTTTATTTCCGCATTGGGTTTTATCGCAACGATTTTTTGAGTGTTTATACGTTTACACCTATTCACCCCCCTCTAGGTGTTTTTTTCCCCTATTTAGATCCGTATTACATATAACCCAACAAGTGGTATCAGAGCGGGAATAGGGTTGTAAACAATGGTTGAAGGTGGAAACATCAACCGACCCCCATTCTTCGATGGAACTAATTATGCGTACTGGAAAGTACGGATGAAAGCCTTTTTAATTTCCATCGACGAACGGGTGTGGCAATCGATTGAATTAGGATGGTCTAATCCAACTGAATTTAATGGTGATGTTCGCACCTTAAAACCTAGGTCGAAATGGACCAAGGAAGAGTTAGATTCATCTTCTTACAATGGCAAGGGAATTAATACTATTTTTAATGCCTTATCTCAAACTGAATTCTCTCGCGTCTCGGCATGTGAGACTGCGAAAGAAATCTGGGATGTTCTTCAGGTTACACATGAGGGAACTAACCTCGTGAAGATTCAGAAACTGCAAATGCTTACGAGCAAGTTTGACTCTATCTTAATGGCAGAAAATGAATCTTTCACGGACTACTATACACGATTGCAAGACATCGTAAACTCATGTGCTAATCTGGGAGAGAAGATTCCAGAATTTAAGATTGTAAGAAAAATCTTAAGAACTCTTCCTGAACGATTTCGCCCAAAGGTTACTGCCATTGAAACTATTAAACACCCGGACGAAATACGTGTAGAAGAATTAGTTGGTTCATTACAAACTTATGAAATGACATTTACTACTAACAATTCTTCTAGAAAGGCATCCACTTCTAAGTCTTCAGGTTATGCGTTGAAAACAACTAAGGAAGAAGACGCGGATACATCCTCCTCAGACGATGACGAGAACCTTTCTCTGGAGGAATTTGAGAAGCAGCTCGCTCTCTTGACAAGGAAGTTTCGCCGCAACTTTCGAAGGGGTAATTCAAGCAAATCTCCATCCTTCGGAAAGTCGAACAAAGGCAAGGGTACTTCAGGATACAAGTCAAGAAAGCAAGAGAACTTCTCAAAAGATAAGAAAAGTTCAGAAGGACAACTACAATGCTTCAAATGTCGAGGCTACGACCACATTGCAACGGAGTGTCCTAACAAGTATCCGGCAAAGAAGAAGGCGATGCAAGTCGTCACTTGGGATGACAACTCAACGTCAAATGAGTCGTCTTCGAGTGATGAAGAAAAGAGCTCGTATCTTCACCCTTCATGTGCTTTATGGCAAATACATCTGAGTCGTTGTCCAACTCCACTGTTGAAAAGAATGCAACGGGCAACGAATTGGATGATTCGGAAGGTGAAGAATTTGCTCTAGCCTATCACAGATCTTTACGGGATTTAAAGAAACCGGCTAAGCAAAACAAGGGGTTGAGAGGGAGATTGCAGGATCTCGAAGAAGAAGTAAAAAGGGTAACTTCTCTCTCGACCAATCTTGAAGTGGAAAGGGATAAACTGATAAAAGAAAATGTTTCCCTTCAAGAGTCCAATGAGCAACTCGAGAAGAACTATATAGATATGGTGAACAAAGCGAACTACTTCTTGAAGCTCTACGGCGAGGCCCGACGGGAAAAATTGAAAATGACAGAGACCATTTGCCAACTCAAGGATGACTTACAGCAATTTTTCTTAGGAAGGAGTAAGTTGGATAAACTTCTTGGTCTTGGTCAAACAAACAAGTTCGGCCTCGGATACAATCGAACTGAAGACAATTTTAGTTCGGTTGGGACAGTCTTTGTGCCTCAGTCGGTATCTCCTCCTCCGACACCGGAAATCATGACAACTAACGACAATAAACCTACTTCATCCTCTTCAGAATCATCAAGCACAAAGGTATGTTTTCGTTGTAATTCTGCAGGGCACATTGGAAGAAATTGCAAGATTGGAGCTCAAAGATCAAATCAACCACATCTTGCTACTGCTACCAACAAGTTCACTTCATGGAACTCAAAGAAGGATTTTCCTAAAGAAAAAAACGTTGGTAGTACTTCAAACAAGACGATGACAAAAGAAAAAGACCAATCTTGCAAAACGTCTTCATCAAGGAAAACTTTTCAACCAGTGCCAACATACTCCAAAACTCAAAAGGTTTGGGTATGCAAAGGTGAAACCCCTCCTTGTCTTTAATCATTCTTCGATTAAATCTTGTGTAGTTTATGTATACTACTTTCTTTTCTTCTTTTTCTTTTGGCCGACCCGTCAACCATCTTTGGGAGGTAAATGGTACATCTTTTTATTGGTTGATGATTTCTCTCGGTTTTCATGGGTAGCATTTTTAAAAGAGAAAGCTGATACGTTTGACTCTTTTCATGAGATTTGCCATCGTATTATGATTGAAAAGAATGAAAAGATCATTCGTGTTAGAAGTGATAGAGGTGGAGAATTCATAATTTCAAAATTCATTAATTTTTGCACTTCAAATGGAATCAAACATGAATTCTCGGCACCCTATACACCTCAGCAGAATGGTGTTGTTGAGCGCAAGAACAGGGTTGTTCAAGAGATGGCGCGTGTGATGCTTCATAGCCGGAATTTACCGTTACATTTTTGGGCTGAAGCTGTGAACACCGCTGTCTATGTCATTAATAGAGTTTACTTGCGCCCAGGAACTTTAAATACACCATATGAGCTGTGGTTTAGTAGAAAACCCAATATCAAATATTTTCGTGTCTTCGGGAGTCGATGTTACATTTTACGTGACCGTGAAAATCTTGGAAAGTTCGACTCTCGAAGTGATGAAGGGATCTTTCTGGGTTATTCTACGAATAGCAGAGCATATCGAGTATTTAACATTGAATCTAAGACGATCGTAGAATCTATAAATGTTAAAGTAGATAAAGCTTTTCACTTTAAAACTGGAAAATCTACCCTCGATATCTCTCTAGATGATGATTCTCCTGCTAGTGCATCTTCTCATAATAATACTTCCAATATTAATGATGCATCTAATGGTTCTTCTAGTGTATCTGATGTGCAGGAATCATCTCATATATCTCCGAGTACTCCGCTTCAACAAACGTTACGAATCTCCAAGGATCATCCGGAATCGAATATTATTGGAGATCCACAAGAAGGAGTCAGAACTCGGAGGCAGTTGGTTTGTGGATTCGCTTGCTATGTATCTTTAATCGAACCAAAGAACATAGATGAAGCTCTTCAGGATGACTACTGGATTAAAGCAATGCAGGAAGAGCTCCATCAATTTGAGCGAAACAAAGTCTGGGAATTAACGAAGCCTCCAAAGCAACACAATGTGATAGGTACCAAATGGATCTTCAAGAACAAGAAAAATGAGGATGGTACTATCATCAGGAACAAGGCACGATTAGTTGCTCAAGGCTACTCTCAAGTAGAAGGTATAGACTTTGACGAAACATTCGCCCCTGTAGCTAGACTCGAGTCCATTCGTATACTGTTTGCTATTGCTTGTCATTTTAAAATCAAATTATTTCAAATGGACGTTAAGAGCGCATTTCTAAATGGGTTTTTAAATAAGGAAGTTTATGTGGCTCAACCGAAAGGTTTTGTAGATCATAAACAACCTAACCATGTTTTTCGTTTGAAAAAGGCTCTTTACGGTCTGAAACAAGCACCGCAAGCATGGTACGAAAGGTTAACAAAGCACCTTTTGGAGAAGGGCTATACTCGAGGGGGAGCTGATAGGACTCTCTTTGTGAAGCATTATCAAAGCAATTTCATTGTAGCACAAATATATGTCGATGACATAGTATTTGGCGCAACAAGAGATAACGATGCTTCTAAATTCGCGGAGACCATGGAAAGCGAATTTGAGATGTCCATGATGGGCGAATTGACTTATTTCCTTGGATTGCAAATTAAACAAAATGATGAAGGTATTCACTTGAGTCAATCCAAGTATGCAATGGAGTTGGTCAAAAAGTTTGATCTAGAAAATTGTAAAGATTTTCCGACTCCAATGGGAACTAGCCACAAGGGACTTGGAAGTGAATCACATAGTGAGAATGTAGACGAGAAATTGTATCGAAGTATGATTGGAAGTCTACTTTACCTCACGGCTAGTCGCCCGGATATATCTTTTGGTGTTGGGATTTGCGCGAGATATCAATCAGCACCAAAGGAGGTTCACCTGAAAGCGGTGAAAAGGATCATCCGGTATATCAAAGGATCAATTAATTTCGGAATTTGGTATCCTATGGGAACAAGTTTGGATATTGTTGGATACTCAGATGCCGATTGGGCAGGATCAGTGGATGATCGGAAAAGCACGAGTGGTGCATGCTTCTATCTTGGCCATTGCCTTGTTGCATGGCATAGTAAAAAGCAGAACTGCATAGCACTCTCGACTGCCGAAGCGGAATACATTTCAGCTGGAAGTTGCTCAACTCAACTCATTTGGATGAAAAGCGTACTGAGCGACTTCCGCATTCCAGCATCTTCGGTAATAATACTTTGTGACAACACTAGTGCTATTAACATTTCTAACAACCCTGTGTTGCACTCTAGAACAAAACATATTGAACTTAGATATCATTTTCTTAGAGAGCTAGTTGAATCAAATACTCTTCAACTCTCATATATTTCAACTGAGGATCAATTAGCTGACATTCTAACAAAACCTTTGGATCAAAAACGTTTTATTCATTTACGAAAAGCAATTGGGATGCTTTCTTTGAAATAATCTTCTTTTTGAAATCTTTGCTTAGGATAGGTTTTGTATTTGTTTTTGTTTTGTTCATTATCTATGTTTGTACATAGGACATTAATTGAGCATAGATCATAATTGACTTTAATTGCATCTTTTCGCACATTTAGAAATTTATTATGCTTTTGCCATCATAATATTTCACTGTTGCAATGATCATTTATGTTAATTAAATCATCTTCTAAAGTGATCAAAGTCAATTTCTCTCTCTCTATGATCTCTTGGTATAGTCATTATCTTATTTGACTGCTTAGTCGAGTATGAAATCGAGATCAATATTTGGTTGAATACTTTATATCTTAAATAATTGATAGCCAATTGAGGGGGAGTCTTAGAAAAGGTAAAATGCTCAAAAGATGTGGAAAGAGTTACATCCCAATGAGGAGTGTGAAAACTACCACCACATGGAGGAAAGAGCTACCACCTCGGTCGTCCGAGTATTGTGTGCAGCTACCACATGTATACCAAGCATGGTTGTTCAAATTTTTGATTAAGTAAAATGCATGTTGAAATACTTGACTCTGTCAAATTTCAAGGTTGGTATAAGGTGGGTTTTTAATGAAAGATGCTCAAAGAGCCACTCTCTTCAACAGATTGTCTAGATATATTATCTACTATATTTGGGATTTCAAACATCTATTGATCTTTGTATTTCATTTTCTTTACTGAATTGATGATTTGATAAAGGCATTACTCATAAGATCAAGTTAGATGTAATTGAAGGTGTTCAACTTTTAGGGATTTAATTTTTGTAAATTTTCGTTTCATTTTTGGATATTATTGATAGATTTGGCATAATCTAATTCTTGTTGTATGAAACGATGACTTTTGTTTAAAGTTGATACACATCTGTGCTTACAATCTTTTTCTGGTTTTTCTTGAATTTCTCTGAAATTTTCTAAAGAAAATGTTGGGGCCGATCCGGATCGGGCTAGATGATCCGGATCCCGAACGCAGGAATTCTTCTGTGGGCTGACGATCCGGATTGTATCTGCCGATCCGGATCCCGAACGCAGTTTCTTACTGCGGGTAGCCGATCCGGATCGCAGTTATGAACTGATCCGGATCGCGACTAGGTTTTATAAGGAACGAAAGGGGTTTTTGATTTCTTTACTCCAATCTTTTGTTCCAAAGTTTCCAGAGCCTCTCTCTCTAGATTTCATCCTTCCTGGAAGCTTTCAAACTCAGGTTCTTCAACTCCAAGTAAGTTTTATTGATCAAAATCTCGGTTTTTCACCGTTTTTCTCTTTTTCTCCTCAAACGTGATGAATTTCTTGGATCAACTTTGTTTGTGGATGGTTTTTGATCAAATTTCTTTTGAAATAAGAACTCTGGGTAGATTAGTTTTGATTATATGCTAGGTGTTCTCCTGATTAACGGATTTTTAGGTTTCGATTTCTAAAATTTCGGTTTTAGGGCATATAATGAGGATTTTCGAAAATCATGCAATTGATCTATTTTTAAAAGTCCTTTTGCAAAACTAATTTGATTCTTAGCTTCTCTACATGATTATGATTCTTTGGATACAATTTTTGCAATTTTTGAAAACTAAGAATTTTTGTGCTCTTGAGTTGGTCTACACAGGATTCCTTTTCTCAAGAAACCATTAGCAATGGTGATCACTTGGATTGTTTTTCTACTTGCGGCTATGGTTCATACGAGAGACACCGTCAAGCCCAAGAGGGCTAAGAAGGCTAAGAAAGCGAAGAAAGCTAAAGATGATTCCGATACAGAATCTGAAACGGAATCAATTGACTGGGATGAACTGCAAGTTGAAGCAACGACTGTTCCCACTGCTTCAAAGGGAAAAGCGCCTGCAGAAACATCGAAGGCTCCGCCTACTGCTGCTGAAAAAGGGAAAGCTCCAATGGAAGAAACTTCTGGGAAGACAAGAAGAAAAAGTGTTGCTCGCAAGAGAGGAAGTGCTCGAGGAATCACCATTGAGCAACCAGCTGCTGGCCAAGCACCTCCTCAAGACTTTGTCAGCTCGGCTAGAATAAAGGATTTTGAAAACAGAGAATGCATTGGAGAAAGGCATGTTGATGTAAAAGCCTTAAGGCAGCGTTCTCAGATGTTCGGGACCTTGTTTGACCAGAGAGGTCTTGCTTCCATTTGCAATTTCCCGGAGAACACTGGGTATTGTCTTCACTCAGTGAGGATGTTTTATCAGAATGCCTGCTATCTAGTTGATCAGGAAAGCGGGCGTCGGGATTTTCAAACATTAGTCAAGAATGTCAGAATCAAAGTAACGCCTCAGCTAATTGGTGAAGTACTAGGGATGGACGCCCGAGCCGATGGCACTCATTACCTGAAGAATCAAGCCTTCAACACCTTCTCCTGGAGAGTGGTAGTTGATGGAATCTGTGTTCCAGATACTCGGTCGACAGGAAACTCCGTTTTCTCGAAAGAACTACGACCAGAGTACCGCATCTTAAATCTCATTGTTTGTTACAATATTATTCCAAACATGAACACTAAGGTTCTTCGGTGGGAAAGAATGATATTCCTTTATCTACTTGGAAACCCCGCAGCAGCAATGGGAGCTAACTTAAACATTCCCTACGTCATCTGGTCAAGGATGGCACGATATGTGGAGCAAGCTCATCCGTCAGAGAGACTACCTTTTCCAATGATCATCATGCGCATTCTTCGCAAATTTAAAGCTGACACAAATGCGAGTTCCTATCTGCACAGTTTAGGAACGATCAATGACACAACATTTGTAAAGTCTCTTTCGACGAAGCCAGATGAACCTTTCATACCTCTTCACCGGCAACGCGAACAACGACAACAAGCAACAACCTCTGCGCCGGCAGCAGCTCCTCCAGTTCAACCAGCACCTCCGGCACAAGAAGCACCACAATCAACTTCTGATGATGATGCATCTGTTACCTCAATCTATAAAGAACAGCAAAGGCTCTCCAACGAGCAAGAACGTATATCAAATGAACTAATTGAGGTAAAGGAAGAAATAAAGAAGGTAAATAAACATCAATCAGCAATGAACAAGCGAATAAAGAAGATTTTCCAAATCCTCGGCTGTATCAGTTCAGACGAGTCTGAATAATCCGTATCCTTCTAATTTCTGTTTATTATGCATATGCTTAAATCCTTCTGTTGTGCAGGTTTTTAAGTTTTAATTTGAGTTTTTAGTTCTCGAACTTAAACTGTTAACCATTCTCTCCACTTCTGTAATCTTTGGCTGTATTTGTGACAAAAAGGGGGAGAGAGTTTAGAACAATGTTTAGCACAATGAACAATGATTGTGAAACTTGATGATGAAGATTTTGTAGACATCAAGGTAAGTATCTTTTCAACTTCAACTTTGGTTTTCATCTTGTGATTGTTTGCATGTCTCGACTAACTATTCGACTAACTATTTGGGCATGTAATATAACTAACAAGTTGATGTTGGACTAACATTTTGTGACATTTGGTTTTTAGTTGCATAGAAGATATGTTGGTTTTTGACTATGATTCTCTTACATATCTGAATTCTCAAATGTCATGGTGATTAGATAAACTCTATCTCTGTACTAGGTTTTGTATGCTAAATATTCTTGAGGTATCTAACGATCTCTTTTTGTCAAGAATGATTTCTTTGTGCAGAGAGTACAGATGTCTAAGTCTAGAGTCTGTTTTAGGAGTTTATCTCATGTTTTTAAATTTTTGGATCTCCATTGTAAATTTTTGTTGTATGGTGATAGCAACAAAAATATCTTTTTGAATTTTCTTTAGTGGATCTATGTTTTGTCACGAAACCGCCAAAGGGGGAGATTGTTACGGAATTTGAGTTGGCGTAGTTTCGTGAAAGTCTCAAGTCTTGAAGATTGAAGGTGAAGAAAGTTGGATCATTTAACTCAATCTCAAGAAAGAAGAATTCAAAAGGATCAGGTATGTTTAACTAAAGTTTTTGTGTGATCCGAATACTTCTTATAGTGTAGAAACACTTGGAAGAATCTTTCATTGCATAAAAATCAAAAACTGGACTTGGGACATGTTCAGGATCCGGATCAGGTTGTTCGATCCGGATCCCGAAGGTGGTTCGTTCATACACCAGTTCAATCCGGATCGTAGTCTCTTGATCCGGATCCCGAACAGTGAGTTTACCATTTTCCCTGAACGATCCGGATCATGCTTCGCAATTCGGATCCCGAACGTTGATGTTTGGTAAACTGTATGAACGATCCGGATCATGCACTTCGATCCGGATCCCGAACCTTCGTTTTTCTGGAACTGGCTGACTCGTTACGACGATCCGGATCACAGCTAGTACGATCCGGATCGCCGTCCGTAAAATTTCCAGAAATGTTAGGTTTTTGATTCTTATCTTCTTCCTAGGATTTCTAACCTATAAATAGACCCTATGACTCTTTTTCTAGGGTTAATCCACTGTGAATCCACATAGTCTTTAGCCGTCATTTTCATATACCATTTTATACGGCTATAGATCCACATATAGAGAAGAAAGGAAATCATTAGAGAATACTCTATGTTTCTTCATCTATATTGATTAGTTTGATTCTAGGTTTTCATACTCACATCTCGAGTTGAATCAAACTAATGAATACTTAGATGGTATTTCCGATCTATCTTTGATCTAAGTATTCGGCGGATCATCACCACCCAAAACAACGATTTACCCCAAAAATCGGCGCGTGGATTCGCGTGTCCTTGTGGATTCAAGGTTCAACCGCTCTCGTGGATTCGGAGCGAGGCACGTTCGTGGATTCGAAGGGTGCTATTGGGTGAAGACCGTGGATTCGGTCGGACGTCGTGGATTCGACGTTGGACGCCGTGGATTCGGCGTTGGGCGCAGATCGTGGATTCGAGAAGCGTCGCGGAGCGAGCGGAGAAGATCCTCTAGGAGCGTATGGAAAAGGTTGAGTCGTAAGTGTGTACGGTAAATCACCTTGTACGTGTTTTAATTCTAGTGGATTTCTGCCGTGTTATCGGTCCCGTGGTTTTTTACTCCGGTGATGGAGTTTTCCACGTAAAAATCTTGCGTATTATTTTTATTTCCGCATTGGGTTTTATCGCAACGATTTTTTGAGTGTTTATACGTTTACACCTATTCACCCCCCTCTAGGTGTTTTTTCCCCTATTTAGATCCGTATTACATATAACCCAACATTCTGGGCATTATCAGCAGGTGAAATTTAAGCATCTTTGGGACTGAAATTGTATGTGGTTGGAAGAGCAGTTTTGGGAACTTATGTGTATTTGTGGACTTTGTATTGTACCCAGGAGGGATTGTGGACTGTGCCGAACCTGTTGGACATAGAGCTATTATTTTTCCTGGTTTTCTCAGCTGTACGACTACGGGCAGTTAGCGTTTCAGGTGGGTGGCTTGCTTTCAAGATCTATGGACTGTGCTCTAATTCTATTGATATAGAATCATGCATGATAGTGATTGGATTTGGGTAGCATGCTAGAGTGTAGGAATTGTTGTTCCTTATTTTATCTGTCGATCTTGTGATCTCTTGCTTCCTACTATCATGTTAAATAATTGTTATGTTGGAACCTGACCTAGCACCCCCGTCATATATTGCATGTGTAACCAGACCAGTAGAAAACCCTCACTTGGGCTAGGGTTATTTATGTTTAGACATCCACACTTTATGTTTCATTCCTGGACTTAGTGTTATCCTCGCCCGGGTAGTGGGCCGAGCGGTCGGGACTTCTTTTAGTGTGGGATGCATTTGCACTCGTGCTTGGGAGCAGAGTGGAGTCTGGTAGGTGCAGTGGTTCGCTTGTCTGTACCGGGAACCGTTTGGGGTAAACGGTGGACCCGGGAGATCTGGTTTTCCCCTGTTTGGGTTGTCGCCACTGTGTTAGTGGCGGTAGTTTTCTAGTGATCGCCGGACCTAGAACCCAGGACCCTTTTCGACATACACATGATTTTTAGTTTACCAAGGTTTTCTTCCAAGCATCGAAGGGCCGCTGGAGTCTGTTCTTATTTGATTGGACAAAGGCATCAGCCCTTCGGGGCTTGGGTAAAACACTTATTTTTCTAACTGTTTTCTAAAGAGAACTAAAATCATTAAATATGGATTTCTTCTAAATCAAATGATTTTCAATAACAAATGTCACCTTTTTCTTGTAAATCTCCCCACTCGAAAGGACTCGAGTGATCTGGGTTCTAGGGGCCGTTCCTTGTCGGGACGAAAGCCACGGGGGCCGAGCCTGGAACCTGTCTTGTTTGATAGGATTGTAGGTGTAGGTCTCCCGGGACTTTCGGGCCCTGTTGGTGCTTTCGGCGTGTCGTACCGAGGTTTTGCTTTCCCGAACTATATGGGGATCGGGAACTTCGATAGGCGGAGCCTAGAGTCTGTTCTTGTTTGATAGGGTTCTTAGCACCGGTCTATCGGGTTTCCAAACCCTTATGGTGTCGGTCTTTCCTGTGAGTTTAGTGTTCTGTTGTGGGGGCCGTCTGGTGGACGGTGGCCCCCGGCTGTGTGGTTTTCCAGCCTGTGTGTGAGCGTTGGTGTTGTTAGTCGATCTTGTGATCGTGGTTTGGACTTTAGCCTGCATGAGCCATATTCGAGCTCGACAAAGATGCGCTGATACTTTCCTCGTTGGGGTCGCGCCCCTCGAGTGCCACTCCGGAGTTGGGCCTATTACTTGCTATCGCGACTTGTCGACGCAGTCCCTCTGGCTGGGCCAGTTTTGGCAGTCACGGACACCCTACGGTAGACCCGTCCTGTTGAGGATGTGCGGCAGTAGGTGGGCGCAGGTTTGACTGGACCCTTTGCGGCAGTCAGTTTAGATTTGGTAAGTACTGTGTGTATTAGTAGATGCATCATGTTCCATCTGTTCCATTTTCTTGAGCATCTAGATAGAGGCATAGTAGCTGTAGAGTTACTTTTCCAGCCCTTTCATTTCAGTTTTATGTTGTTACTTTATGCCTCTAGTAGACTTAGTGGGCAGACCGTCGGGCTTGTTGGCGGCACCCACTGAGAACTACTTGGGACGTAGTTCTCACACCCGTCGTGGTGTCTTTTCCCACATGGTCTTCTACTCCTACTCATGTTGCTCCTATTGCTGCTTCTTCTGATCGAGGTAAGGGAGTCGCGAGATAGTTCCCTACCAGTCCTCGTCCTGAGAGTAGATGTACCCCTTACTTTTGTGAGTTCATGTTGAGAGATCTTGTAGTGAGGTATAGAGTTGTACTTTTATTTTACTGCTTGAGAGACTTATGTACTTTGGTGAGGGCTTTGTGTTGTATATATTTTCTCTTTTCTAGCAGTTTACTTTCAGCTCTGATATCTGTATAGTATAGTTGATCATTTGCAGGCTAGTCGATTCGTCTATACGGGGCTTCCCGTATGGGCGGCGGATCTGTTGGCGAGCTCGGGTCGCAGTTTCGACGCCGGGGCGTGACAGCCGTATCCTCGGCACTTGAAGCATTGAACTTGTCCTTCTGTTCTTTTCTTATCCTTAGAAAAGTTCTCTTGCTTTCTTGACTTGTAACTTGAAATACCCTTGCCTTTCTTCGACTTTCCGAAGGATGGAGTTTTACTTGAATTACCCCTTCGAAAGTTGCGGCGAAACTTCCTTGTCAAGAGAGCGAGCTGCTTCTCAAATTCCTCCATAGATAGGTTCTCGTCATCGTCTGAGGATGATGAATCCGTGTCTTCTTCCTTTGTTGTTTTCAAAGCATAACCTGAAGACTTAGAAGAGGATGCCTTTCCCGAAGAATAGTTAGTAGTAAATGTCATTTCATAAGTTTGTAATGAACCAACTAGTTCTTCTACACGCATTTCGTCCAGGTGTTTAATAGTTTCAATGGCTGTAACCTTTGGGCGAAATCGTTCAGGAAGAGTTCTTAAAATCTTTCTTACAACCTTAAATTCTGGAATCTTCTCTCCCAGGTTAGCACATGAGTTTACGATGTCTTGCAATCGTGTATAGTTGTCCGTGAAAGATTCATTTTCTGCCATGAAAATAGAGTCAAATCTGCTCGTAAGCATTTGCAGCTTTTGAATCTTCACGAGGTTAGTTCCCTCATGTGTAACCTGAAGAACATCCCAGATTTCTTTCGCAGTCTCACATGCCGAGACGCGAGAGAATTCAGTTTGAGATAAGGCATTAAAAATAGCATTAATTCCCTTGCCATTGTAAGAAGATATATCAATCTCTTCCTTGGTCCATTTCGACCTAGGTTTGATGGTGGGAACATCACCAATAATTTCAGTTGGATTAGACCATCCTAATTCAATTGATTGCCACACCCGTTCGTCGATGGAAATTAAAAAGGCTTTCATCCGTACTCTCCAGTACGCATAATTTGTTCCATCAAAGAATGGGGGTCTGTTGATGTTTCCACCTTCAACCATTCTTTACAACCCTATTCCCTCTCTGATACCACTTGTTGGGTTATATGTAATAATGGATCTAAATAGGGGAAAAAAATACCTAGAGGTGGGTGAATAGGTGTAAACAATAGACACTCAAAAAATCATTGCACAATAAAAACCCAATGCGGAAATATAAATGAACACGCAAGATTTTTACGTGGAAAAACTCCAAACCGGAGTAAAAAACCACGGGACCGATAACACGGTGAAATCCACTAGAATTAAACACGTACAAGGTGATATACCGTACTCACAGACGACTCAACCTTTTCCATACGCTCCTAGTTGATCTTCTCCGCTCGCTCCGCAACGCGTCTCGAATCCACGATCTGCGTCCAACGCCGAATCCACGGCGTCCAACGTCGAGTCCACGACGTCTGACCGAATCCACGGTCTTCACCCAGTAGCACGCTTCGAATCCACGAACGTACCTCGCTCCGAATCCACGAGAGCAGTTGCACCTTGAATCCACAAGGCTACGCGAGTCCACGTGCCGATTTTGGGGTAAATCGTTGTTTTTGGGTGGTGATGATCCGCCGAATACTTAGATCAAGGATAGATAGGAAATACCATCTAAGTATTCATTAGTTTGATTCAACTCAAGATGTGAGTATGAAAACCTAGAATCAAACTAATCAATATAGATGAAGAAACATAGGGTAATATCTAATGATTTCCTTTCTTCTCTATATGTAGATCTTAGGCCGTATAAAATGATATTTGATTATGACGGCTCTATGTGGATTATCTGGATTAATCCTAGAAAAAGAATCATAGGGTCTATTTATAGGTTAGAAACCCTAGGAAGAAGATAAGGATAAAAAACTGTCCGTTTCTGGAAATTTTCACGACGGCGATCCGGATCGGATTAGCTGTGATCCGGATCGTCGTAACGAGTCAGGCAATTCCAGAGAAACAGGGTTCGGGATCCGGATTATAATGCACGATCCGGATCGTTCATGTATTTCAGCAAATTCCCATGTTCGGGATCCGGATCGAAATGACTATGATCCGGATCGGATTTGCCAATGAACAAACACCCTTCGGGATCCGGATCGGACTGTCTGATCCGGATCCTGAACATGTCCCATGTCCAGTTCTTGATTTTTATGCGATAAAAAAATTCTTCCAAGTGTTTCTCCACTACAAGAAGTATTCGAATCACCAAAAAATTTAGTTAAACTTATCTGATCCTTTTGAATTCTTCTTTCTTGAGATTGAGGTATATGATCCAAACTTCATTTATCTTCAATCTTCAAGACTTAACACTTTCACGAAATGCGCCAAAACAAAATCCGTAACAAGGCCGACGTCGTTGCGGGCGTCATGCCCTTGTGGCCACGGTCGAACCCAAGGTGGGAACGGTCTAGGCATCGGTTTCCGATTGCACTAATGCACAATGACAATAAGGCGGGAGGCTCTATCGTGCCGCCTCGTGAGAAGACACCAGTGATAGAATCGGTGGTAGCCAAGCCGATGAACGAGGTCGCCCGGTTAAAGTTGGAGGCCCGTTTGGAGGCCCTGGAGGCTACAGTAAAGTGCAGCCAGGAGCCGCCATAGGAGTTTCAGAAAATCGAGGAATCCGCCAAGCGAGGCCACGGAAAGGTATCCCGTCATGAGAGATGAGACCCCAGGGATGACGTTGAAAGCATCACCCCATTCTCGGCTGATGTAGAAGCCGAAGTGAAAAGACTAAGGACTGATTCCGCGACGGTCAACGCGAACACGACAAAAATCGAGATGGTATATGTCCTGCCGATGTCTTTCAAGGCAACGACATCCCAGGGGAACGTTGAGGAGAAATCCTCCGACGACAAGGGTCTGCCAGTAGCCGAGCTCCTGTTGTCGGAGCAAAAGATGGAGGGAGAAGTGGTAGTGTTCGAGAAACCATCGGCCTTCCAGACTCGATTCATAAGGTCGTTATGCATACAGGCCTCGATTGAAGGACGGCCCACCGTGTAATGGTTGATGGCGGAGCGATGGTCAACGTCATGCCCACCGCTTTCTTGAAAAAGATCGGCAAGAGCGAGGAAGAACTCAAGCCGACTGACACAACAATGACCAACTTCACGGGAGGCGGTCAAGCAGCAAAGGGGGTTCTGACGACCGAAATAACGGTCGGCTCTAAGACGTTAAGGATCGCTTTTTTCATAGTGGACACGGTGAGCCACTACAACCTTCTACTAGGGCGTGATTGGATTCATGCTAATGAATGCATTCCCTCCACGCTCCACGAAACATTAGTCCAGTGGGTAAGCGACAGAGTGGAAGAGGTCGCGACCGAGGGAAGACCACAGCTCGCGGGTGTGAGCATGGAGTCAATCAACCATGTAAATTGGACCAATGAAGATCCGGAACCGGATCTCATTTGTCTAAGTGACCGAGGAGGGGGTGCAGGTGAAGCTCCTCGGCAAAACCAGCCAGATAATGGCCGAAGACAGCTCTCTAGCCTGGATTAAATTGCACATAGGGGGCCATGAAGCAAGGCCGCGTAAAGGCCTCAAGAGGACGGGCCGGCACAAAAGCCGGCAGATTCAGCCAGGACAAGATGGGCCGAAGATTTGACAGAGGCCGCTAATGATCGCCTCTCAAACATTAACAGACATCTACGAGGGATGACGGCGGAGGATAATTTCGCCGAGAATCAAAAAGGATAGGCAACGATTTTTGCCGAGATTCAGGAATGATCGCTGGACGTCATTATCAGTGCCGGAGGTTCATTGAATTTCAATAACCGCCGGAGTAGCACCTCAGGCAATTGCCGAGGGGGCATTGTTGAAGCCAAAATTATTGCCACTTGAGAAAGCGACACGCGGCATTCGACGTTAGCCGGGGACATCATGTCACGCCCCGGTGTCGAAACTGCGACCTGGGCCCGCCAACAGATCCGCCACCCATACGGGAAGCCCCGTATAGACGAAGCAACAAACCTGCAAAAGATCATGCTAACCACTATACAGATATCAGAGCGAGAAAGTAAACTACTGAAATAAATATATACAACTCCAAATAGTACATGCCAGGTCCTCACACTACATAAGTCTCTCTAAAATAAAACTCTCAAAAGTAAAAAGTACAAAATACATCCCAAAATCACTGATAGTAGTACATCACCAAAAGGGGCACATCTACTCTCTCGCAGAAGACTGGTAGGAATCTAGCTCGCGACTCCCTTACCTCGGTCAGAAGGATCAGCAACAGGAGCGGCAGGAACTGGAGTAGAGGTCCCTGGAGAAGTCACCAACCATGGGTGTGAGAACTACACCGTCACGTAATTCTCAGTAGGTACCGCCAACAAGCCCGACGGTCTACCCACTAAGTCTACTAGAGGCATAAAGTAACAAATGCAGTACTGAAAAGAAAAGGGTTGGAAATAACTCTACAGCTACAATGCCTCTATCTAAATGCTCAAAGGGTGATACAGATGGAAACATAATGCAACTACTATCTCTCAATAACACAATCACCCAATCTACACTGACTGCCACATAGGGTCCAGTCAAACCTGCGCCCACCTACTGCCATTACATCCACGGAGGACTGGACTTACCTAGGGCGTCCGTGACTGCCCAAAAAGGGCCCAGCTAGAAGGACTGCGTCAACAAGTCGCGATAGCAAAGTAACAGGCCTAGCTCCGGAGCGGCACTCGAGGGGCGCGACCCCACCGAGAATGTATCCGCGCATCTCTGTCGAGCTCAATGCGGCTCATGCAGGTTATAGTCCAAATCCGCGATCAACAAGATCGACAGTAACCAACATCACATCTCTCACTCACTGGCTGGAAATCCACACAGCCGAGACCCACCGTCGACTCAGACGGCTCCTAGAATAAGTACTGATCTAAACACAGCTACCAGACTCCACTCAGCCCCCAGGCACGAGTGTAACATGCATCCCACGACAACCCGACCACTCGGCCCACTACCAGGGCGAGAAAATTTTAAGTTCAGGTGACAAGAATAAAATGTGGGAGTGTCTAAAGCATAAATAAACTAGCCCAAGTTGGAGTTTTCTACTAGTTTGGTTGACATGCATCATATGACAGGGTGCTAGGTCAAGTTCCAATAATAGCATTTAATTTAACATAATTAGGAAGCAATAATCAACATAATCATAATAGCAACACAAGGAGCATCAACTCTCTCTCTCTAACATGCTTCCTAATACATCTCACAATCATGCATGTTCACTACACAATAGAATTAATGAACCGTCCACCGGTTTTGAAGACGAAGCAACCCACCTGAAAGTGTGCATCAATCCAAGGTCCAAATAGGCTGAAACTGAACGGGGAAAATCCTCAGATTCCCATGATTCCAACGAGCCCAAAAACACCCAAAAACTCCTCCTGGGTACAAAGATATGGTCCAAACATTGCAATAAGCAAAAATTCCCACAAACACATGCTGCTGTAAAATTAGTCCAGAAAATGCTTAAATACCACCTGCGAGATAATCTCCAAAAATTCTAATAAAAATAAGACAGCGATCCTCGCGAAGAGTAGATGTCGATCGAGTCCTCACATGTCGAAATCTGATACCCAAGCATAGAGATAAAAATCAGACAAGCTGTGCTGCCCAAGAAAATCACCAGCAACAATAGGGGTTTAAAGATGTACCAGAAACCCCTATAAAAACCCAAATCTGGAAGGAGTAGAAGGCACAAAAAACGTAGATGTACCTCTCGTGAAACCGACGCCGTGAAAATCGTCCAAAAATTCCTTCGGAGTAGCTCTGTGGACCTCATGGACCGAAACGCGACGGAAAAGGGCCGCCAAAGAAAGAACGTCGCACTACGCCAAATCGCCGAAGACGCCGATGCTGCGGCCTCCAAAAATTCCGAGACTCCTTCGCAAGATGCAGCACAAGATGAGGAACAAAGTTGCTTGAGGGCTCTATCCCAGGGGAGCTCAGGAAAAAAGGGTAAAAGGCCCAAGAAGGGGCCCTATTTGTAGGCCCTCACCCAAAAACCCAAAAAATTAAGCTTATTGGGCTTTTGGGCCCCGAATTCGGGCGCCCGAATTCCGCGACTCGGCCCGGCCCACGACCAGCTCCCGAATTGCCCTGGCCCCGACACGTGTCCCGAACAGCAGACAGCATGTGCGGGGCCAGTGGATTCGCGCCACGTGGCCTGCCCGGGTCGGTGGGGTGGGTGGCGCCGGCCAATCACAGGGCGCCACATGGCGCCCCGCGTACGGCCGCCACCTGCCCCCTGCCTGCTCCCCCCCGTTGCGTGGACCGCGTGTTCCAGAGTCGGCCACTCACAGACCGCCACGTGGCCCGCCCCGGTCCATGCGCCAACCCGCTCGACGCCGTGGACCACGCCGCGTGAGCTCGCGAATCCGAGGCCGCCACGTGTCCCCCGCGCCCGGTCCATGCACCAGCGTTTCTTTTCTGTGGACCGCACCGCGTACGCCGGCCAATCAGAGGCCGCCACGTGGCATCCGGCCGGTCCATGGCTTCCCCCATGCACCAAAATGCGCAGAAAACTTCCGGGTGTCCGTTTTTGGGCATCCAGACTCAGAAAAATACAAGTAAATAGCCGATTTTCGACGTTTTTCCGCGCTGAAATTAAATCCGGCCTTGGATTAGCCTGAAACCCTTTCTAAAATCCGACGAAAACAGCCGGAAGGCAGGCTCAATCCAGAAGCCTCACAGAGTCCGTCCAACGCGTCCATTTGACGCGTTGCGGGTCCGACACACCACTAATAGGTATTCCACACCGTGGGTCATGGGAAAAGTTGCACGGGGATCGGGGCTACTACATCCTCCCCCACTAACAAAAGTTTCATCCTCGAAACTAAGAAAACAAAACAGACGTACCTCAGCCGGAAGCCTCGAATAGGAAAGGATAGGTATCTCTCATCACCGTCTCTAGCTCCCAAGTGGCCTCACGCTCCTCGTGATTGCTCCACAAAATCTTCACGTATGGAATAGTCCGGTTGCGCAATTCTCTCACCTCACGAGCCATAATCCGCAACGGGCGCTCCTCATAACCAAGGTCCTCACTAATCTCCAAGGAAGTGAAGTCAATCACGTGCGAAGGATCGAAGACATATCTCCTCAGAACCGAAACGTGGAAAACATCATGAACTCCTGCCAGGCGTGGAGGAAGGGCAACACGGTAAGCAACAGGGTCTACTCTCTTAAGCACCTCAAAGGGTCCAATAAAACGAGTACTGAGCTTCCCACGAACTCCAAATCTCCGGACCCCTTTCGAAGGCGAGACCTTTAAAAAGACAAGATCACCCACCTGAAACTCTAGGTCTCGCCGCCGAGTATCAGCGTAGCTCCTCTGTCGACTCTAGGCTGTCTCAAGATGTCGCCGGACTAATCTCACCTTTTCTTCAGCTTCCAGCAGTAAATCAGGTCCCAAAGTCCTCCTCTCACCCATGTCACTCCAATGTAAAGGCGACCGACACTTGCGTCCATACAACGCTTCAAACGGAGCCATCTGAATGCTCGCTTGATAGCTGTTGTTGTACGCAAACTCAACCAATCCTAAGTGCCGGTATTACACATCAACTGATTGAGAAAGGAGTCAACCAAAAGAGGATCCACATCCCTATCCAGGCCGACCTAAGTTATGGCACGTGATCGACTAAAGGCATCAGCCGACAACAGAATCAACCAACGAAAAATTGTCAGTTCATTTAGGATCAACTTCGACTGAAGATGGGCTTCGGATCACCACAGTCGAACAAAGTCAAAGTAAACTTTCGACTACTCGGGCCGAAAGAGGAAAGATTTTGAAAAAAAGGGGGAGTGCAAATCGTGTAACGAACTCCAAAAATGCAGCGGCATTTGGCATTGGGAAGTGTCGAGGATCATGCCCTGGCACGAAATGAGGGGATGAACCTTGACAGTTGAACGACTGTCATCCTTTTTTAGGACGTCTCGATTTAAAAGGAAGCCATTGAGGATTTCACGATGATTCTCCCCAAATCACACCGATAAATTCAAATCGGCGTCTAATAACATGATTCGGAAGCTTATAAATACCTGAACCATCGAAGAGAAGGGGGTCCGGCAACCTCGTAAGCCCGGTACCACCCCAACATTTCTTCATATCTAGGAGTAGGGTAAATTAACTTTTACTACTTTCCTTTACTGCTTTTCTAGGAGTAGGCTTAATTATACTGTCTATCCCTTTTCCTCTTCTTTGTATCCCCTTCCCAAGCAATATAAAGTTTAATCAGCTCCTTAGCCGTGTCTTTTTGTTATATTTTTGTATCCAGTTCGGTTGTCTTAAGTCGAACCCAGCATTATCTCCTTCTCCCTCTCTACCTCCATACTCCGCTTCGGCTAATCTAGGCCAAGCTGTCGCGAGAAGTCATCAGAGGAGAGTTTCACTCTGCATTCGCATCCTGATTCGGTTACTCGAAGCCGATCGAGCGCGAGAGTAACCAGAGGAGAACCCGACCGAGCAAATCCCTCCTCGGCCCGATCGCTTGATTGTTGGCACGCGGCGCATTCAACGACTCTGAGGGTCACACCTAGAGGCCGATCGTGCGACAACCACTTTTTGGCCCCAACAATTATACAATTTGATATTATGTTGCACTATTTTATAATTTTTAGCACTTATCAAATAAAACAATATATAGCTAAATAGTACAACATTTTTATTCTTTTTAATGGAGAAAAATGAAGAAAAAAAAAAGGAGAAAGAGAAGAAAAAAGAGAAGGACATCGACATTCTCTTCCTCTTCCTTATTCTCCTCTACTATCCGCACATCGTTGTTGTTGCAACCTCGACCTCCGCCTTGTCATTGTCAAGGAAAACCTCTTCAAAATCATCACCCTCGCATTTGCGTCCTAGATCTACAACACCGGTGATGGAAGAGAATGAGAAGGGACAGAAAAAAAAAAAAGAAAGATAGTAAAGATGGAGCAGAAAGAGGAAAGAGACGACAACGATAATAACAGTGTCAAAGGAGAAAGAAAGAAATGAGAGAAAGTAAGGAGAGAGAAGAATAATGATATTTTGGTTAGATTTTTAAAAATCCAGGGCGAATTTATAAAATTCAAAAAATTGATCTAATTTTACAAAAACATAAAATTAATTATTTTTTATGCAAATTGGTCAATTTTTTATGTAAGAAAAGTCTAAAATCTTTTAAAATAGTCAATTATAATTGATTGGTTCTACTCAATACCACTCATACATTATTATTATCAACTAACAAGTGGTCCCAAATTAAATACATTCCTAATTAATACCAATAATATATATATATATATATATATATATATATATATATATATATATATATATATATATATATATATATATATATATATATCAAAGAATTAAATATCCATCCGTATCTTAGGGCACGGAGTGATACATATCGTGCCACCAATTAGGCGGCACGGTATAGGGAGGGTCTCTCTTGGCCCTACTATACCGAGATACCCTCTGAGTATCGAGCGAGACAGAGCGATATCCAGAGAGTATCACGATATGTACCACTGCGTGCCCACACAGGCACAATGTTTTAAATTTTTTTTTTTATTTCGACCTTTTATATTTTTTAGTTTTTTGTATAGACCTTTATCTCTCTCGTTTTTTTTCTTCTTTTCACTTCTATCTTTTCTTCTAATGTTATTGACTAATCCAAATCAAAAAAATTAAATGATGAATATCAAAAGATTGCATAATTATTTTAAAATGGTCTATAATTCAGATACATTTTATACATTTTTTATTTATAAAACTTGCGCTAACTTTTGAGTGTACAGGTGGCAGTGCTTTCAGACTAGGGATGTCAATGGGTACGGATAGCCGAAATTTTATCAGAATCCGAATCCGAACCGAATGGATTTACCAGATATTAAACGGATATGGATTCGGATATTGATATAAAAAATGAAAATCCGACGTATTTGAATTTAGATATGGATTTTGATTGTATCCAACCCGAACCCGAACCCGAACCCGATCCGAATAGATTTTACGTTATATAATATATGTGTATATAAATATTTAATATTATATTTAAATTTATATTTTAAAATTTTAAATTTAATATAATATATTTTGAAATATTGTAAAGGAAAAAATTATTATTATTATTTCGGGTTTGAATTTTTAAATTCGGGTTCGGGTTCGGGTTCGGGTTTTGGATTTTTAGTCAGTTCGGATTTGGATATGGATTTTTAAAATTTATCATATTCGGATTCGGATTCAGATTTGGTAATCGGGCTCGGATTCGAGTTCGGATTTTTAAAAATCCGCCCCGAATCTGATCCGTTGACATCCCTATTTCAATCTATATCCGTTGGCATCCCTATTTCAAACTATATTTAGTTCGGAGGTAAGAAAGGAAATAACTCTTATTCTCTTTTTTATAATCAAATGCTATTTTGAAAGGAAAAAACATATACTCTTTTTTCTTAGAATAAGTCGGTATAAATTGGAACCGTTGTTCCACCTTTTTTTTTTTTTTTTTTCTCTTTTTTTTTTTTTTTGTTCTTTATAATCAAACGCTATTTTGAAAGAAAGAAACATATACTCTTTTTCCTAGAATAAGTTGGTATAAATTAGAACCGTTGTTCCACCTTTTTTTTTTTCCCCTTTTGTAAAAAAAAAAAAAAAAAAAAAAAAAAAAAAAAAAAAAAAAAAAAAAAAAAAAGCTTGTTCGCACTTGTTAACAAACTTAATTAAAGTAAATATAATTTTAAGTATTATATTAATTTTTAAATTAATTTAATATTTTAAATAATTTAATTATTTTATTAACTAATTATCTAACTAATAAATAATTATCAAATTATTTATAATTAATTAAATTCTTAATTATTAATTAATAATACTTATTTTAATTATTTTATTAATTAATATTTAGAAGTAGTTAATTAAATAAATTAAAATATTATTTAATTAATATTTTTATATTAATTTAATTTAATATTATAATTACTCTTAATTTTACTATTTTATTTTCAGAAAATATCTAATTTTTTTGTTTTAAAAATTATATTTAGAAATAAAAAGTTTTACCTATATATGAACTAAAGGGATACTTAATCAAAGTCTCTGATGGTCTATTTCAAAATTGCCTTTAGTTTAGGGAGTCGACTTCTCCTCTAAAAAAAATCCTAAGCCATAATGCGAAATCAAAAAGTATACATTATTTATTGGTCTTCGACCCACCGAGTATACCGTCTCTTCCCTCCTCTTCCTATCCACGTCGTGATCGGCGGTGGCGGCGGCGACGACGACGACGAGGGCGATGCAGAGCGGGGCGTCGCGGCGGCACGGCCGGAACCCTAGCTCCGGGAGTCGCGGAAGCTACGCGAGCTCGGAGCTCTCCGCCGCCTCCTGGGCGGCGTCCTCGTCTTCGTCGGCGGCGAGTCGGAACCCGGTGAGGATCGCCGCCGCCGCGCTCCGATCCTGCTTCATCTCGCCGGAGGCGATGTCTCCCGACGAATCCTTCGCCGACGACCCAACCCGCACTCCTAATCACTGTACGATTCTTAATTTTCCTTCTTTTTTTTTTGGATTTTTCTTAATATATGTATATGTATACCTTTTATATATGGAGTCACGACAAAGAAGAGGATAGAGACATAAGAAGCGGAGGGGGGAGATGTGTACTTAGGTTCTGTACTTTTTTGGAATTGGATGGAAATTGAAGTTTGGTGGTGAGAAAATGGGCAATTTTTTGTTTAGATTTTTTTTTTTTTTTTTCATTCTGGAAATTTGAAGTTTGGTGGTGTTTTTGTGCTGATAATCTGGTTCTCTCTTTTTTTTTTTTTTTTTTTTAGGTAAATGAAATTTTAAATTTATATGAACTTTTAAACAGGAACTATCAATTTTTGTTGCATATAATTTTTTTTTTTGTTTGGATGCAAAATCGTAAACATGAATTTTATTTTGAAATTTCTTCTATTTTTTACTTTTTGGGACTGTGGGATGGCTTAAGGAATTTAATTTTATGTGCTGTTGAAATGTCCTTTTTCAATTAATAGTGTGATGCTGAATTTTATGGAGAGAAAAAAAGTTGTGCATATAATTCTTGGCTGGTAGTTGCAAATAGAAATTCTTACAAATCATGCAGCTTTGTAGCTTGAAAAGTGCATACCCTAACTAATGAAGGAACCCTTCTGATTTTTTTTTTGTTTTTCTTGAATTGAATAATGTAAATGAAAATAATTACCATCGATTTAATTTCCATGTTCTGATCAATTTTTTGATAGCCACACCATCTGCTAGAAGTACTTGTAGTGGTGGCGGTGGAAGCACTTTCGGAAGTGCGAAGCAAAAATGGGGTAAAGGATTGTACAGCAGCGGATGCGCCAATTCTCCTAAGAGAGGGGAGCCCGGAGGTACAAAATTCACCATGGCGGAGATCCAGAAGGCGACCAAGAACTTCAATCCGACGTTGAAGATCGGGCAGGGTGGGTCGGGCATGGTCTATAAGGGCCAGCTTGTTGACGGCACTCTCGTCGCCATCAAGCGTGCGAAGAAGGTTAGATCGCAATGTCCCATCTAGTGATTCATGTTTCAACTAGCATCTAAAACAGCAGCCAAAAGTAAAAGCTCTAATATAAAGGTTTTGCTGCCTCTGCTACATTGAGAACTTCGTAACGAAATTTTACTGAAAGATCGTAACTGCAGAAGCCGGCCCTCAGAAGTTGTTTTCGAAATTAGAAGCCGAGAGTAACACTTAAATCGTCTTGTTGTGGTTCTTTTCAGAGTGTGTACGATTCCCATATGAGTCATGAATTCCATAATGAGATTCAAACTCTGCAACGCATCGAGCATCTGAATTTGGTTAGATTCCATGGGTACTTGGAGCATGAAGGGGAGAAGATAATTGTCGTCGAGTATGTACCTAACGGGAATCTTCGGGAGCACCTTGATTGTATGTGTACTATTATGCCTCCTTTTTCTACTGTACTGTTAGATATTGGAATGTGGTATTACACAAGTACATAGAATCGTGTAAATCTGAAGATAATTGTATAGTTTTCGACAAATGCAATGTATTGTTGCTGAGAGGAACTCATTTTTTGCAGGTCTGCATGGAAAGCCTCTGGAGTTAGCTACACGACTAGATATTGCGATCGATGTGGCTCATGCTGTTACTTATCTGCATATGTACTCAGGTATGCCCAAAATTCTTCTTGTTAGGTTATGTTAAGAGTTTTGTACAACTTAAAAATTTCTAGTTGATTGATTAAGAACATCGCAATAATGGTTTATGCCTCCGCTTCTAGCAGAGCATGGCTTTGGAATGAATTTTCAGAGTACTTTGATCTCAGTTTCTTTTTCACCATCGGCTGTTATTTATGGTTTAAGCAAATCTTCCTTAATGGTTTAAAAGAATTGCTTGTTCAGTATTCATGCATAATACATTAAAAGAAACACCATTTTGATGAATCTGAATAATATGACATGATGATAGTTTTGGAAACTTGAATGAATCTCCTTCATCTTCTGAATTCCAGGTAACATTTGTTGATTTTTGTAATTGGCTTTTATTGCGTAGATCATCCTGTGATCCATAGAGATATCAAATCCTCGAACATCCTCCTGACGGATAATCTTCGTGCTAAGGTTGCCGATTTTGGGTTCGCGAGGCTTGCTCCGACCGAGGCCGACGTGACCCATGTTTCCACCCAAGTTAAAGGGACTGCAGGCTATCTTGATCCTGAATATCTAAGAACGTATCAACTCACCGAGAAGAGTGATGTCTACTCCTTTGGTGTTCTGCTTGTGGAATTAGTATCTGGGAGGCGCCCTATCGAACCAAAAAAGGAGTTGAACGAACGCCTTACAACAAAATGGGTAATTTACTTTCTTTGTTATGACCTTTTTCAGAAAATTCTAGAAAGCAGGTAGACTACATACGCAAGGATAGTTGAGCAAGTAATGTTTTCGGGGGTTGTATTAAAAATACACTAAATATTTCAAAAAAAAACTAGAATTTTAACTTTCCAATCTAATGCGCTAAATTTCAAGTATAAGAACTTTGGTATTCTGAAAGGTTTCTGTGTAGAATTGTCAATTGTGAGGCTCATCTCCTAGGTATCAAGTAGTCTGAAACATTGATCGCCCGCTATACCTAATCAAACCCCTATTAAATTTACAGGCGATGAGGAAATTCATCGAAGGGAAAGCAATAGAAACACTGGACCCGAATCTTTCGCAGAGCCCAGAAAACTATTTGGCGGTCGAAAAGATCTACGAGCTGACTTCACGATGCCTGGCTCCGACGAGAAAGAGCAGGCCCAGTATGAGGAGAAGCGCCGAAATTCTATGGAGCATAAGGAGAGACTATAGAGAGATCTTTCCCTCTGACTCCCTCTCCTCGCCGAAAAATCATCAAAGCAACCCTTCAGCAAAATCACCTTAAGAGAAAACAAGAGCTTACTATGTGATGGTCGAATGAGTAGTACCCCCAAGTGTGTTGCATTGGAGAAGTTTGTGTACATGAAAATATTTCTCAAATTCTTTTCTTTTCCTGTGTATTTGTTGTGTGAGATTTGGTTTTGGTAATTCATAGCCTCATTGTCTTGTTCACTTTGCTAAGAAAAATATGTGCAAGAAATGAATTATGTATAAAAATTATGTATAATGATTGTTTACTGCCCCCCTTCTTTATAAAATTTTTGGTGCCTGCTTGTCTAGAGAGAAATGAATGATCAAAGAAGATATTTGACTATGAACCATAGTTAGGTAATTTGCGAATTATTGAGAATCCGAATTAAACTTATCGTTTCCGACTTTTTCTAAAAATTCGGAATAATTCGTGAATTTTTAAATCAAAAAGTATTATTCGCGAATTATTCACGAATTACGAATTTTTGGGTGAAAATTTTGTTCTCTTTCAAAGCATAGTTAGTTAATTCGCGAATTATTAAGAATCCAAATTAAAATTATTTGTCGGGAATAATTTAAAATTATTTTTTTTTTTTTTGTTCTAAATGAATATTTTATTTATTTTTAAAATAAATTGATTAAATTATTTTAAAAAATTATAATTGTTTATACTAATAGTATAAATTTTTTAATTTTTTTTTTAATTTAATAGCCGAATTTTTTATCCTGAATTTTCAATTAGTGAACGTATTATTTCCGTATAAATCACGTATCCGAATAATTGACGAGCCCGTTTTTTAGCAAATTATGATACGAATTATATCCGTATTATATCTATACCGAATTTTTGGCGAATCCGAATTAACTAACTATGCTATGAACAGCTTGTCTTGATGAGCATATTGTTTGTTCAGGGTACTACTTGAAAAGTTGTATGAATAAGAAGTATCTAGAGTAATGGAAAGAAATCACTTGACAAAATAAAGCCTGCACAAAATTGGAAATTAAGAAGCTTCAAATTTGGATATTTGCTTGTCCTGACCACAAGCTAATTTTATCTTTCAACTACAGCAAAATGTTCAGAACTTTTTTTTTTTTTTGCCAGCCATCTTCCCAAAAACCTGCCTCCAGATTCAGAAATTTTCACAAAGGGGGTGTTTTACATGCCATAAGTATATTATGAAACCTAATTATTTGTCAAGCACTTGAAAATCGGAATGCAGTTCTTTCTATTTTAAAGGTAAATGGATCATCAATTTATAAACCAACCACAATCAGAACCATAACCTGTAAAGAATTCCGCCATTCAGAGTACTACCATCCAAATGGTATATACAGTTATCTTTCTTTTCTTTCTTTTTTTTTTATTGGAACAACAGTGCAATTGGTATGTACAAATAATCGAAGAAAAACCTTTCCCTACAATAAATGTTTTAATTCTTCTCCCATACTCTTTTTCCCATAAGTATATTCACCATAGTTAACAGAGTAACAGATATATCACAAATTTACCTTCTCACCAATGACTACGGAGACACCCTATAATTCATACAATAGAATCTACCTACAATGCTTCTAATAGCACAAAAATAGTGCATGCCGTGTAAACTTTTAAATTCTTGGATCCATGCTAGTACAACCACAGAATAGCAAATCTTGGGCATCGAAGAGTTTAAACAGTTGATAGCATGCACTATTCATGTGCTATTAGAAGCATTCTAACTAGGCCATTCTTTTCCTGCATCTTGATATGTACAATTGTTGAAAGATGCAGCTCTAAGAGGAGCACAGAACAAATTACAGCTCAACTTCTTTGCCGAGCAAGCAAACTCTGTATATTATTAAGGCAATACCTTTTAAACCGATGCTTTTGTTTGTAACATATACGCCATTTTTAGCATCGAATGCATTAGTTTGCCATAATAATAGTATAAGAACGCCAATTAAGATAACTTGTTTCCTACGTATTAAATTTCTCTCGATTCTGATCTTGGTGAGGAGTCCTCCTGGGCCAACTCGTAGCTGGGCTCTTGACTGTCATTCCTTCCATTTGTACGAGTTGAGCATAAGAAAAAGAACGACGACGTGTAGATGGTGATGTGCCATAAGCTGCAGCAAAGAAGAATCTCACTAGCCCTCAAAATTATCTTATAAAATATCAGAATGTTTGCTGTTACTTGTGTCTTCTGTAATATCGAGTAACTTTTTAAGCTACAATAACAGGAGTTAACAAAAATGATGTATACAAATGGATTGAACGCATCTTATTAACGTTTTAAGCCCTCTCTCCGGTCATCTTCCTGGTGTAACCAACAAAATGTTGCTCTCAACAAATGAAAGTAAAGAAGTGAAACAGAAAAGAACTATTTACTTGTCTCTTCTGTTTTTTTTTTTTTTTTTTTTTTTAGGCAAAGGAAAAATGACTCACAAAGAAAATAAAGCATCTTGAGAAAAAAAAAAAAAAAAAAAAAAAAAAAAAAAAAAAAAAAAAAGACAATAATAACTATTTCGGTAAACCGAATTATTCTAGATATAAAATATCTTTTTTGAGAAAAAAATAGCATGCTACCCGTTTCGTTTATAGAAATAAACTTAGCTAGAAATGTGAAGCAACTAGGCTTCGATCTCGCGACCTCGGATACCAACCACCAAGCCTTTTGCCACTTGCGCTAGGGACGATCGGTAATATTCTAAAATATCTTATAATAATAATTATTATTATTATTATAAATTTATTTACATTATATGTTATGCTAAAATATACCATATAATATAAAAGAAAATATTATGTAAGGTAATAAATATATTAAATATATTTTTAATAACGGTGGAACGTATGAAGGGTATATTGGAAAGAAAAAAATAAGAGGGGTAAATCAGATATTTCTTCATATTTCAGGGGTACACAGGCAATTATCCCTAAATATTATATGTTATATAATATATAAATATTATATAATGTAATATATAAATAATTTATAATAGAATATATAAATAATATGTTATATAATATATAATATAATATATAAATATTATATATAATATAAATATATTATATAATATATAAAAATATAATATATTGTATAATAATTAAATATATAAATATTATATAGGGATAATTGCCTGTGTACCCCTGAAATATGAAGAAATATCTGATTTACCCCTCTTATTCTTTTCTTTCCAATATACCCTTCATACGTTCCACCGTTATTAAAAATACCCCTACCGTTTCCCTTTGTTAAGTTAACTAGGGTTAAACTAGAGTTAAATAATAATCGGAGTTGAAAACTATCAGATATACCTATTTTGTCCGGGTTTAGGGTTTAGGGTTTAGGGTTTAGGATTTTTTAGGGTTTTAGGGTTTAGGGTTTAGGGTTTTAGGGTTTAGGGTTTAGGGTTTTTTAGGGTTCTAGGGTTTAGGGTTTAGGGTTTTAGGGTTTGGGGTTTAGGGTTTTTTAGGGTTTTAGGGTTTAGGGTTTAGGGTTTTAGGGTTTTAGGGTTTAGGGTTTAGGGTTTAGGGTTTTAGGGTTTAGGGGTTTAGGGTTTAGGGTATATTTAAAAGGGCAAAATAGTAATTACACACAGATAACGGCAGTTCCAAACGGTACACTAACAGAGTTTAACTTCAGGGGTATTTTGAAAAGAAGTTGGAACGTAAGAAGGGTAGTTTTAATATTAGCCTTCTAAGAGGGGTAAATCTAAAAACAGGGAAATTTTTAGGGGTAGGTAGGAAATTGCCCCTAATATTTATATATTAAATATTTATATTATATGTTATCCTAAAATATATTTTTTCTTTATTTATTTATATATAATATTTTAAAGTATTTTTATATATTATTATTGAAGTATGTTATATATTAATATTGAAATATTTTATATAATAATATGATTATAATAGCAATAGATATAATATTTTAATTATTTTATATTAAAAAAATATATTATTTTTATATGTATTATTGTACATATATTAAATATTTTATATATAAAAGATATAGATAAGAATAATTTTAATATTTTAAAAAAAATTAATCAATCTTTTGTAATATCCTTCATTATTCTTTATAAAATTACCAAACAAGATTTTGATTATTGTAAGTAATAAAAAAAATATCAAGCCAAACACAAAATTTCTTTTATTTCTCTGTATCCCAGAATAGCAAGTTATCCCAAGAATAAAAATATTTATTCTTTCAAATATTATTCCGTTACCAAGCGCATCCTAACCCCACAATCTTTCATCCAAGTATCCAAAACTCACAAGCACCAATAAAAGTGTTATTAGAAGCATTCCAACCCAATTCTCTCTCTCTCTCTCTCTCTCTCTCTCTCTCTCTCTCTTAATATATATAAAGAGAGAGAGAGAGAGAGAAAGAGAGAGGCCTTACTACTCATAAGTCGTTTTCGATAATAGAGCTTCTAAATCGACGATCTATACCGTTAAACATGATCTAAAGCATTAGAAATACCTAGAAACTAAATTTCGTAATTTTATAAAATTAAAATAAAGTTCATCAACGGCGTATAAAATGAACGGTCAAAATCGAATGATCAATTATAAGGGATAGTTCTTAAATTCAAAATCAAAGTTATTGATCTAGATAGTGAATAAAATTTTCTGTTAAAAATTCAACATTTTCTGATTCATTTACACCGTTAACTAGAAAACGCCCCATACCGGCCATTAAAATTGTCAAGTTTGAGACCCTTTGACCCTAAGGTATGTAATGTGAAAAAATCATGAAAATCAATTTCTAAAATAATTAAAATGCTCTAAATTCTATTTAACGGCATGGATCGTCAATTCGAAAGCTCTATCATCGAAAATGACTAATAAGTACGAAAACGATCGTACTATATATATATATATATATATATATATATATATATATATATATATATATATATATATATAGAGTGTAGGGCTACTATACTCTTATGAGTATAAACTCTATATAGCGTAGGGCTACTATACTCTTATGAGTATAAACTCCTTTATACTCATAACTTTTTCGCCCTTGGATGAAGAGATGTGCGGCTAGGATAATAGTGGTCCCCGTAGGGTTTACTAGGTTGTTGATGAAATAGTATAAATAATAGGGGACCACTATAATCCTAACCGCATATTCTTTCATCGAAGAGCCGAAAACTTATGAGTCCAAAGAGATTTTACTCATAAAAGTATAGTAGTCGGACCCTATATATATATATATATATATATATATATATATATATATATATATATATATATATATAAAGAGAGAGAGAGAGAGAGAGAGAGAGAGAGAGAGAGAGCTAGGTTCCTATACTATTGATTGTACTATAGTCTCGTTTTCGATCTTAGGGTATTCAAATCAATGATCCACTCCGTTAAAAATGATCTAAGATATTTAAAGTTTTTAGAAAAAAAATTTCTTATTTTTTTGACATAGTTTACTTTATGATCAAACCAAATTTCTTATTTTTTCGACATAGTTTACTTTATGATCAAACCATTTCAAAATTATTAATTTTCAATGGCTATTATGGTGAGTTTGTAGTTCAATAGTGTAGAAGAATATAAATTTATTCAACTTTTGACAGAAAATACTTTAAACTATTTAAATCAAAATTAGCATCCTTGATTTTGAATCCAAAAGTCATATCCTCAAATTTTAAAGATTATTTAATTTCCACCGTTTATTTTGACATGATTTATTTACTAAGTAAACGATGTCGAAAATAATTAAAATTTTATTCCTAAGAACTTCATAAACGCTAGATCATATTTAACGGTGTGGATCGTTGATTTGAATACCCTAAGATCGAATATGAGACAATAGTACCGGAGCTCCGGTACTATCGATAGTATAGGAGCCTAGCTTTATACATACATACATACATACATATATATATATATATATATATATATATATATATATATATATATATTATCATAACTCCAAAACTATTGTCTCATTTTCGATCTTAGGATGTTCAAATCAACGATCCACTGTTAAATACGAACTTCTTAGGAAAAAAAATTTTCATTTTTTCGACATCGTTTACTTAGTAAATAAATCATGTCAAAATAAACGATAAAAATTGAATAATCTTTAAAATTTGATGATAGAACTTTTGAATTCAAGATCAAGGATGCTGACCTTGATCTACATAGCTTAAAGTATTTTCTATCAAAATTTGAATACCGTTAAACTACAAACTCGCCATAGTAGTTATTGAAAATTAACAATTTTGAAATGAATTAATTATAAAGCAAGTGTAATACTCGAGAAATTCGAGTTTGAAATTCAATAAAAATCTTAATTTCTATATATATATGTGTGTAATAAACACTATATATATGAATAGTGGGCCACGGCTTGTAGAAATTTCGAATTTTCAATTGAAATTGGCTAACTTGACCTATCTGGATCCAAACTCGACGATATAAATACACGATTTGAACGGTCTCATCGATCTGAGCGCAATGGCGCAGTCCAAATTTATGTCTGACAAGTTTAGGTCATCGTAAAGCATGTAAAAGAGCAGAATTCATCGTATTAATGCTTTGATTGACCAAACGGAGCCCAAATGCGACGAACCAAAATCACTACTCAATAGGTCTCGTCGAGCCGAACGTCGTGGTGTCGTCCATTTTTCTGTTTGACGACTCGAAAACCTCGAAAAGCATGAAATACAGTAGAATTCAGAGTAAAATTGCAAAAAAAAGCCTATGTTTTATACTTGCAATTACATAAAAATCCTTGGAAAAGGACCTCTGTGCATTTCTCACCTACAGTGAAGGACTCAGCTTGAAATAAGCCAAGTATAGGGACTAACGAGCATTTTGTTACAACCCTTACATATAGTCTCTAGGGTTTCCTCTTGGAAAGAGGAAACCCTAGCCGCACCCCTTTGTGTAACCGCAGCCTCCACCCACGACTCCTACTCTCCCTCTACTCCTTCACGAGCGTTACACCACCGGCCGCCGCCTCCCCTCGCCGGAAATGCCATTACCAGCAAGCTTCTGGTTTGTGAAGTTGAGGGGTGTCCCAAGCCGCAACCAAATTCCTACAGAACTCGGTGGGGTGTTCTTCGTCGCCAGAAAGACCCAACCTTGAAAACCCGCCGCTTGCCGAGGACTGCCGACGTCGAAGAAAAGACTCTATCTTCTTCTTCTCCCTTGGATTCGGCCAAGGTAAGGACTTTCTTCCTGCTGGTTTTCTTGCTACCTAGACTTCCCACTCCCTTCAGAACCTCTCGAGGACTTCCCCTGCAGAGCCCCGACCCTGGCAATGCGTCGGGTTGCCGATGGGAACGATGGACCCGTCGGAACCCTGGTTTGCGCCGCCTCTGTCGTGCGCCTTATCCGGCGTCTTGGGACCGGATCAAAGATGATGAGTAGCTTCCTCTGACCCTGTAGGAGTACTCCACGAAGTTTGGTGGAGAATGGTTAAGTCTAGAGGTCGCAGCATGAAGCCCTAGATTCGGGTTGCATTGCTTTGGCCAAGATTGGTCGTACGCCGCCGCTCCCGCTCCCGCTCTCAGCCACCGGCCATCTGCATGGTTCAATCCCTCTCATCAAAATAGTCCCATAGGAACCTTGCCTGAGCTTGAAACCTTTTGGTTGGTGTCTTCCCGAGTTTGCTGCTCTCAAAAGGCCGCAAGGCTTTGCTCTGGCCAATCGTCTCCAACACACGCCGACGCCAGACCCCGAGGCACGCCTGGTACTCCCCTCAGCCCCCTATAGCTACTATATCTCCTAAAAAACCACCTGAGCCTTGGTTTTGTTGAGTTGCCTATGCCGCCCGAGCTCTAGCAGTTCACACTTTGGCCGAGGTTACCTCTGTCACCGTTCCGACAGCCCTCCGGTGGCAGGAGGGTGAGCCTCTGAATCCCTTCGACCTCCTGAGCATGGTGCTCACCTTAATTCTTATTTTGGTTGAGTGGTTAGATCATTGTAGCAAACATAGCCATTGTAGCATGGTTCAAGTTGCACCAACGCTGTTTTTGGGCTCCGTGCCACCTCCCAACAGCGAGCACGGTATTCAGTACATCAAGGTCCAGCTACTGGTGCCCTCGGTTCGATCCAAAAGGCTTCGAATTGTCGTAACAAGCTTAATAAACCTATTTGTATATGTAATTATGCAATTATAGCTAACCCTCGGGGCCTATTCGCAAATGTAGCCTTATGGTTGTCTTGGGCAGTGTGCTCATGATCTCTAAACTCTTCATTCAAGATCTGACAGCTTCTGTTGAGTAGATTTTGATTAACGCACCGTAAATCGACAAAATAGTCAGTTTATTGGTTTAACGGCATTTCGACGTTAATCACGCATTTCGAGGAAAATAGATGATTAATATTGGTTGCCAAGATGTTCCTAGCTGTTCCCGACGTTGTCCTGACAAGCCCAGTGACTTTGATTTAGCGTTGGTGATTTCCAAAGCCGAATCCGAATCCGAATTTTCAGAAGTGAGTTTCGGTAATTATGGCACGAGTTGAGCACAGATCAGCACAGAGTCAATTGTTATTGCTCGGACGTCTTCAATGAAGCGTTCCAAGGTAGCACGTCAAGTTTCATTGAATTCGGAGACCTGTAGGCACAGATCAAACCATGGTAGGTTGATCGGTGGATTACCGAATTTCGGCAGATCTCGGGACTTCAACGAAGTTTCCCGTTTACTTTATCTGTATTCAGTGAGTCGGTGGGTTGGTTGTGAGTGAGTCTTTAACTGACACATGATTGTGAATTCAGGTCCCAGTAGTCAGCAGCCAGTATGCAGGTTATCCAGCGGATTGCAGGACCGCCTGCAGTGAGGTGGGTGCTTCGATCCGGATTTTATCATATCGTCACCTAGACATGGCAATTCCTACCCGTACCCGCGGGTAACCCGCAAATTTGCGAGTATGGGTATTAATTTTTCTTATCCAAAAAATTATGGATAAAACGGATGGGCACCCATTTAGTTGTGGCCATTTTGGGCAACCCGTGGGTACCCACGGTTTCTTAAAAATTCTAACCCTAACTTCTTCCCGTATCTTTCTTTTATCGTTGTGGTCACCTCTCGTACTGCGCTACCTCCCCATATCCTTTTGCTCTATGATAATTAATTATTCAAAATTTACGATATAGATAAAAATGATGACAAGAATCTTGTGGTGCTATTGTTGAAAATTGGTAAAGTTCGAAATTAAGAGAATCGACTACTAAAGTTATAGTTGTGGATTGAGTTTTTGTGATTTATTTCTATGATATTTTACTCTATAATTATGAAAACTTTATTAATTTTGTTTCACAAAATTTTGGGATGATAAAATATTTTTACATTACATAATTTATGTGCTTAAAGATTTTATATTGTTTATTATTTTTTATAATATTTTAAATAAATTATGTTATACTTTTAAAAATTATATATTTTATATTTTATATTGAAAAAATAAAGCAAAAAAAAAAAAAAAAAAAAAAAAAAAAAAAAAAAAAAAACTTGCTGATAACCCGCATACCCGCCCGCCCGCCCGCGGGTGGGTATGGGTAAAGACATTGGCTACCCAAAAATTTGCGGGTAAATTTTACCCATGCCCATATAACCCACGAGTGCAATAACCCACTCGCGGGTTACCCAACCCGCCCGTTTGCCAAGTCTATCGTCACCTATGGGATACCGTAATTGGTCGGACCCCTGTGATTCATGCTAGCCCTGGTCCTACTGTTGAGCTTCCCTACTATTCTTTCGGTATTCTAGTTGCTGTTTACTCCTTCTGTATACTTAGCTTATATCATGACATTACCATGCTTGATTGGCCATTAGCTAGTATTTTACAATTCCGCTCATTTTAGTATCTCTACTGCTTTATATTGCATGTTAGAGTAGGGATTAGTACAGTTGTACAGCATATTTGATTATACAGTTATCAGCATCCCGTTTGGAAGTTTCCGTCTTAGTGTCGATTATCCGATCTTTAGACCGCAAGCTTCAGCATCAGCATTATGATCGCCATAACACCGACTGTACTTTCACGAACACTAGCGGACTTGCAACCCGTAGTGGTGTTTTTTACCGGTAAAGTGGTAATATCGGCCCGTGAGCCTCAGTGAGATTATATCAGTAGAAAGGTGACAGAACATGGTTTTAGCCTGGGTCCTTGTGACCAAGAGGCGGCACATGGTTGGGTATTCTGTTTTTCAACATTGATGCATAATTTTATTGCTTTTATCTTCAGTTATCAGCATGCTAGTTCAGTACCTTCCATATTCAACATTGAGATTATATACCTGCCTTTACTATCCGCTACTTACAATATACCAGTAGGTACGACTTGCTATTTCACGGCTCGCCGTACCCACTAGGATACATTTATATTGTATCTCACACCTTTTGGTGACCACTTTTCCAGGTCAGTCAGGTGCTGGGATCTTGAGACGATCAAGAGAGCAGTCACGATAGAGTCGTCCCCTGTCGTCAACCTCGTCTGGCATTGCTTTTATGTTTGGTTTTGGTTTTATTATGACTATGTTCTAGTTGCCCAAGTTTGAGAGTATGTTTTGAATTATGTTTATGTCATGTGGATGGATTGTAGGATGTGTTTAGTTGTAGAGGATTATGATGTTGTTCAATTATTTAGCATATGTTGCACCTCTGATTGTATAAATGTACATGTCTAGCCGTGCATGTATAGGGGAGACTATCCGTGTGAATAGAGAATTTTCGATGCATGTGGCGGTTTGTTCACGTCCTGTTTTTCAAAGTTTTAAACTCTGATTATAAAAAAAAAATAAAAAATAAAAAAAAATAGACTGGTTTTCAAATCCGGGGAATGATAGCAAGGATTTAAGTGCCGTGGTACGGGGTCGTGCCAAAAATTTGCCGGCACGATACGGCACGGTGCAGCACGGTGTGTACCGAGCAGTGCCGATTAGTGTCGGTCACAAAAAATACATGTGTGCCGACGCATAATGCCATGAAATATTTATTTTTTTAGCAACAAAATGTTTTAATTCTTTATTAGGTATATTTATTAAATCTTTTGAACTTTATTAAGAAAATTACTTAGTAATTTAAAGAAAATAGGGTTTTCAACTGTGCCATCGGCACAGATGCTGTATCCTGCCGGTATCTTGTTGACACAATACAGCACGTTGGATACGGACCGTACCGATAGATACTTAAATCCTTGTCATAAAATAAACTATGTCGAAAAAATATAAAAATTATTCCTAAAAACTGAGTCCGGCTACTATACTCTCTTATGAGTATGATCACCTTCGTACTCATAAGTCGTTCTTAATGATAGAGCTTCCCAATTGACGATCCATACCATTAAATATGATTTCGAGCATTTGAAAGTTCTAGAAATCAAATTTCATAAATTTTCGACATCATTTACCTTATGATCGAAAGATCTCAAAATTGACAATCTTTAACGGCCAGTATATGATACTTGCTAGGTTAACGGTGTAAAAAAATCGAAATTAGTTAAATTTTTTATAGAAAATTCTATTTATTATTTAGATAAAAATTAATAACTCCGATCTTAAATTGAAAAATCCGATCCTCTATTTTTAGGAGGTCGTTCGATTTTGACCGTTCATTTAATGCTCACTTGATGGACTTTGTTATAATTTCGAAAAATTACGAAAATTATTTTATAAAAGTTTTAAATGATCTAAATAATATTTAACAATATGAATCATTGATTCGAAAGTACTATCATCGAAAACAACTTATGAGTACGAAAGGTTCTATACTCATAAGAGTATAGTAGTCCTACTCTCTCTCTCTCTAGAGTCCGACTACTATGCTATCGATAGCACCAAGCACTTGGTGCTACCAAGTTTTCCACCATTAGATCATCCCCTTTGATTATTTTCAACCCTTAGATCATACTATTTTCCCAACCACCCACTAAACCCTAAGGGTCCACTATCATCCTAACCGTACATCTCTTAATCCAATGGTTAAAAACCTAATAGCACCAATGACTTGGTGCTATTAATAGTATAGTAGCTTAGGTCTATATATATATAGAGAGTATCGGAGCTCCGGTACTATAGTCTCGTTTTCGATCTTAAGGGCTCAAATCAACGATTCACCGTTAAATATGATCTAGAGTATATGAAGTTCTTAGGAACAAAATTTTAATTTTTTCGACATCATTTACTTAGTAAATAAATAATGTCAAAGCGAACGGTGAAAATTGAGCAATCTTTAAAATTTGAGGATAGGACTTTTGAATTTAAGATCAAGGATGCTGACCTTGATCTAGATAGATTAAAGTATTTTATATCAAAATTTAAATACCGTTAAACTACAAACTCGTCATAGTAGCTATTGAAATAATTTGATTATAAAGTAAAGTACGTCGAAAAAATATAAAAAAAATATTTCTAGAAACTTTAAATACCTTAGATCAGTTTTAACAGTGTGGATCATTGATTTGAATATTCTAAAATTAAAACCGAGACTATAGTACCGGGGCCATAGTACTACAGATATTATAGGTGCCTCTCTCTCATCCTCCCTCCCTCCTCCCTCCCTCCCTCCCTTTCTCTCTCTCTTTATATATATATATAGAATTGAGTTCTACGCTTTTAAAGTACCAAGTTATTGGTTCTTGTAGGTTTTTAGCCCTTAGATGAAAGAATGTGTGGTTAGGATGGTAGTTGGCCCCTTGGGTTTAATGGGTGGTTAGTGGAATAGCATGATCTAAGAGGTGAAATTAGTTAAAGGGATAGATCTAACGGCAGAAAACTTACAAGCATCAATTGCTTGATAGTTTTAAAAGCATAGCAGCCGGACTCTATATGTATGTATGTATGTATATATATATATATATATATATATATATATATAGAGAGAGAGAGAGAGAGAGAGAGAGAGAGTAGAGCTTATATACTTTCAAAAGCACAAGCCCAACTATGCTTGTGAATTTTTTACCATAGAATTTGCATTGAGATCCGTGCTATTGTACTCTCTTTAGTTGACTTTAGAATAGCACGAATCTCAATACAAATCCTATGGTAAAAAATTCACAAGTATAGTTGGACTTGTACTTTTGAAAGTACATATATATATATATATATATATATATATATATATATATATATAGAGAGAGAGAGAGAGAGAGAGAGAGATGAAATCCTCCCTATCCTCCCATTCACACCATCCATAAATTCTTGTTCCACAATTTGAGGATTGGTTTTTATTTATTGAAATCAATTGTGGCGTCCTACTTCCCAGGAGGGTCCATCCATTATAGAACTACTCTAATCCTAAGCTCGTTTAACCTTCTTAATCTCTTAAGCCTAACCACCGTCCAAAATGTTATAGTCAGATTAATAAACTGTACCTTATATATAGGACTATTTCAACTCTTGGAGATGCCACATTCCCCACCCCTTGTAAGTCCTAACATCTTCGTCAGGCTAAAGCATAATGGCAAGCACCAAGCGATGTGAGACTCGTCTCGCTAGCTTTAGGCGACTTTGTGGGGAGTCGCGCACCACCCACAAAGGTCGTCAATCGAGGAAACGCACTCTACCTATAGTATGACTCTAGCTCGACCGAAACTCATATCACACTTCCAGCTGGTAATTGGTTCTAATACCAACTGTGATGCCATAGAAGATGAAAAGCATAAATTGAAAGCAGTCTTGTACCTATGCCAAATCCAGTAGTTAGCATTAGTTTCCAATTTCCAGCATGTTCCAGCCAAAGCCAATGTAATAAACCCCAAAAGTAAATAGTGCCAACGAAATCTTTTCTTCACTACTTTTATAAGATTTGAGAACAAGCTTCTGATGCTTTGCCAGCTGCAACAAAACCAGATTGACCAGATCAAAACTTGAATATACTTAATTATTAGAGCTAAACGAAATGTTAGAATTAAAAGAAAATGCTATAGATTAGAGTTGATAATGGAAAGAGACTTTTTAGGAGCTTACCTTCGGGAAACATTAAAGTCAACTTGTGAAAAATACGTGAACCGTAGAGTTGTAGAGAATTCTAATAACCATCCAATAAAAAGACCAAGAGAGCCAATCGCTATCACTATACCAATGTTCGCAGACCTACAAAAATAACGCTTTCCATTTAGAATATAACACTAATTAATTAGAGACCATTGAGAACATTTTTTATAGCATGCAGTTACCTGGTTGCACCTGTCACAGCAAGAAGGGCGGTGAGAATAAATACAGCTGTGTGGATTGCTCGCTTTGAGGCCTCATCAATCGTAGCCATGTATATAAAAGTGCTTACGACAGCCATAAAAGAAAGCCAAAAGTCCATAAACTGAAAGAAATTGCAGATCGATTCTCATCAATAATGATAGCAATAGTGTATGTATCAGGTGTGAGTGAATCTGGTAATATTATTGGGTGATTAATATTGCATTCACTAAAGAAGAAACTTAGTTTCTTTCTGACAAGAACTGCTAATTACTGAATCATAAAAGGAAAACTACCTGTAGTACATGGAAAGACAAGATACACCAAGTGCCGACATCACATGCATGGTACAAACCGCTTGAAATTCCACTGGATGTGTAAAGAACCCATTCAGCAAATGCCTAAGGAAGAAGGAAAAAGAAAAAAAAGAAGAAAAAAAGTATGTTATCATAAAATAAATCATTCAGTGAAGAGGACCTTAAGATTTGAAAAGAAAGAAACCACAACTATTAAGGAAATGTTATTCCAAAATTCAGTGCTAAAATATGAAATAATCACAACAGAAACAAACAGCCATAAGAAAAATTAATACCCACAAAAACTGACGACTAATTCTTGTCACATCTATGTCAGCCCCATCTTATAATCTCCTTTTACCAACTATTCCAATGAAGAACAAATTTTATTGTACAAAAATTACACAATAAATTTCCAAGGAATGTGTTAAGTGGTAAAGCACTTCCAACAAGTCTTCCAGGTATGTATTTGTCGGTGATACGACACAAGATAACATCTATACTCATTCATCATACCATAAGGAAATATACAAAAATTTTGATCTATTCTTCATTCTTTGCACAACAGAAGCAGAAAAGAAAGCCTTTCACAAATACTACCTCCGTTCTTTTCTCTAATTCCTAATACAGATACCTAAAACTAGCAGAAAAGAACTGTTCTGTTTTTTATATGTATCCAATAGGAGAGTAACTCCAGCACACGGAAATAACCAAACAATCACATTTCTTAACTTTTTAACAACCTTTTGTTGTCATAATTCTATGTCCTCAAGTTTCTCAAATTTACCGAGCATGAAGAGTATCACGCGAAGGCATTCAAGAAGCATAATATGATTGAGCCTAGTATATGGAGAGTACAAGGCAAAAGGAAATTTTGTTCCCATCAATGAGAAGAAAATATGAAGCTTACTAAATAAGATATTGACATTTCAGACAACCACCTAATGTAATATTTCCAGATTAATTTGAAGTTTGAACAGCCTTTAGAGGGTTTCACGATAAATCCAATGCTAAGTCATGGAACAAAACAAGCCTCAAATAGGATCTGTTAAAAAGTTGTGTACATCCTGATTTAATTATTAATGTTACTTACCAATCAAAAATTCAATATGAAAATTATAGTGGCCCTAATTATTACATTACCAACTAAAATATCACTTGTTTAAGGCTGGTCAAATGATTATCATCAGTTGGTATAACCACAAATCACAACATCACTAAAGGTAACTTACCTTTCGTCGTAGGGCCCATAATGCAGGTAAAATAGCTGCAGCATTCGAGGCAATTAGAAAGATTGACTGCCATATGTGTCCTAGATTTGACAGAGACACCAGAATTAACAGACAAACTCATATTGAATAATGAAACTGGCTAAACCAACCGAAATGTATCATAAATCATGAAAATGTACTTACTGATGCATATCATGAAAACATACCGAGTTGAATTTTTTTTTCCATTTTATTGTCAGTTGGATCATTATTTAGATGAAACTAGGCCAATGCCTCCGCCAGTGAGTTTTGTATCCAGTTTCTAACTCTGTTATCTAGTGTGCTAGCTATCCTACAAGTACCAAATATAAGATGCCTCTTTCTTTTTCCAGAAAGAGAAGTTTCGCTCCTTAGAAGACAAGGATGTAATACATTATAATTGTTTTAACCCTGTTTTCACAGATAATTTCTTGCCGCTTTGAGAGTTAACGAGCTCGGTGGCTGAAGAATTTAAAAAACCAGAGACATGTAAGAAGAAATATCTAAAATAAGATATAGGAAGGTCATCCATTGCCACCATGGGAGATCACTAGTAATGTTCACGTGTCTACGGGAGTACTTAAAATTCTTAAAACTTAAGTAAATGCCTCAATTTCCATGTTTTAAACAACCCCAAACCAGTGTACTGCAGGAAGATTTACTTGTTTTAAGTTTTCAAGGATAAAAGAAGAACAGTTCTAGACCTTCACTAAAGCTTGTACCACGGTAATCAACAAGAAATTCAGTCGCACACGACTATATCCATGGTGTCTACATCAATAATATACTCTTATTCTAGGAAAGATGAAATAAAGCACATTGAATAAGTAGAAAAATGGTAATCAGCCGTATATACACAATATTGCATAAAGTGATCCATAAACAAGTATCTCCACAAATTAAGGGGAGAAACAAAGTCAAATCAGTTTTATCTGATGAAATGTAATTACCTTTATGTGTTACAAGTTCATTGCTGCAATCAAAGCCTCCATGATCACGATTACAGGCGCAGTAGCTGGGAGCAGAGAAAGAATATTCTCTCAGTTAATTTATTACATGAATCATTTGTATCATAATGATTTCCTACTTCAAAAAGTTTATTGTATGCCATAAAGGAAAATGATAAGATTCAGGATTAACCTGTAGAATGTCAACCCACTCTCATCCACTGAATAACGACATTGGCCATTATAATTACAACCTTTATGGCATCCCTCAAGTGAAATAGACATGGAAGTTTGGGAGCTATGACCGTTAGGAGGATGCTTCAGTCCAAAGCCCCATGTTCCTTCCCTAGCATACAAAATATAAAAATCTATGCCTCCACCCTTTGAATCGTTTAGTGATAAAAAAGCAGTGTCGTTGCTACTATTATTGTTGCTTGAGTAATAATCCCACGTTTCATTCGATGGCAAGCCACCGAATTTTGAGTACAATTCATAATTAGTTGTAATATCTGATTTGAGCTGAATGTGTAGAAAGGCTCCCGCTGCGCCTTGCGGTACATTCAGGAAGAAGTAGGTCCATGCAGATAGCTGAACAGAGGAATTGCTCAAGAGGGGCTCCAAGATGAAATGGGAGGAACCCGCAGACCCAAGTCCATCAGGAGGAAGAAAATAAGACTCAAAAGGAACAGCTGGACCTTTTTTGGGAATTCTCTGTAGGAATAATCATTAGGAAGTTAATGAAATTCTCCTAAATAAAAGTCTTTTACAGACAGAAAGAATCCTATTACAAAATTTATCTTATAAACTATTACAAAATATTATCTTATAAAACTTTTTGAGTTCTAACAAGCAATTATATAGCAAGTTAAAACTATCAATACAACAGCACAAGAGCTCAGAAGTTAAATCCAAATCCAACTTTAACACACCCCATGCATTATAATTTACCAATGTCACTACAAAGAGGAAACAACCTGTCAACAATAATATCGCGGAGATAAAGCGCAAAGCATTTTCTTGAAAATAACAATGACAGAATCAAATGCTTAAACACACCATTTCCACGTAAAACTTTTTTCTTGCATATCCCATAAATATGCTCACGTACTCCACTATAGAGCTTCTCAGTGGATGTATATGGATGTATGCGGACATATGTGTAAGACGAGATTAAAATGAGAATGAGAAAAATGGGAGCATGGGGCAGGTATCTTTTAGAAAACTACTTATACAGGCATTGAGAAATCACTACATATTCAGTGAAAAACAAATCACATCTAGATCATATTATATCGCATACAACAGGTTTAATATGCAACCTAAGAATTCTGAGGATGCTCCTTAAAAACATGTCACATAAAAGAGTCATGTAGCTTATCGTTTAAGCATCTAGCGTGAAAAGTTTGTGAAGCATAGCCTCTAACAAATCCTAATGATCTGAAATCAATTAGCAAGGTGCATTATTCCAACCAAGGAGTTAAGTATCCATCGGCACGGGTTGTATCCACCATGTCGTATCGTGCCAATAAGATACCGGCACGATATAGCCCTCGTGCCGATGGCATAGTTCAAAACCTTTTTTAAAAAAAATTACTAAGTAATTTTTCTTAATAAAGTTCAAAATATTTGATAAAGATACATAATAAGCAATTAGAAAATTTTGCTAAAGAAAATAAATATTTCATAACATTATGTGTCGGCGCACATATATTTTTTGTGACCGGCACTCACCGGCACAGCTCGGCATGTACCGTGTCGTACCGTGCCGGCAAGTTTTCGACACGCCCTTATGCCATGGCACTTAAATTCTTGATTCAAACATGTTTCGTCCAAACCTCATTTTCCGGCATTAGCGGGCCAACCATAGAAAAAACTTATACTAGAATAAACAAGTTTTGATATATCAAACAAGAGTAATATAAAATAAAATACATAAGAAACTAGCATCTCCAGCAGTCACAGAAACAAGCAACCACTGTTAATTTACCTGTAGAATGTAAGATTCCCAAGAACAATTGGTTCCAGCTTTTCCATAGCACTCGATTACTTGCCAATCCAAATAGAAACAGACATTAAGCCCACTCACCATTGTCTGGTTGACAGCCTCGACAGCAATATACCATCGCCCAATCTTTGGCGACCTTATAATCAATGGGGCCCTACTTATATCACCAGAATAATCATGTAAAGCAACAAGTGGCATTGCATTGTAGCGGACGTAACACATTAGGAGAACCCCACTCGAATTACCTAGGTCACTCAAGGATGAAATGGAAAACTGGGAGGCTATATTAACTACATCCAAGAAGTATAAGTTTTGCTCCCCTAGTCCAATACATGATGTCTCATTCAAATTATTACATGTGATCAAGCTCTCCCCCACTATAAAAGTACTATTGGAGTCTGCCTGTTTTTTATTAGGTTCATTATCAATTTCATTTTTCACAACATTATTCTGACTATCCAAGTTATGCATATTTAGATCTAAAAGACTTCTTGTATTGTTTATTGAAGGTTGGCTACAATAAATCATACTGATTGTCTGGTTGCAGTAGGGGCCCCAAATGGTCGTCATGGGGCATCCTTGTATAACTACGCCGGTGCTGACCGCATATGCTTTCCCTCGACTAATCTGCAATTATATATTCAACATTTATTGTGGCTTAAAAAGTGTATACTCAAAGAGGAAGCAATAATCTGAAATAGGAAGGATTATCAAGAGAAGCAAAAGAGATTAGACCGTCACAATTGAAAGTATTAGCAAAGGTAATGCAAATATATACACTAATTACACTTATTATTCAAATTCGAAAGGAGTATTGCTGGTTCAACAAAACTGCTAACGTTACTCAATCAAATTGTGAAGAGCATACCATTTTAGATTGAGTGCGGGAAGGTCCCAGGCCATTAAAGTAACCAATGTACCACACCCCTGGAGATATCTGCAACATAGATTTTCTAGTCATAATTAGCAGCCTCAGGATGATGAAATAGAAAGAGCACGCTGAAAACTGCACAAAAGCGTCAGTAATGTATATCACAAAATACAGATATTAGAAAAGCGCTTCCAGGAAATTATTTAATGAAATTTAGCAAATGAGAAATTATGAAAATTTCGGAAATTCCAATGATTGAGGCGAGTGATGAAAAGTTCAGATTACGGAAGTTGCATAAAAGACTTCACCTCGAAGTGACAAAGCATGTGTATGCTTTTGAAATGGATAGGATCATTGCTGACTCAAGAATCAACTAGTCACAGGCAATACAGGAGAACATGAACTCTGAAATAGTTTTAACTTATATTCATATTTTGTTTTGTAATTAAAATAATTTAAGGATCACAGCTAAATTTTCAGTTGAATCAACTAGTCACAGGCAATACAGGAGAACATGAACTCTGAAATAGTTTTAACTTATATTTATATTTTGTTTTGTAATTAAAATAATTTAAGGATCACAGCTAAATTTTCAGTTGGACATGTTCGAAGTGTTCCTAACAAATCCAGCTGAGGATATCGAGAGTGTACAACACCTTAATGATAAAAAGCCATCGAAATATATGGTCGGAAAAAACTTTATGATAAACAGTGTATTTTTGGGTAGTATATAGTAAGCTAAATGTGAAGGTATATTAGGAAAATAACCTGCTCATTTGTCAATGTTATAGTCATGTTTTTCTGAAATGGTACACATTGCCCAACATCTGATAGATTTTTTGTGTCTCCAAAAGATCCAGTTGAAAGAAAGCTTGATACTGCAATAAAGAACATTCCTGTCAATGGATGGAAGCAAATTAGGGGAAAAGGTACTCTATAAAAATGGGGAAAAAAAAGAAAAATATATAGTTAACTTTTTAGAAAAATTTCTCATTAGAATAATTAGCAGACTCTTTTAGGTTTTTCAAGGAAACTGATGACTCATAGTGAAAGATTCTAATGTCGAAGGGAAATGGGTACTTAATTATTTAATAGGTGCCGTAATCGCCTTAAAATTATACTTCAATCTTAAATTGGCTCGCTAAATAAAATAGGGGAAAACAACTTTTACATTTTACAAAAAAGAAAATTGCACAGGAATATTTGGGGATATTTTTCTCTAATGTAGTTGAAAAAAAAAAATTAATAGCAAAATTTGAGCTAATTGAAACTATTGGCTTCCACCAGAAAATGTTCAAAGATCTTAAAATGGAGAACCACTAAAGATATCCTTTACTGAAGTGACTGACTTAACAAACTTGACAGAGCATACATAGCAACTGGATTTCAGTATTTCCTCATTACTTGGGTTTAAACATTATTTCAAGAGCAATGTAAATAATGAAGGAAAAGAAAAGTCAAAGCAAAAGCCTGCTTCAAAAGCTGCTATAATTGATTCTTTACAAAATTATGCAACAGCAAAATTGCACCTCCAAAAATATACTCTAAGATGTAGAGAGCTTCAGAAAAGCAGATAACAAAATCTTAGGCCTTGTTTGGCATCGTTGCCCTTTTTCGTTTCTTAAATAGAATTTCTCCATGAAATAGTATAGGAGGGAACGGTGATTTGCTTGCAATCCTTATATTCAAGGTGTTCGTTTGGTTCATTTGGCAACAAAAAAAAATTTGGAAGCAACCTTTTTCTTTTTTTTAAACAATTTGTCAACCATCACTTGACTTGACCAGAGTGCACTGCAAGCTAACCAACCATGATAATAAGAGGAAAGTTCTTCCAAAGATATATCAAATTATATAGAATTAGTGTTTAAGAAAAACAAAAAAAATGGTAATGACGCCAAATGAGACCTTAATATATTAAATGAAATTCAAAACTGATTGCCCGAAACATACATAAACTATCCAGATAAGTATCTGATATATCTGGGATAGGAGGATTGCCCTCCTTTAAACAAATAATGGCCAGCTCGCCCATTGGAAGATCTTTCATCTTCTCTCTATCCTGCATAGTTTAAGGGACAGATGGCAAATCAATACCACAAAGAACACTATAGCAATAAATTAATTACATGATAGTAACTGCAAGAAAGCTTCAGAACTAATTTTTGTAGATTGTCGACATGAGAACTCAAACAAACACACTTAGAATTACAGAACATAAGCACTAACGAATCCCTGCTATAAAAATATATACTAGAAAAGAAGGAAAACCGGCATACTTTATTTTTTCATCATTCTTAGCTATTTCCTTTCTCCTTCTGCTTTATATAGACATCAACATATAGAAAAGGAAGTTGATTGGAGCAACAAAAACAAAAGGGGAACAAAAATGGCTAACTTGTCAATGATTAATGCCCTTACCTGCTTATTAGTTGGAGGGGGCCTACTAAAGCACCACTAAGTTTTGGACGTAAGACAGCCTGCAAAGATCAGATCAAAGAACTAATGCTACCTTTGCAGTTGGTTGCAAGGATTGACTTATCATGGCACAAGCGTCCAGCTGCTCAGCCAGTAGCACCATATATACCATATTGTATCTCATCAAGCAGCATTCATCTATGTGACATGGGCAAATATTGCGTATTTACTTTCTTCATAAACAAACTATTTCTTGTCCAAGATTACATGTAAAATTTAAGATCATGAAGATTGCAGTATTTCAACTCTCGATCTCAATAAATCGAAGGAAACTCAGAGAAGTACACCTCCGTAAGCTATGTGCATATTTTATTCAATATCAATGAAAGAAAATTAAATTCAAGTAAAATGGCGGATGTTGCTCCGGTCTAGACTTTATATTGTATTCGACAAATAACATGCAAAAGCTTCCAAAAGTGCTAAAACAAAAGGTGATATAAAGAACCAAAACAGCACAGGTTAGCTCTCGTAAAGGCCACGGAAATCTAAAAAGAAAAATAAATAAATAAATACATAAATAAATAAAGGATGTAATAATGAAGCTGTATATTCCGAATGTTCGGCAGAATATAAGAAAACTTACTATATCGACGCTAGTCATAAAATTCATGGTGGCGGCAGAGAACGAAGGTGGCAGCTCAACTGCAGTAAGGTATTAAAAACAACTGAGGATATTTCAGTAGTATTCTCGTATAGTGGTTGTTCTTTGTTAGCTATTTAACAAGAAAAATCTAAATTGGCCATTATAATATGAAAAGAAACACTCAATAATACACCTCACTTCCTACAAATATTTTTTGAAGATTTTCATGTGAAAGTAGAAGAGTGTAAGTCGACTGAACGTATTAGCCAATTGGCATACAAAAATTATTTAGATTCCAAATACTTTTATTGTGGAAAAAAGATTAAAAAAAATTTGGAAAAATTACAATAGGCACTTAAATTTTCAAAATATCCTCTAGATTGAGGATTGAAAGAAGAAACATGCAGCTTTTCAAAATAGTATTCCGCGGTTCATCAAACTACTCAAACAGAATAAAAACTAGAACATATTTTTTTAAAAAAAATAAATAAATCTGATTCATCCCAGATTAGTGCCCAACCAATATGAACAGAATAAAAAAAAATTGAAATAACAATGAATACAAAATCAATGGACTCATCTGGATATACCACTAGACTCATCTCAATATATCATTGCACCATAACACAAAGTATAAAAAATAATAGCTCATAAATAGCACCCAAGGGAAAAGTAATGCGCAAATAAACATTTTTTTTCCAGTTAATGCCCAAACAAATAAACTTAAGATATCGAAAAAGAGAAGCAACCCCAGATTCATTACCCACATAAAGAATATCAACTAAAGACCCAAAATGAAAATTCTCAACTATATATTAAGGACAAAATACTGTAAAACCTTCTCATATAAGTAAAATAAAACATAAAGAATGAATTATAGACCTATAAATTAGCCAGAAAATTAATATGAACTAAAATACAAAAAGGTGATATTTTTTCAGAATAAAACAAGTAAAAAGTACCACATACCCAATTTCTAACTCATAAGAGATCACCTGCTTAATTATTTAAGCTAAATGCACGAATTACAAATAAAACCCACAAAAGGTAACTGAAAAAACACATCAAAATTCGCACTTTACTAAGGAAAATTGAACAATTTAATGATCAAATAAAGCAAACCTATTTAATCATTTAAGGTAAAATCCACGAATAGCCAAAAAGAAAAAGAAAAAAAACCTACAAAACCCAACAAAAAGAAACATCAAAAATCAAATTTTACTAAGGAAAATTAATCAATTAGTGACCAAAATACAATCCTACTTGATCATAAAAGGTAAAATCCTCCGATTACAAATAAAACCCAAAAAACCCAACCAAAAAAAACACATCAAAATTCGAACTTCACTAAGGACAATTGAACAATTTAATGATCAAATAAAACAAATCCTATTTGATCACCTTCGTAAAATCTATGAATAGCAAATAATACAGACAAAACCCAACTGAAAAAACACATCAAAATTCGAATTTTAGTAAGGAAAAAAATTAAACAATCAGGACCCGCAAAACCCAACTCGAAAAACACATCAAAATCCAACCATTACTGAGTAAAATTGAACAACTAATGATTCAAAACAAGTTGATCATTTAGGGTAAACACACAAATCACAAATAAAACCCACGGAACCCAACTAAGAAGCACATGAAAATTCGGACTTTTTCGATCACAATCGAACAACTAATAATAATCAAAACCGAATCGAACCCCAAATTGGAACAAAGGGGAGGAATCGACGGGGACCCACGCACCCACCTCTCAAGTACGTCCAATCGTAGGGCTTGAGCCAAAGCCCGCGCTCGCTGTAGCTGGATACAACGGAGCTGTATTGGCCTTGAGCGCCCTCGAAGCCCATGGACAAAACCCACGAGAGCAAGAGAAAAGGGAGGAGATCCCCAGGATCCATTGTAGCGAGAGAGCTTTTTTCCACTATGCTACTTCTTGTTCTATTGGATTCGGTGGATTCGGGAGCGACGAGGTGGAGAGATAGAGAGAGAGAGAGAGAGAAAAAAGGACCTTTTCCGCTCCGGAATAGAAAGACGAGCGATAATGGTCTCTAACAATTAGCCCATTTTTAATTGGATTCAAATTTTATATAAAAAAATTTTGAGGCTACTATACTTGAATATAAATTATTTTATAGTAATAATTTTTTTATCTTTGGATGAAAAAATATATAGTTATTTGAATAATCAGAATACCTTATTTTAATATTATTGGTATAACAAAAATTACTGTTCCAACATCTAAAAAATTCCTATATTTTACTTTTCAAATTTACCCCTTTGCACATTCCCGAGGCACCTGTTTTCTCCATGGGGTACCCTCGTGGCTCATTTTCCTGCCTCGTTCATTGTGCAACATCTCCTTCTCCCCAAACTCCTTCTCCACATCTCCTTCCACCGAGCTCCCCCTGCGTCGCCCCTTGCAAGCTCCTTCTCCACGGCTCCTTCCCCCGAGCTCCCCCGGCGTCGCCCCTTGCACGCTCCCCGAGGGAGCTCTCATCCCATGCGTCGCCCCTTGCACGCGCCCCGAGATGGAGCACCTTCCCTGCTTCGCCCCTTGCAAGCTCCGGAAGGGATGAGAGCTCGTATAATGAATATTTCTATTTTGTAAAAAAATTAGAGCAAATAAAATATAAAATTAAATATTATTTTAATAAAATATAATTTGTTTTTGATTTTAATTTTGATTTTGATTTTATCTTATTTTTTGTAAAATTTTAATCTATTAATTAAAATAAAGAAATTAGAATTTAACAAATACAAAATTAGAGTAAATAAAATATAAAATTAAATATTATTTTAATAAAATATAATTTGATTTTGATTTTGATTTTAATTTTGATTTTTTTTTTTTTTGTAAAGCTTTCATCTATTAATTAAAATAAAGAAATTAGAATTTAACAAATACAAAATTAGAGCAAATAAAATATAAAATTAAATATTATTTTAATAAAATATAATTTGATTTTGATTTTGATTTTATCTTTTCTTTTGTAAAGCTTTAATCTATTAATTAAAATAAAAAAATTAGAATTTAACAAATACAAAATTAGAGCAAATAAAATATAAAATTAAATATTATTTTAATAAAATATAATTTGATTTTGATTTTGATTTTGATTTTGATTTTATTTTTTTTTTGTAAAGCTTTATATCTATTAATTAAAATAAAGAAATTAGAATTTAACAAATACAAAATTAGAGCAAATAAAATATAAAATTAAATATTATTTTAATAAAATATATTTTCATTTTGATTTTGCTTTTGATTTTGATTTTATCTTATTTTTTGTAAAGCTTTAATCTATTAATTAAAATAAGAAAATTATAATTTAACAAATACAACATTAGAACAAATAAAATATAAAATTAAATATTATTTTAATAAAATATAATTTGATTTTGATTTTGCTTTTGCTTTTGATTTTGATTTTATCTTATTTTTTGTCAAGCTTTAATCTATTAATTAAAATAAAGAAATTAGAATTTAACAACTTTTATCACATAATAAAGTTTAAGGGCAAAAAGGTCATTAAACCCAACTAAACCTCGTTATTCCTCTTATTCCTCATTTTCATACCAAACACAAAATCTCTTATCTCTGGAACCATCCCAAACGCTTTTTTACACTAATTTCGTACTTTATACTTATCCCTGGTATAACTAGAATAGCCTTATCCCGTTACCAAACGCACCCCTAGGGTTTACTAGGTTGTTGGGAAAATAGTATAAATTCTAGGGACTATTATAATCCTAACCGCACATTCCTTAATCCAAGGGATGAAAACTTATGAGTACAAAAGAATTTTACTCATAAGAGTATAGTAGCCCCTTAATCCAATTACTATCTTTTTAAGAAGCGCAAAAGCCTTCTTCCACGTTTTAGGTGATACACGTTTTAGGTGATAAAGATTGTGAATCGATGATTAAAATTATTAAAATTAATTTAAAGTATTTAAAATATTTAAAAATTAAATTTTATAAATTTTAAAAATTATTATTAATTTTATCGAAGAGTATATATATATATATATATATATATATATATATATATATATATATATATATATATATATATATGGGGCAATTTCCTACATACCCCTAAAAATTTTCCTGTTTTCAGATTTACCCCTTTTAGAAGGCTAATATTAAAACTACCCTTCTTACGTTCCAACTTCTTTCCAAAATACCCATAAAGTTAAACTCTGTTAGTGTACCGTTTGGAACTGCCGTTATCTGTGTTTAATTATTATTTTGCCCTTTCAAATATACCCTAAACCCTAAAATCCTAACCCCTAAACCCTAAACCCTAAACCCTAAAACCCTAAACCCTAAACCCTAAAACCCTAAAAAACCCTAAACCCTAAACCCTAAAACCCTAAACCCTAAACCCTAGACCCCTAAAAAACCCTAAACCCTAAACCCTAAAACCCTAAGAAATCCTAAACCCTAAATCCGGGCAAAATAGGTATATCTGATAGTTTTCAACTCCGATTATTATTTAACTCTAGTTTAACCCTAGTTAACTTAACAAAGGAAAACGGTAGGGGTATTTTTAATAACGGTGCAACGTATGAAGGGTATATTAGAAAGAAAAAAATAAGAGGGGTAAATCAGATATTTCTTCATATTTCAGGGGTACACAGGCAATTATCCCTATATATATATATATATATATATATATATATATATATATATATATATATATATATATATATATATATATATATATATATATATATATATATATATATATATATATATATATATATATATATAAGTCAAAAATGAATAATCTTATAAAAATAGATGTTAGGCTTTCTCAATTCATGAGATCGAAATTATCAAACGTTATCTAAATAATATAAAAAAAAATTCTATAAAAAATTCAAGCAATTTGGATTATTTTGCACCGTTAAATAAGCAAACGACTTATATAGATCGTCAAAAATTGTTAATTCTGTGATTCTTTGATTACTACGTAAATAAATTTGAAAATTTATGAAATTTACTTTCTAGATTCTTTAAATACTCTAAATCAACTTTAATTGTTATGATTATCGATTCGAAATCCGCATCATCTAAAGCGACTTAGGAGGATGAAGGCCTCCGTCCTCCTAAAAGGATAGTAGCTGGACTCTAGGAATACCCGAGATCACGTAGAAATCCCTCTGGTGGTAAGCCGAGCTGGACGAAGGGTAAGGTCCTCCTCCCTCAAGCTTGACTCCTCCTCCTAAAAAAATCCTGGTACTCCTTTGTTTTGGATTTTCTCTGGATAGACTCGCTTCTTGTCCTATTTATAGAGAGATCAAATGGAAAGAGAAAAAAATGTGCTGACATGACAGTGCGATGCGGCGCGACGGGGTTGGTGTGAACGACACGCCACAACCTCTGTCCACATTAATGAGCCACTACAATTTCAACCTAGTCCTCGCAATCTGTTGTAATCACATGAAGGACCAGTTGACCAAAATGAGCCAATTCACTTAGCAATGAACCGAGCCAGCGTCTCACCCTTCTCCGCAAGGGACTCAACTCTCCTAGTCGATTCGGTTCCTCACATCTATCCATTCTTAAAAGAAGTTTGGTTTGTTAAACTGGCTTTCTTATCCCCGTTCAGTTCTCCCGACAGGTGAGGAAAACGTTCTCCCTTCATACCTAGCCACCAAAAAAACATTTTCAAATCTTTATACATTTTGGTGCCACCTGGACGGATGGTGTATGCAGATTGGTGCACTTCCCTCAAAATTTCTTGAATTCCTGGGTCATTCGAGCGTGGCGACGCTAGAGAAGATGGTGGCGGAGGTGGAGACAGAGGCGGCTCGCCTTACCTCCGCCCCGCGGGGATGCACGGGGGCGGAAGAGGATTCTCTGTCTCCCCTCCATCGCGCTCGCGCGTGTCAGTGGGGCCGGAGGCGAGAACTCCTGCCTCGCCTCTACTTAATTAAGAATAATTAAAAAAAATTATTTTTTAATTAAGTGGAACCCTCGTGCGCTTTTTCGTATTGGGCGTGGAAAAGGGATGAAGACGACGAGAAAAATGATTGTGGACTATAGATGAAGTTGTAATATTTTAAAAAAATTTTGTATTATTTTAGACGAAAATTACACTCTTTGAGACAAAAATTACACTCTTTGATATAAGAGTTACACTTTTTAAACGAAAATTATACTCTTTGGGTGAAAGTTGCTTCTCCTCCTCCTTCCCCTCAGTTTTCTTGTGTTTCTTCTGCGCCCATCTGGGTTCAAAGACGCGCGCAGTGGAGATGGAGGAGAGTACGGTGACGACGGAAAAGAGCACGGTGACACCGGAGAAGATGGCGGTGAAGGCAGCCTGCCTTGCCTCCGCCCCGCGGAGGGTGCGCTTCTTCTTACGGCTCCTTCTCATCATCCTCATCCCCTTCTGCACGCCCAGTACGAGAAAGCGCATAAGGGTTGCACTTAATTTAAAAATAATTTTTTTTTTTAATTGAGTGGAGGCGAAACGGGGTGCTCGCCTTCGCCCCCACCGACGCGCGCGAGCACGGGGAGGCGAGACAGGGGATCCTCGCCCACCCCTACGCACCCCAGCCCGCACATCCCTAGCAAGGTGGGCCGCCTCCGCCTCCGCCGCCTTCTTATCTGGCGTCGCCACACTCTTCTCCACCTCCACTACGAGCGTCGCCGGTCCCAGATAGGCGCACAAGAAACACGAGAAAGCGAGGGGGAAGTAGGATGAGAAGGAGAAATAGTGCAATTTTAGTCCAGATAGTGCAACTTTCGCCTAAAAAATATAATTTTCATCTCAAATAGTATAATTTTTATCTCAAAGAGTATAATTTTCATCTAAAACCGTGCAAAATTCTTCTGAAACAATGCAATTTTATCTTCTTCTTCCTTCTTCTCTGATTCTTGGCTTTTTTTGTAATAACGCCGATACATAATAATCATCTTAGGATAAAAAAATAAATTTTTTTATTTTTTTTTTGTATTTTTTCTACCTTCTACATCTTTTTTTCTCCGATCCGCCGCCGCCATGGATCCCATTGGAGTGTTGCTCCGCGAAGCCGCGCTCGCTCCAATCATGCCTGCGCCTGCACTCGTGACGTTTTGCCCATCAAATATATGTGGGCGTGGGCGTGGGCGTAGGCACAGCGTGAACGAGCGTGGCATCGAGGGGCGGTGCTACGACGAGGTCCATGGTGGTGATGACTTGGACATTGTGTGGGACGTGGGAGCGAGGCAGAGAGCTCAGGAAGGAAAAGAGGAGGAAGTCGAACCTCGAGCAGAAAAAAAAAAAGAAAGAAAAAAAAAAAAAAGAGAGAGAAAAGAGAATAAGAGTATTTTAGTTAGTTTCTTAAAAATTCGGACCGAATATATAAAAATCGAAAATAATGGCGCCACTATTGCCAATACGCAAAACTAATAAATTTTTTATGCAAATTGACCTTATTAATTGGCAAACTAAATAACGAAAATAAATATTTATGGCACACAACAATTTCATCATCTCTCGTTCCATTAAAACAAGATACACCCCATCCATCTAAGGATGGGGACTTTTCTATCCGTCACTTAGTAGTGACGGGTGGAATTCACCTCTCCCTAGAATGGGTGGGGTGTAGATCCTACACCTCAAATGGGTGTACAAGAAGCCTTTTTCTTAAGGAAAATGCTATTGGTACACCCCTGTTAGGGGTGTATATCATACACCCCTAACAGGGATGGCTGGGATTGAAAGTAAAAATCCCAGCCATCTATTCTCACACCCGCTCTCTCACACCCGCTCTCTCTCTCTCTCACACCCACTTTCTCTCTTTTAAAAATATATAATATTAATATTGAATATATAAATATTATATATTATATAAATATATTCAAAATTTATTATAAAATAAAGTAAACCAATATAAACTGGAATAAAATTAAATATTTTTAAAATTTAAATATTATAAATTGAAATATCTTTTATAATTATTAAATTATAAAAATGTATATTTAATTTTCGGATCATGTCTTCCTCTCATGGGACATTCTTGGCACTAGTATAATTTAAATTTTAACTTTGTGGAAAAATTTTAATTTAATTTTGTGCAAATTTTATTTTTAAATTTAAATTTAATTTTTTAATTAAAATTCTAATTTTTTTAAATTTTTATTCATATTTTTATTTTAAAAAAAATAAATAAATAAAGAATACTTGTGTACCGGTACATAATGTATCGGTACCGGTACATTACATTATGTACCGGTACATTACATTATGTACCGGTACCGGTACATAATGTACCGGTACTGTACAATGGGAAAGTAGTGAAAGAGTATTATCTGTAAAATTGGAGTGAAAATATCACCTCCTTAAATTGCATTTTAATCCAAGCCGTCCGTTTACAGGGTGTACGATCTACACCCCTTTAAGGGGTGTACCGGTAGCACTACTCTTTTCTTAAAATAAGCATGCCAAAATAGGTGAACCCACAGAGCAAATTGCAGACTGGTCCCCAAACTTTTAGAAATATTTCATGTTAGTTCTCAAATTTTTATTTTATTATTAAAACTCTTATACTCTCTGTAATATTTTATTTCAATTCTGATATATATTTATCATTGTGGAAAAACTATTTCCAACACCGCACATGTATATTCAAGGCTCTTTTTGCATGTAGCTTCTTAAAAAAAAATTTATTTTACAAATAATTCTTTTAAAATTATAAATACATAAATGATCTTATATTATACACATAGACATCATGCGAAATATCTATAAGAATAATGAAATGTGAGTTTGTTTTGTTGGATGTGGCCTACTAATTTATTCAAGGCGATATTTAAAGATATAGTCAATCCAATCGGTTAGGATGTATCTGGACACATTCTTGATAGACGGACGTGATTAAAACATCCTTACATTAGGTTATATATGTATATATATGACATAACGGGAGTTCCAGTCTAACCCTAATCCAAATTTCCTGTGACGGCTCCATCTCCGGGGATAAAGGAATAGACAGGAAACTTCTCGCTTTTTGCATATTGCGCACGAGAACGAACCGAAAGGAAGAACCGTCGTCTACAATCAAGCTTAGGAAATTGAATATCATGGCAGAAGGTACGATCTAAAGTTTTAATTTGGTTTTACATGTGGTATCGGAGCCAAACCTTTTGCCCTTTTTTTGTTTTTTTTAGAATTTGTTTGTTTTCCTTTTCTTTTAAAATAATAATAATAATAAGGAAGCAAAAGTGGTGGCGTTGACCGGTCCCATCGAAATCAGCATTCGGAGGAAGGCGCCACCGTCACCGCGACCGCATTAGGCGCCCCACAAGGTGTCGTTTAGGGCAGCCTTTTGGGGCTACACGTGGTAACCCTTGTTGGGGCTTCAACTCGAAAAAAAAATATATATATTCTTGTTATTATTATTATTATTAAAGAGAAAAGAGGATATATATATTTTGTATTGTGACTCATTATTATAAAAGAAATCTATATCAAAATTATATATAACGTATGGTTTTTGTTATATATGATTTTGTGCTACTCATTTATTTATTTATTCATGACTATAAAGTGGTGTGTTTAGATTAATATTTTTTATTTGAAACACACATACGGTGATCATGAAAATTTATAGTAGTATTTATATAGACTTCATACAGTTTATAAATTTTGAGTCACATAAAGTTGTATAAATTTTTTTTTTTATATATACTTTCCGCTGCGTTTAGGAATAATATGAAATAGTGGGTCATTCGATGTCATATAAAGTTTTTTTGAGATCAACTATGTTTAGAAGTTGCCACAACATTCTACTCATAGTATATGATCGTTTATGGTATTTTCATAAAATGACGTTGAATTTAAGGTTAACCCAAAAATTCATACAGATTCCTAATTTAATTTTTAATAGTTATTCAATGTTATATAAAGTTGTTTGTGTTTTTCATTATTTTTGGGACTAGCCACAGCATCCTGCAAATAAAGCCACCATATTGGTCATTAAGACCTCAGGGAAACTGCCCAACCTAGCACCAACCTGGCTGACATTCCCCCTTGGGGGTCACGGGTCTTTCAACAGACCACTTTACCGGCAAAGAACAAAGCACACGAGGAGCGACCTCGGATATGTTCGTGAAGTACAGCGATGCAGGCGATCAATGTGAATGCTCAAGCTCACGGTCCACAGACCGGTAAACGGCAAAAGCCAGAATCTATCCCCTCTGGGATGCAATAGTGATATGATAACAACATCTCAACTCAATGCAAGATCAATAACAAATCTCAACTCAAATGCAGGATCAATCAACAACAACTATGTATCATGGATCAAGGATCAAGAATGCAATACCTAAACCAACTGTATCTCAACTCATATGAAGGAGCAGCAATACTATAACATGGATCAGAATAATCAAAAGTGTTGATAATCGGGTATAGTAAATATCCAGGAATCAACTCATAATATTTGGAAGCAACTATATATCAATCATGCAGTCTAACCAATCATGCCAGACTAAACACATATTTTTGAGAAAACCATTTTGAAAACAGGTTTAAGGTCCAACCCTCGAAGAGCTATGCCTTTGTCCTATTAAACAAGAACAGACTCAGGCGACCCTACGATGCTTGGTAAAATCATTTGTCGATTAAAGTCATGTGTTTAGCAATATAACATTTGATCAACAGAAACGAAAGCTCAAATATTATCTAGGTTACAAGAACAGGGGTCCAACCAATACTGTACCCCAGAGGGCCGAAATGATAAAGCCCGGACCGAAGATAAACCCACCTGACGATTTGCAGGCGACTAAACCGTATCAACTGTACGCTCGAAACCAGAGGCAACCCGAATAAACCTGAATCAAAAACATTGATCAGGGATCAACTCAGTCCCACTTAAACCCAGATCTTTCCCCAGATCAACTTAAAAATCTCTAATTATTTAAATAATAGTGTCATTTGAGCACTGATTTTGCTCGTTCTTTCAACTGGAAGCTCATTTTTACGAACCGTCACTTCCAACGGGTGACATTTAACTTGCTGAACACCGTGCTCACCAATTTGCGGCAGCACGGAACCCGAGGAAAACTTCGGGTCATAAACTTCTTCTCTAACCTAGCCTTAATGCATTTTTGTTTCTCCGGATCATCAAAATCAATTTTTAACGCGAGCATCGCGTCCAGTGACCCCAAATTAGTCAAGAGCTCACTGTCGCGACTTTGCAAACAGCCCAGAACAGTGTTTGGGCCATAACATTATCTTTAGAGCTTGACAACATTAAATCTTAACCTCTATTGTGCCAAATTAAATTATGATTTTACCACATGCCCAAAATACCTCAAGAACACTTGGGCTTGCCCTAATTGCAGCCCAGCACTGCTGGTTCAACCAGAACCAACATCTTGCTCAATAACAATATACACAATGCTCCAAATGTTAATCCACACAGATCTAATTTGATCTGAAGTGGGCATCAAGCCCAGGGGACCAATTAAAGCATCTTTCATATTCAAATCGAAACCTAATTCCATTATTTTCTTCTTTGTGGCATTTTATCAAACACCTAATATGCATTCTATACAAACAAGTACACAACACCTTGCCCGAGATGGTTCTCAGCCTACACTGCACCTGAGGCAACCTAACATGGATAGAACTTATCTACTAGGTTGCAGGAGCATTTCTCATCATCTTGGCCAACCCCCCATAGCCTCGGTTGCCGGAAAACCCGAGGTTGAATATGACATTAAACCTCGAATTTTGTGACCATTCAACCAGGGGCTCTGGGACCAAACCACATGCCCAAATGGACGCTAAAACACACAACAAACTCACCTGTACTCGCGCCCGGCGGCAGGGCACGACGGCGGTGCGGCGGGGGGCCAAGCTCGGTTTGAGCTTTACCCTCGTTAATGGAGGATTTCTACAGAGGCCACTTGGAGTCTTCCAACTTGGATGGAAATGCTCTACTGGACCACACGAAGCTTCCCGACCAACCCACCCCGGCCGGAGATGGCCGGAGCGCCGGCAGCCGCGCTTCGGTCTCTTTTCGGGTCATCCATGGCACCCGGGTTTTCGGGATGCATGGATGCCATGCAAGTGCATGGTTGAGATCCCCTCACTCCCAAGAAGAGTTCTGGGCAGGTGGCTGGCGTCGGAGAAGCTCGCCGGCGCCGGAGCAAGATGCTCGGCCAAAGTGTAATTTTCCCGAAAACTAGGGCACAGAACTGCCATTGATCCACTCGATCATACTCCACCAAATTTGGTGGGGTTGATCCTCATCCCCTACAGTCCGTGCCTACAAACCTTGGCTCATTTTGGTCCACTGGTTGAAGAAAACAACCGAGGCGGAGCTTCCTTAGGTTTCCTGCGAGATTTTTCTCCCGCCGGCCAACCGACGTGCATGGGGGCTCGGGGCTTGGCACGAAGCATGCCTAGGTCCTAAGGAGTCTACTGCTAAAGGTCTAAGGCTCAAACATCCAGCGGTTTAAGTGGGCTTACCTCGCCGGAGTTGGTGAAGATAAGGAAGAAGCCGGTAATCCTTCTCCTTCTTCGCGCGACCTCGGCAAGCACCCAGAAAGATCCTCAGGTACAGGGAAACACCTCAGGAACTCCAGATCCCACTTTGGAAAGGTTTGGTTTCCAACTTCTCCTTCCTCTCTATCTCTCTCGGTTTTGGGAAAAAAAATGGGGAAGGACCCTTTGGAACGGCTCTGCTATTTCCATTGCCCCCAGGAGCTTAATTAGCCTCCAAATATGCCTTGTAACCCCCCCCCCCCCCCCACTATGGCAGCCAAAAATCCCAAGCCAAATTCAAAAACAAATATCTTTGGCCACAATTGCTATTTGGTCCCCACACAACGAACCCTAAGCCCTTAGGTCCCTCCTATAGGTAGCTTAGGCTGACAGGCCCCTGCCCTAATTCCCTCTTAATTTTTGGTACATAAAATATAAGCACTTTTGCGAAATTACCCCCTTTTTCGATGCTTTTCACGTATTTCGAGACAAACGGATCGTCAAAACGAAAAATGGACTTCGCCACGACGTCCGGCTCGTCGAGACCTGTCAAGTAGCGTATTGGTCTGCTGGGTTTGGCGCTTGAGTAAAATCTCGGGCCAGAAAGTTCGGTAAAGTGCGGTACATTGCACGCACTCCGATGCACCCGGGGCGCCAAACACCAAAACCGTCAGTGCCATTGTGCTCAGAACGTCGAAATTAGCTAGGATTAACTACTCATACGCCTATGTCAGGGTTCCAGACGGCGAAACGACCGTTAGAGGTCAAAAGGGGATTTAAATAGGGGTAACTATTCACAACTTAAGTTGTGGGATCCGTTTCTTCTTCGCGGTTTTACGAAAGATCCGACCGTCAGATCGTCGACAAGTGAATATGAACCTTTCATGTTTCGACGAGACGTTCGCACTGGTGATCTCGAATTTTCGAGATCAGGCCCCGATCAAAAGTTGGTATTTTAGGGCCACTATTGCTCTACTATTTTCCAATTTTTGCCAAAATTACTAATTTCGTAAATTTCAAAAGCAAATTTAAAGTCTTTAATTTTCTAGATTACTACAGCGTGAGCATATCATGGAGATGCGGAACATAGCAGCTCAACTAAAAGCCTTAAAAGTTGAGATCTCCGGCGCCTTCTTAGTCCATCTGATTTTAAACTCATTACCGTCTGAGTTTGACCCCTTTAAGATCTCCTACAATACACATAAAGATGAATGGTCAATAAATGAATTACTGACTGTGTGTTCAAGAAGAGGAGAGACTTAAGCAGGAGAAGCCGGAAATTATGACAGAATCTGTCAATTTGGCTACTCAGCGCAAAAGGAGAAAAGGAAAAAGTGCCTCCAATTCCAAGAAGCCAACACAATTGCCAATAAAGAATTATGGCAAAAAGGATCAATGTTACTTCTGTAAGAAAAAATGGGCACATGAAAAGGGACTGCTTGAAGTATAAAGTTTGGCTCGAGAAGAAAGGTATTGAAACTATCTATATTTGTTATGAATCTCATTTAGTTAATGTTCCTAAAAAACACATGGTGGATTGACTCTGACACTACTGTACATATCTCAAATACCATGCAGGGTTTTCACAACCTAAAGATGCTGAAGCTAAATGAAAGGATTTTACTTAGTGGAGAAGAAAATAAATCTCAAGTTGAAGCTGTAGGAAACTATATTTTAGAACTTAGCATTGGTTTTGTACTTGAAGCTTAGGGAAGCGACTGTGCACTAATCTCACCGGATCAATCACCGGATCATCACGGGGACATAAAAAGTATCCCCGTGATGATCCATCGATCGGGAGCATTTAGGATTTAATCACTAATGATACATGTCTCAAATTCTCAACTCTTGAGAATACGTATCATCATCTTATTAATTCATTGGACAATTCATGGACACATACACAACACGAATGGAAATAAAAACCCAATAACATTCATAATGTAAAATGTCAAATACAAATTTATATCCTAGAAAGAATATATGTGTCGGCCAAGTTGGCTTCTAGGGCATACATCTAACACAGGCATGCACCGAAATATTAGTCGGCGGGAGTATTATGTAATCGTCTTTCATCCTCACAATCCCCAGAAGCACATTGTTGAAATGTCGACTAATAGTTTCACCCGAATGCTAAAATGTTTCAGCAATTACCCTATTGGTCACACCATGGCCAACGCAAAAAAAGAAATATTCCTAACTGTTCCTCAATTGTCATATTTCGAGTGCTTTGTACCAATCCCTTTCCTACGACTCATTGCGTAGTGCAATGAAAGTCGTGGTCGGCATTCGGAAGTGATTATACCCACGATCAGGATGACCATTCAATATATCACATATCAGCTGATGCCCTGTAAAAGGACGAGTACGACACGGTTGCTTGTTCACGGTATCACTATATGTTAAGTAACCTTGATTCATCAACATCACAAATACATCATTCCAATACTCGTCATCATCATCTAAAATGGTTATTAAGTTGGCATTGATTGTGGAGGAAAATAGATTCTGATAATTCGAATCACCCATTAGTGTTGCAAGTATAATATAGATTGAATAGTGACAATAGCAACACATGAAGTTGAAAAATAACATTACTAAAACCTACAAGTACGATATTTAATATTTACAAAGTCCACTTAACTCGTAAAAAGTAAATAGCATTGGCTACATAGCCTAATATGTTACGGCATTTTGGTGTTGGCATATTTCGTGAGTCAAGTCAGTGAGTTGAGTCGGAGTCTTAAAGGGATCAAATTGTCAATCAGCAATCAAAGACTTAGAGAAGATTCAACAAGAGCTCAAGTTGACACTCAGTGTCTTGAGTCTTGAAGATTGAAGTTGAAGAATTGTGGATCAGTTACATCAATCTCAAGAAGAAAGTATTCAAAAGGATCAGGTATGGTTAACTAAATAATTTTGGTGATCCGAATACTTTCTTATAGTGTAGAAACACTTGGATGATTTTTTAATTGCATAAAAATCAAAAACTGGACATGGGACATATTCAGGATCCGGATCAGACAGTCCAATCCGGATCCCGAAGGGTGCTTGTTCATTGGCAAATCCGATCCGGATCAAAGGTCATTTCGATCCGGATCCCGAACATGGGTTTTTGCTGGAATACATGAACGATCCGGATCGGGCATTTCAATCCGGATCCCGAACCCTATTTTTCTGGAATAGCCTGACTCGTTACGACGATCCGGATCACAGTAAATCCGATCCGGATCGCCGTCCTGCAAATTTCCAGATAAGGTAAGTTTTTGATTCTTATCTCTTTCCAAAGGTTTCTAAACTATAAATAGACATTTAGGGTTTCTCAAAAAATGGGGGGAGCACGGCCGATTAATTAATTAAACACTTGAGAGCAACCCTAGAGGCTAGGTTTTTATCGTTCTTCTTTATAGCCTCTTTTAGGTCAATTCGACGGTTCTTTCAAGAACATATCTTTTGTCGAATTGATATAATCTTTGCTTAGAGATTTCTTCTACGGTTCCTCAATGAGAATCTAAGCAAAGGATCACCATCGAAGTCAATATTCTTATCGACTGAGTTTGCGTCGTGGATTCGACGTGGCATCGTGGATTCGGTGTGCTAAAGGCGTTTCGTGGATTCGAAACGTGTGCTCGTGGATTCGAGTGGCGTTCGTGGATTCGAACATGTGCAGTGGACGTGCAATCGGTGGAGCGCGAGATCCGAAGAAATTGAATGAGGGGTTAAATCCGTGGAGACGGTAATCACCTTGTTATTCTTCTTTTCTTAGTGGATTGTTATTGCGTGGACATCCAACCGGTCAGCGCAAGGTCCGAAGAAGCTGAAGGAGGGGTTGAGTCCGTGGAGTCGGTAATCACCTTGTTATTCTTCTATTCTTAGTGGATTGTTATTGCGTGTTGGTCCCGTGGTTTTTCTCCTGGATTGGAGTTTCCACGTATATCTCGGTGTGCTGTTTTTATTTTCCGCATTGGTTTTTATTTTGCACTGAGATTTGGTTTTATAAGTATTACACCTATTCACCCCCCCTCTAGTTGTTTGATAGTACCTATTTAGATCCTTGTGGATCCTATAAAAAACCAACAATTGGTATCGGAGCGGGTTTTAGGCTTATCTATCATGATGGGTGAAAGTGGTAATATTTATAGACCTCCTCTTTTTGATGGGACTAATTATGCTTATTGGAAAGTGTGAATGAGAGCTTTTCTCATCGCAATTGATGAGCGGGTATGGCAATCCGTGGAATACGGTTGGGTGCATCCTGTTGAGGAAGTAGGAAATTCTACTACCCCAAAACCTCGCTCTAGATGGTCCAAAGAGGAATTTGAAAGATCTTCTTACAATGGGAAAGGTATGAACGCTTTATTTAATTCTCTTTCCTCGACTGAGTTCACACGAATTTCCGCGGGTGAAACCGCGAAGGAAATTTGGGATATTCTCAAAATTACACATGAGGGTACTAATCTTGTAAAAATTCAAAAGCTCCAGATGCTTACAAGTCAATTTGACTCTATTCATATGGAAGAGCATGAATTGTTTACAGATTATTACACAAGACTTCAAGATATAATCAACACTTGTGCTAATTTAGGAGAAAAGATCCCGGAGTCGAAAATTGTAAGAAAGATACTTCGGACTCTTCCGGAACGGTTTAGGGCAAAGGTTACCGCCATTAAAACCGTTAGTCATCCGGATGAGATGAGTGTAGAGGAGTTAGTAGGTGCTTTGCAAACTTATGAGATGACTTTTCCTACTAATCAAGTTTCTTCCAAGTCTTCTTCTAAGCTTACAGGTATTGCATTCAAATCCACAAAGGAAGAAGATAGCGAATTAAGTTCCGACGATGAAATCTCTTTTGCCGATTTTGAAGAACAATTGGCGCGGATCACAAAGAAATTTCGTCGGAAGTTTTGGAAGAATCGAACCGATGGATCTTCATCCACGAAACCTTCTAAAGGATCATCGGGTTCTAAATCCTCTAACCTCAAAAGCTTTGCAAAACCTTTTAAAGAAAAAGAAAAAGATGATTTCGAAGGGGAAATCCAATGCTATAGATGCGAAGGCTACAGCCATTTTTCAACGGAATGTCCTTCTCCGAAATCATATAAAAAGAAGGCTTTGCAAGCGAAAACTTGGGACGATTCTACTTCTAATGAATCGACCTCAAGTAAAGAGGAAAAAATCGTTACCTTACATGCTTCTCAAATTCCCTCTTCTAATGTTTGTTTATCATCTTTAATCACTGACTCTATTCCTTTGATTTTGCATGAAACATCAACATCCGGCGGAGAGTCATCAAGTGAGGGGGAGTCGGACGAGGAAGAACTCGTTGAGGCATATCAACAACTTCTTGCGAAATCTAAGAAGATGGCCAAGCATATCAAGAAGTTGAGGAAGCAACGACTTGAGAATCAAGACGAGAATCATGCTTTAAAGATAAAACTTCATGATCTCGAGGAGGAAGGAGAACGCTTATTGGATAATAATAAAATCCTCCAAGAAAAGCTAAACCAATCGGAGACAAACGCTAAATCATATATGGACAAGATTGGTTTTCTTGAAAAGCAGTTTGAGGAGATTCATATCACCAACCAAGCTTTGACCAAGCAAGTTCATGAACTTAAATCCGACATACAAAGGCTTTCAACTTGTTCCAAGAAACTTGATTTTATGTCCGGATTAGGTCAATCAAGCAAGGTTGGTTTGGGATTTAAAAAGAACCAAACTGTGAAGGCTTCAAGTTCCACAACTAAATTGAAAGGAAGAACTTGTCACCTATGTGGACTTGAAGGACATTTGGTGAAGAATTGCCCGAAAAAGAGAAAGAAGAGTCCTTCGGCAACTTCATCTACGGAGCGAACTCAACGGAATCAAAAGACACATCAAGTCAAAGGAGTTCACTCAACCCACCAAAGGTCCGAGCCACATCATCAATCATACAAGTGGATCACTGCGAGGCAAAGACCTAAGGTGGATCAACAGTCAAAGCTATCATCTCCCAACCACAATGAATCAAGACAACCCAAAATTCGACAATTTTGGATTCGGAAAGGTGATATCTTTCCTTGTCTTAAGTTCTAAATAGCTTATGACTGTATGTAATGCTTTGATTGGTTTTCCTTTCATATCTTTCTGAATCTCTGCATTACATGTTTTCAATGCTCTTTGTTTTTATGTTTTATTTTTTTTAAAAAAAAACAAAAGGTTTTTAATGAACAAGTGCATTGAATAAAAAGGGGCTTCACGGTTATTCACTCCAAATTAATTTTATTTGAATTATCAACTTTACTCCATAATCATAATCTTGGAGCATTGGTCATATTGACTTTAATTGCATCTTTTCACGCATTTAGAAATCTATTATGCTTTTGACATCATAATATTTCGATGTTGCAATGATCATTTATGTTAATTAAGTCATCTTTTAAGTGATCAAAGTCAATTTCTCTCTCAATGATCTCTTGGTATAGTCATTATCTTATTTGACTATTTAGTCGAGTATGAATGCGAGATCAATTTTTGGTTGAATACCTTATATCTTAAATAATTGATAGCCAATTGAGGGGGAGTCAAAGAAAAGTAAAATGCTCAAAAGATGTGGAAAGAGTTACATCCCAATGAGGAGTGTGAAAACTACCACCACATGGAGGAAAGAGCTACCACCTCGGTCGTCCGAGTACTGTGTGCAGCTACCACATGTATACCAAGCATGGTTTTTCAATTTTTGATTAAAAAAAATGCATGTTGAAACACTTGACTCTGTCAAATTTCAAGGTTGGTATAAGGTGGATTTTTAACGAAAGATGCTCAAAGAGCCACTCTCTTCAACAGATTGTCTAGATATATTATCTACCATATTTGGGATTTCAAACATCTATTGATCTTGGTATTTCATTTTCTTTACCAAATTGATGATTTGATAAAGGCATTACGCATAAGATCATGTTAGATGTGATTGAAGTTGTTCAACTTTAAGGGTTTTAATTTCCATAAATTTTCGTTTCATTTTTGAGTATTTTTGATAGATTTGGTATAATCTATTTCTTGTTGCATGAAACGATGACTTTTGTTTAAAGTTGATGCGCTAAAGTGCTTACATACTTTTTCTGGTTTTTATGGATAACGTGAAAAACGGTTTATAATGTTTTTATCTTTGTTTTTCATGATTTCGGAGTAAATCTTTTTAATTTTTGTGAAATTAATTGGATTGAATGACATCTATGTGATCTCATATTATTCTCAAGCACTTAAATTGTTTTCTTGATGGAATACAAATCGGTAATTCAAATATTTCAAAATCTTGATTTGTTTCAAGAAATTATTTGATTTTTGCTTTCTGGTACAGGTACGCAATCTGCATTTTTGTTATATACCGGAACTGAGCCTTTATCTCTCTTTCTCTATGAACTAATGCTGTTAGTGATTTCCTTTTGTCTAGTATGTTCACTGTTTGACAATTTGTGACAAAAAGGGGGAGAACAGAAAATAATGATCATATCACAAAGGGGGAGAACATAAATGCTCAAGACAGGGGGAGAACATGGAGAACATGGAGAACATGTTAGAGATGCTCATGATATGGGGAGATAAAGAAAAGATTGAAAGAGCCGAAAAACAAAAGAACCAAAAGGACGAATCAAATGTAGGATTTTAATTTCTAACGACTAACGTTTGATTTTGTTTGGAGTTTTGTTTTGTAGGAATTACATCACTTTAAGACTCCAAGTCCTAAGTCATAGAGTATGTTCTAGGACTGTTTGGTTCAAATGTAATTTTGTATTTATTGAATCTTTCACGCAAAGAAAATCAATGTTTTGGTGATAACATTGAATTTCGACTTTTTGGTTTAAGATGAGTGACTTGAGCGCTTTTATGTATTTTTGGGTTTTGTCACGAAATTGCCAAAGGGGGAGATTGTTACGGCATTTTGGTGTTGGCATATTTCGTGAGTCAAGTCAGTGAGTTGAGTCGGAGTCTTAAAGGGATCAAATTGTCAATCAGCAATCAAAGACTTAGAGAAGATTCAACAAGAGCTCAAGTTGACACTCAGTGTCTTGAGTCTTGAAGATTGAAGTTGAAGAATTGTGGATCAGTTACATCAATCTCAAGAAGAAAGTATTCAAAAGGATCAGGTATGGTTAACTAAATAATTTTGGTGATCCGAATACTTTCTTATAGTGTAGAAACACTTGGATGATTTTTTAATTGCATAAAAATCAAAAACTGGACATGGGACATATTCAGGATCCGGATCAGACAGTCCAATCCGGATCCCGAAGGGTGCTTGTTCATTGGCAAATCCGATCCGGATCAAAGGTCATTTCGATCCGGATCCCGAACATGGGTTTTTGCTGGAATACATGAACGATCCGGATCGGGCATTTCAATCCGGATCCCGAACCCTGTTTTTCTGGAATAGCCTAACTCGTTACGACGATCCGGATCACAGTAAATCCGATCCGGATCGCCGTCCTGAAAATTTCCAGATAAGGTAAGTTTTTGATTCTTATCTCTTTCCAAAGGTTTCTAAACTATAAATAGACATTTAGGGTTTCTCAAAAAACGGGGGGAGCACGGCCGATTAATTAATTAAACACTTGAGAGCAACCCTAGAGGCTAGGTTTTTATCGTTCTTCTTTATAACCTCTTTTAGGTCAATTCGACGGTTCTTTCAAGAACATATCTTTTGTCGAATTGATCTAATCTTTGCTTAGAGATTTCTTCTACGGTTCCTCAATGAGAATCTAAGCAAAGGATCACCATCGAAGTCAATATTCTTATCGACTGAGTTTGCGTCGTGGATTCGACGTGGCATCGTGGATTCGGTGTGCTAAAGGCGTTTCGTGGATTCGAAACGTGTGCTCGTGGATTCGAGTGGCGTTCGTGGATTCGAACGTGTGCAGTGGACGTGCAATCGGTGGAGCTCGAGGTCCGAAGAAATTGAAGGAGGGGTTAAATCCGTGGAGACGGTAATCACCTTGTTATTCTTCTTTTCTTAGTGGATTGTTATTGCGTGGACATCCAACCGGTCAGCGCAAGGTCCGAAGAAGCTGAAGGAGGGGTTGAGTCCGTGGAGTCGGTAATCACCTTGTTATTCTTCTATTCTTAGTGGATTGTTATTGCATGTTGGTCCCGTGGTTTTTCTCCTGGATTGGAGTTTCTACGTATATCTCGGTGTGCTGTTTTTATTTTCCGCATTGGTTTTTATTTTGCACTGAGATTTGGTTTTATAAGTATTACACCTATTCACCCCCCCTCTAGTTGTTTGATAGTACCTATTTAGATCCTTGTGGATCCTATAAAAAACCAACATAATACACTTGATTTTCCAGTCATATGATAATACAAAGACATAAATATATAACCAAAACTACAAGTTAGGAAAGTATTGCTTGTGTAAAGTATTCTGCATTGCCACTTGTCGATCAACCCACTTTTCAGCTAAGTCGTCTGGCATCGTCGTAAAAAGCTGATGATTTTTATCATCTTTCAATGCGTCCCCAGCTATAAGCAATTTTTCAGCAGTAATTCCGGGTATCGCATAGATTCGGCTCATACATTCGGCAATGGTTGGAGTAACGGTTCGGTTCGTCTTGTCACTCTGATACATTTCACGTACAAGCTCTAGCTTTTGCTTGCCTATTTCAACCATCTCATACATTACAGCATGTGTGACATCAGTTTTACGCCTCCGTCCCCCAGATGACAAGGTATTTTTTGGTGAAAGGTTTGTGGGTTGTGGGGAGCGTGGTCGTTTCCCTTCAGAGCTATGGCCGGAGCCACTAGCACTACCACCAACATTAGGGAATTCAGGAGGGCTTGGGGAGTTGGAGGTTTGCGTCAATCTGATATTCGCAAATTGAGGCGACGCCGATGACCCTGCTTCAAACGGACTAGGTAAGAGATTGAAAGCCGACATTCTTACTCCAATAACACTATCATCCTCACCAGGGGAAGATGAGGATAAACTATCAACAGTTTGCACTGCAGGCATTTTCGATGACATGCCCATATCGATCGATGGCAGTTGTCTTATCGGTCAAGAACTCTAGATCCTTATACGCTGGAAACGGTCTATCTCGACATTTTCCATATGCCGAATTCTCCTGGATAAAGATTAATTCAAACTTTAATCTAAATTATGAATATAGTACTGAACAACTAAATATAACATTATGGATTATAGGTTAAATTTACCGTTAACACTGCTTCCCAGTCACTTGGGGTCACCGACAGTCGGGATATTGTTAATGTAATCCCATCCCCATCCACTCTTGTTGGCTAAGTACTGATACAGCATGAAGCTGTGCTTTAATACTTTTAGCCGATTCTTTATTTGGTTTTTGGTCAGTTGCGTATTATTTCGAGCATTGAAATCGGAAACGATCCTAACCCAAGCAAGGTTAGTAAACATTCCGTTTACGTTGTTCCCTAAGGTATGCTCTTCGGTGAGCAAACACAATAAACTGGAGTCCATACTGTCCGTCCAATTTTGTGTTCTTGTATAAGTTTGTGGATGTTGCTCGCTACTACCATCCTGAGAACCTAAGACATTTGGGAACGCATCGAAAGCCACACTCTTTTTCGCAATAGATTTGATATGTTTCTTGAATGGACGCATATGGAATAAGAGTTATATGATATATACAAAGGCACAATGATAACAATAAGTACAGTACAAAGTAATGTGCATTACTTAGGCAGTTCAATAGTGAAGCATACAAGATAAAATGGTCGTAAGTTCAAACATGATAAACTAAAGTACAAACTTCAATAAGCATACAAGATGTAATTGTCCATTTCAAATTAATCGGTGCTATCTAATTGAATGGGAAATGACGGGAAATTCCAATTATTGCAACTAGCGCATACTCACACGTGGCATTTGAACTCTAATATTGCCAAAAATATACATTTATACTTATGAAAATAGTTGCATTTTAGTATATATAAATAGTAATTGACTCAATTGATTATCAAATGGTATGGGGGTGCAGTGGATTGTAAATACATGCCATCCATCAGATACTTATGGCAACCATCATCATCGTCGATATTTTTAGCAATCATCCGACAAAGCCACTTTTCCGCTAGTATATGGATCGGCAAGCATAATGCGCAAGGCCGCAATCATTAGTTGGCAGCTTAGTAGAGAATAGCAAACAATTGCCATCTTATTGCCATCACTCTATTGCCATCTTATGTGCTATTTGTGTGTATATTGCCTATCACCCTGTTGCCATTTTATGCACTCATTTGACCTATTTGAATGGATCTGAATAATAACTATTTATATACTACCGGCTTAAGATTGTGTATAAATCGGATTTAGATCAGATACGGATATCTGTATGCATATTCATGACATAAAACACAAACATTTATTACATGATAAGTTTAAAACAAAATTATAAAATTTGTAATAGTTACACAAGTATTAATTACTCTAAAAGATATAAAACCCCTACTCTAATACAAATACAACAATATAATAATTAGGCTAAATTACAGAAAACCCTCCTACAATATACCGTTTTTTCACTTTGCCCCCTGTCTTTCAAAAGCCTACATTTTGCCCCCTCGTAATTACAAAATTATTTTTAGGGGGTAACGGTGTCACGCCCCGGGGTCGAAACTGCGACCCGGGCTCGCCAACAGATCCGCCACCTATGCAAAATCCCGCATGGGCGAAGCGTCTAACCTGCAAAAGATAGTACTATAGCTACGCAAATATCAGAGCGGAAATAAAATGTTATAAAATAAAATCCAATCACTGTACAATACGAAATAAAGTACAACATCAATCTCCTCAAATACAGATAATCCTCATACAATACCCTCCAGAAGCCACTGATCAAGCCATAAACCCCCAATGAAGATCCGGGTCATCACATCCTCCCCCACTAAAAGAAAGTTTCGTCCTCGAAACTAAAACAACTCAAAAGGGAGTCTCAAAACTAGGGTAGGTATCCATCAACACCGTCTCCAGCTCCCAAGTCACTACTCACTCCCCGTGAATACTCCTCAACAACAAAAACAACAACCAGTACGGCATGGCCCGATTGTGCAATTCTCTCATCTCACGAGCCAGAATTCGCAACGGGCGTCCCTCGTACACCAAACATTCACAGATCTCAAATGGAGCGAGTTAATCACGGGCGAGGGATCCAAAAGCACGTCACTCCCGTGCTAAGACGTGGAAAAACCTCAGGGGCTCCAACAAAAGGCTGGGGGAAAAGGGAAGAAGAACAGTACAACACACATCAACACCACACCCTGGTGCCAACTCGACCAGGGCACCCAAAACACCCCTACACGATCATCCAAGAAGGGAAGAAGTCTTAACAAGCCGGGGTCCTCACTCGGTCACTCTCAAATCCTGACCATCCGAGTGGACTGCTCCACCGCAGTCTACCATCAAAAAGAACCCCCAGGGACACAACCACGAGCCCTGTTCACTTCAATGGTCCCACACAGCGCCAGCTACGGAATCATCAAACTCAACCCCAGATAGCTCTCTTGGTCCAGGTATCCGCCACCACAGTGGCCCTGTCGGGGTGATACTGGATGCTCATCAATAATCCAACTTTAACTCCATAGCCACTATGGGAGGCATCACTGTATCTCGCATCACTAGCGATGCTAAAATCGGCGCTGGTATCAGTCTCATCATCCATTCGTCCAGCTCTGCTGGCACTATCCGGTCCAAAAGCTCCTCACATCAATAATAACTGTCGGTCTCGGCCAGTCTCGAATAGCATCCATTTTGGCCAGATTTCCACCGTCGCCCCTATGGCTAGAATATGTAATCCAAGAAGATATGCTCTCGAAGCTGAAACTTGTACCACAACAACTTGGCATATAGCTTCTTCCTCACAGACCTTGTCACACCGTCAACAAGTGCTCCATAAGCTCTAAATCACACAGGGAGGGGGGGTAAAATCAAAATATCCCCGGAGAATATCGCCAACAATCCTTCCAAGTGCAGCTGGAACACACAATTCCTCAAATCTTAAAGGCGACAGGGCATTAGTCATTCCATCTGGCCTCACTGTACTCATAATGCCCCTACCGTGTCCTGAACACCATCTTGGCGAAATACTCAGCTGTATGATTCCAAATAGATACATGCATCATAAGCAAACAACTGCCGGAGTATAACTCCATCAAAAGGTCCTAAATAATACCCGGACCTGTCTGCGGTCACACCACACAAGAACCCTCACCGCCGTGTATCAACGACGTGGCATCACCACCGTGTATCAACGGTGTGGCACTAGGTCAAACAGACCCTCGATCCATCAGATCCTGCGACTGCGCCATCAGCTCTCTCAGCTCTACATGTGATATCTAATGAGGTGCTGTCGCGGTTGGCGCGGTTCCCAGAACTACGTCAATCGCAATCTCAATCTCCCTAACCGGCGGCATCATCATCAGCTCAGGTGGAATCACACCCGGGATCTCACGGGCAACAGGAATATCCTTGAGTCCCGGTGCCGCCGTAGGCACCTCTCGCTGCAACCTGTGTGCTCTAACTGTCTCAACAAACAAGCCTCCCTTGTCTGCCTCACAGAAGGTCATAGCCTTCTCTCCGCAGTCAAACATCATGTGGCACTGTGCCAACCAATCCCAAGCACTGGGTCAAAACACCGTACTGACACAAATACCAATAAGTCTGCCGATACAACTCGAGGTCTCAACTGCACTGGACATGATCCACAAGCCTCCACCACACGCACGACACCAATAGTAACCTATACCTCTAGTGCACGTGGTAACAACTCTGCCTCTAGTCCATGCAGGAATGCAAAGTGCACTAACTCCGACTGCTGTGATGAAATCACACCTGCGACAACCCGATCCACTGCCGTGGCGCCCTCCAACCAGGCGGCTCAATCTCATCCACACGATGCAAGCGGTTGTCGCTCAGTCTGCCAAAAATTATCTTGACCAATCACAAAGGGAGCACGACCTCTGCCTCTGCTCACACTGAGGTGACGGACATGGTCCTCCGCAGACAACAAATCCACGCAACCGCTGCGCTACTCCGATATAGATGCTGATGCTGCCATCGGGGTCCACCCGACCTCTGACATCTCAAAAAATCCATTAGTGCAACCGTCATACGACAAAACACAATTAATTCATGCAATTCCTTATACAATTATCCTTACTAAGCTCACCCCTCAATCACATATATTGTACCCCAAACATGCATGTTATCAATCACAAAGGGTAACATTCCCTTGGGTAAGCTTTACATAATCCGTCCACAAGGATACCCACCATCCTGGAAAGGAAAACGAAAATGCCTCTGCCGGCCGATCTGTCCTCCATCACCTAGTGCCAAGCGTCTCCATCCAGAACTCGCCTCTGGCGGTAGATCCCTATCCAAAGGAACCGCAACGCCACGCTCCATACACAATGCCTACTCCATCGAGGCTTCCAAAATCCAAAACGGAGGGATCAAATAAACTGAAAGGTATCCTGGCGCACTCCACTCCCAGTCACACATATTCTATGCGCCTCGTCCCTCGAAACCTGGAGCGCGCAGTTCAATAACTGCGTAAAACCTCTGGCTCAGGGAGGCTCTCGAATAGTCTTTCCATCACCACCAACCACGATTCTACCTCCAAAGGCTCCAACTCAATTCCACGAATCGCGGTGGTTCATCTGCCAAAACTGGCTCCATCGATCAATGATGTCCCACAGCTCATCAGTTGTCAGCTATCCACCCCGCCTCGGTGCCTTGGCACTAAATATTGGCACGAATGGGGCTACTCGCTCCATCGGCGCCACAAAAATCACTGCCGCTGAGGATACTGCAACCAGGTAGTCTCAGGAGAAAAGCACTGTCGGGCTGTACACTGCTCCGACAACTGTGTCACCCAGACCAGCTGCTCACTCTGCCGCTGATAAGCCTCTGACAATCCTATCATCTGGGTCCGGAGCTCTCTGACCTCAATCCGGGTATCCGGCCCAAAACGATCCGCTCAGCCTCAACTACTGCGACGAGTGCACACCAATCCGCACAACGCATCGGGGAGACACCGCTCACCACGACCAACTGCACCACAGCACAAAACAAAACTCGACCCAATCCGGCGAAAGTCTAGAGTATGTCAACCGTTCCACCGCATTATGTTGTCTGCAGCCAACATAATTGCTTAGGAGAATAAACATGCGAATTACTCGTCCCATCACTTGGGAGAGGTATAAAACCCAATCAGAACTCTTGCCAAAAGTCACGACTCTCACGAAGTCATCCTAGGGTCCAAACATCAGCCTAGGGTTTCTACAGTCCAAACTGACCTATCCCTAAGCTCTGATACCAACCTAATCTGTCACGCCCCGGGGTCGAAACTGCGACCCGGGCTTGCCAACAGATCCGCCACCTATGCAAAATCCCGCATAGGCGAAGCGTCTAACCTGCAAAAGATAGTACTATAGCTACGCAAATATCAGAGCGGAAATAAAATGCTGTAAAATAAAATCCAATCATTGTACAATACGAAATAAAGTACAACATCCATCTCCTCAAATACAGATAATCCTCATACAATACCCTCAATACAGCATCTCTCTACTCCAAAAGGGAGATAAACTAAAACTATAGTACATCAGTCTCTTCAAATACAAAAGATCCCTCTCAAAGTAAACAATAAAACCCAGTTGACAGCTACAAGGAATCTCCAACCAGGGGATACAGCTACACTCCTCGGGCGGTAAGGATCTAGCTCGTGACTCCCTCGCCTCGAACAATGACCGAAAGATCGGCAACTCCAGCAGAAGACTCTGCAAAACAGGAGGAAGAAAAGAGGGAAACAACAATGGGGGTGAGAACCACTAGTAAACCAGTAGCCTCCCCCTATGGGTAAAGCCTCCAACTCCGGCGTACCCACTAAGTCTACCAGAGGCAAGAAAAGGAATAAGTGGTAAAGTTGTAAACAGAACTGCTGAATAAAGGGAAAACTACCACTAGCATGCTTCTAAATGCAATACCGAAAGGAAAGACTGAATGTATGCATCAGTATCTAACATGCCTGCCTGAATAAACCCAATCGATGGACCAGTAGGAACTGGTACTGCCTGCTGTGCCTGCCGTATCGGATATGCTGGCCGACGCATAACACCGATGAAAAGGAGTCTCAAGGACTCAAAGCCTGTCTGTAGCACACTCCGGAGTGGCACTCGAGGGGAGCGACCCACACGAGTAAAGTATCTCAGTAACCAGCAACATAAGTATCATAAAACAGCAGGACTGGATCATGACTATGATCAAAGTGGGAAAATCCATCCACTAAAGAAACCCGATCCCCAATCAGATGCAATAGTACTCAATAAGTGGGAAACTCCATCCACTAGAGAAATCGGATCCCCAATCAGATGCAATAGTACTCAATAAGTGGAAAACTCCATCCACTAGAGAAATCTGATACCCAATCTGATGCATAAGTAAACATCCGGTCAACTGCCCAATGTCCGCGGTCGCCGCAACACCCCATAAGTCCAAAGCCTGATAAAGTAATCAACATCTGGTCAACCGCCTAATATCCGCGGTTACCACAATGCCCCACAATCCATAATCTGGTAAAATAATCAATATCCGGTCAACCGCCTACTGTCCGCGGTTGCCGCAATCCCCCCACCAATCCACAATCAAGTACCACCTGTCCCGGACTCCAAGGTCCCGACTACACTATCCCAAACTCCTGCTCGAACCCGAGCAACCAGACTCAAAAGTCTAAATGAGAAGAAAAAATGAAACAATCATGGTTTCTCCTAAGTCAAATCCCAATATGATAGTGTAGCGATGAATAGTGGCCTATCTAGATGGCCATACAAGCATGCAAATGTCCTCAGGCAAGATGAAAGAAAGTGAATCAAATAACAGTTCCACATGTGTATCAAATAATTAATCCGCATAGATATAATCATCATGCTAAAATCACCAGCCAACTACACATGTAAATAATCCCTGAACCATAATAAATCACCAAAGTGGTACCCACACATAGATATGTCATTATGTCCCAACAATTAATTCATTTAACCAACTTTCATAAAATCTATGTGCTAACATGACATGTTAATTATCACTATTAAAAATGTCCCCGCAATCATGTTTCCACAATAATATTATCCCAATAATATTCCCAACATGCTATGTCCACAAAATTAATCTCAAATGATAGGCTCACATTTATATCATTCAATCATGCATGGTAATCAATCAATATGTCCAATAGAGGGCTTCTCTAATAAACTTAGTGAGCAAGTCAGAAGTAGAGGTATGCAACAACCACCCACCTCGATCGCAGAGCACGCGAAGCACAGCCCAAATACGCCCTCACTTCAGGTAAACACGGCACACTGCATGGTAATCCAAACGACGAACAATTAATCCAAAAAACACAATAACCCGCTGTCCAAAAATCAGTCCCGAAAATAGCTAAATTTCACCTGCGAGATGAACTTGGAAAAGTCCGAAAAAATAACCGCTGCGATCGCCGCGTCGAGCCGATCGAAACGAGTACTCGCACGTTCCGATCCGATACCTGTAGACCAAGAAAAAAATAAAACACCGCTGCGTGCTCAAAACTTCCCACAGCAAAAATCCTGTAGCATTCTGTCAAGAAAAGTGGGATTATCACCTTTACAGAAACCTCCAAAAAATCCAAAAAAATCACCACTGTGTTCCTCACGACGAGTAGATCAAAATCGAGTACTTATACTCCTTGTTCCAATACCCGTAGGCCGAGATATAAAATCGACAAGCCTCCGCTGTCCAAAATCTCACAACAGAAAAGGGGTCACAAAAACACCTCGGGAACTATGCCGAAAACTCGAAATGAGGTGAAACAATCAACACGGAAAACGAAGCCTTACCTCTCTAGAACACGCTTCCATGAAATTCGTCCAAAAATTCCATCGGGGTAGCCCACGGGAGCTCTCAGACTGAACTATGACGGAAAAGCCCACTGTAAAAGAATCGTCGCAGTGCGCCGAATCGCAGATGACGCCGATGCCGAGGCCTCCAAAAAATCCGGGAATCTATTAAGAAGTAGGGGACAAGGTGATGAACAAATTTTCTTAAGGCTCCAACCCGAGAGGAGCTCGGGAAAAGGCCCAAAAGAGCAGCCCAAGAGGAGTATTTATAGCCCATTCCAAACAATTGAAATAATTCCCTCTGTGTCCCAAGTTCCGGGCGCCCGAAAGATTTCGGGCGCAAACAGTGCGCCAATTCGGGCCGTTCATCCAGCGCCCGAATTCACCAGATTGCGCCACGTGTCCCCGAACAGCGGACAGCCGATCCAGCCGCTCCCGTCCTGCCGCGTGGCCCGCATGGGTCAACCCGGTAGGTGGCGCCCGCCAATGGCGGGCCGCCACGTGGCGCTCGCGTGCGCCACGTCGGCGCCGTGCCCGCCACGCCAGCCGGCCGCCTGCCAACCGCCGTCTGCCACGCCACCTGCCCCCGTACACGCACAGTAACGCGCCCAATCCCCTCGCGCCACGTGTCAAGCCCCCGCGCTCGCTGCGCCCGGTGCACACACTCCGTGCACCTGACGAACCACCAACTGCCACGTGTCCTCCTTTCAACCAATAGGAAACCGCCACGTGGCACACCAACAGCCTGCACCCCCCGCGCCTGCCCGCGCACCCCCGCGTGCGCCGCGTCCACCGCACCGAACCAATGAAGTACTGCCACGTGTCCCCGCTCTGGTCCACCGTACACCCGCACGCTCTCTCGTGAACCGAGCGCCCTGCGCTCGCCAATCCGGAGCCGCCACGTGGCCTCCCGCTGGGTCCACTGCACCAGCACTCCACTCCGTGGACTGGGACGCGTGCGCCGGCCAATCCGCGGCTGCCACGTGTCCCTTCGGCCGGTCCACGGCTCCCCCATGCACCAAAATGCACCAAAACTTCCGGGTCTTTGTTTTTGGGCGTCCGGACTCAGAAAAATACAAGTAAATAACCGTTTTTCATCGTTTTTCCGTGCTGAATCCAAATACGGCATCCGTTTTGCACAAAGCTCCTTCCAAAATTCGACGGGGGTATCCGAATACACATCGGAATCCATTCAACGCGCTGAGTTCATTTCTTGAGTCCGATACACACCCAAACACTCCCATCTCCCAAGATAGCCCTCCAGAAGCCACTGATCAAGCCATAAACCCCCAATGAAGATCCGGGTCATCACAAACGGGATTAACAGAACATGTGAAATGACAATAATGCCCTCCTTCTAACCTATCTTCTTCCTCCCTCAACGTGAAGGCAAGATGAAACCCTAGTAATTTTCTCCTCTTCTTTCCTCTCAATGATCATAACGTCGTCGCCGCCGTTGAAGCCGGAGCCGGAGGGGAGCAGATCTGGGCGGGCCTTCCCTGCTGCATCACGCACAGGGGCACTCGCACGCATGCGCCGCGCATGGGAGCCGCGCCGCCGCCCTGGGCAAATGGCATGCTGCTCGAGGATCAGCCTGGCGTGCCCTACGCCAGGAGCGAGCGCTTGTCGCTGCATGTTGCCGTGCCTAACCGCGCGGGCCCGAGCGACGACTGCTCCCGACGACGGCGGCAGCGGGATCCCTCACGGAGAAGAAGGGGTTGAAGGGTATTTTCGATATATTATTTAAGAAATTGACGGGTCACTAACGGAATGCTGACGGTGGGGGTGTAAATGCACAATTCCAGAATTACGAGGGGGCAAAATGTAGGCTTTTGAAAGACAAGGGGTCAAAGTGAAAAAGCGGTATATTATGAGGGGGTTTTATGTAATTTAGCCTAATAATTAAAATTAAATTGATAAGTCTAAATACATATACATAATTATATAAAACACATACAACTTGTCACATAGTATACAATGCTTTTTATATGGTACTTTTGAAAGTGCCCTTTTTTATTTATTTATTATTTTTTTTTTAATTTTTTTATGCAAGGCTTTTTAAACACCTTCTAGATTGTATGTATATTTTATATCTCACTCATTCAAGAATTTTATTTTTTATTTATTTTTTCATTAATTTATTTTAAAAGTTTTAAAATTTTTGTGAAACTTAGAATATATGAGGTATATATAAATATATATATATATATATATATATATATATATATATATATATATATATATATATATATATATATATATATATATATATATATATATATATATATATATATATATATATATATATATATATATATATAGTCCGGCTAGAATACTATCGATAGTACTAAATAATTGGTACTATCAAATTTTCTGCCGTTGGATGAAAAGATATGCGATTGGGATTATAGTGGTCCCCTAAGATTTTTACTATTCAACCAACCACCTAGTAAACCCTAGGGGACCACTATCATCTTAACCACACATTTTTTGATCCAAAGGCTAAAAACTTGATAGCACCAATGACTTGGTGCTATCGATAGTATTCTAGCCTAATTATATATATATATATATATATATATATATATATATATATATATATATATATATATATATATATATATATATATATATATATATATATACCTGGAAAACGGGCAAGTTAGGTAACCCGCGGGCGGGTTATTGCACTTACGGGTTATATGGACATGATAAAATTTATCCGTAAATTTTTGGGTAGCCAACGTCTTTATCCTTACCCACCCGCGGGCGGGTGGGTATGGTATGCGGGTTACCCGTAAGATTTTTTTATTTTTTTATTTTTTTTTGCTTCTTTACTTTTTCAATATAAAATATAAAATACATAATTTTTAAAAGTATAACATAATTTATTTGAAATATTACAAAAAAAATAATAAATAATATAAAATTTTTAAGTACATAAATTATATAATGTAAAAATATTTTATCCTCCTAAAATTTTGTGATACAAAATTAATAAAATTTTCATAATTATAGAGTCAAATATCATAAAAATAAATCACAAAAACTCAATCCACAACTATAACTTTAATAGTTGATTCTCTTAATTCTGAACTTTCACCAATTTTCAACAGTGTCACTATAAGATTCTTGTCATCATGTTTATCTATATTTTAAATTTTAAATAATTAATTATCATAGAACAAAAGGATATGAAAAGGCACTGCAGTACGAGAGGTGGCCACACCGATAAAAAAAAAAAAATGAAAAAAAGTTAGGATTATAATTTTTAAAAATATGTAAATAAAAATAATATATATTTTTAATTAAAAAATTTATAGGGTATCTCTGGGACCCGCGGATTGTCCAAAATGTTGGTGACTAAATGGGTGCCCATCCGTTTTACCCATAATTTTTTGGATAAAAAAATTTAATATCCATATTCGTAAATTTACGAGTAATTCATAGGTACCCACAAATATGAATAGGAATTGTCATGTTTATGTATATATATTTAGGCGTAGAGGTATTATTTTCCTTTTTTATTTTTTTATGGGCTTGGTTTGGGGAGCATTAACGAAAACTCTTCCCTTGTTATTGGCCTGCGACAGTGAGCTTGTAGATTCATATCTGGCCCCTTTTTTAAGACGCTTTCTCTATCAACCAATAAAAAAAAAAAATTTAAATTAACTACTTATATTTTATTATGTTAATTTCGTACACGCCTCTACAAAAATATTAAATAATAAATAAATTTTTATAAAAATTAAGTAATTAGTATTGAGCACATTTATAGTTGCCTCTCTGATTTATTGTAATTAGTCCATTATTTATTTTTTAATATTTGATAAGTAAAATAATAATTTTAATATTATAAATTTATTCTTTTGAAAAGTTCCAATATTGTAGGTGGCAATAGTTAGAAGTGCGCAAATATATTTACCCTCTCAAATAGTCCTAAATCCTAACACTCATCAACCAACCCTCTATTGTGGCAACATTTTCTCCATTGGGATTTTTTTAAAAATAACCTTAAAAATTTTAAAAATTTAGAAACTACTCCTTTATAAAAAAATATTTGCAAAGGTAACTCATCTTTTGCCAGCAGGGCGCCACGGAGGCGGGACAACCTGAAGATTCAGGATCTTCAGTGTACTTCCTGAAGGCGCTGAATCATTCAGCATCTTCACAAAAATCCTGTGAAGACGCTGAATGAATCAGCGTCTTCATAGAGCGCCTTCAGCATATACTCTGAAGGCGTCTTCATAGAGCGCCTTCAGCATATACTCTGAAGGCGTTGAATCAATCAGCGCCTTCATTATATATGCTGAAGGCACTGATTCATTCAGCGCCTTCAGCACGTACTATGAAGTCGCTGAGGACTTGACCAATTTTCGCGAAAATTGGCTAAGTCCCCAGATATAACTGCTAAAGGCGCTGAACCATTCAGCGCCTTTAACGAATATGTTAAAGGCGATCAACAAAAGCATTCAGCGTATATAATGAAGGCGCTAATTAATTCAGCGTTTTCAGAGTATATGCTGAAGGCGCTGATTCATTTAGCGCCTTCAGCACATACTATGAAGGCGCTGATTTATTCAGCATCTTCACAGAGTTTTTGTGAAGATGCTGAATGATTCAGCACATTTACAGAATTTTTGTGAAGATGTTGAATGATTCAGCGCCTTCAGGAAGTACACTGAAGACGCTGAATAAATCAGTGCCTCCGTGGTCGTCCCACCTCCGTGGCGCCCTACTGGCAAAAGGAGGGTTACTCTTGCAAATATTTTTTTGTAGATGGTTAGTTTCCAAATTTCTAAAATTTTTAAGGTTATATTTTAAAAAATCCCTTCTCCATCTCTTCTCTTTTCTTTTTTACTCCTTCATTAATCTCCCACACCTCCAGTATCCAACTCTTATAGTCCCACAATGCTAGCTGGTGAAAGCTTTGTGAGAGGGCTTTGCCGGAGTGCTTTGCTCGAGACGACTTGAAGCTTCGTCTCTGATGAGGTACGATCGTTGCACGCCTCTCGACTTTCACATATTGCCTAGGACCATTAATTATTTAATAAAAAATTTAATTGTATATAGATTTTTAAAAATATATTTTTATAAAATTTAATTTTTTATATTTATTCTTTCAAAAATCTAACGTTATTCATATATATTCCTACCGTTAATATCTGTTAAAAAAATCTAGTTAATCATAAATTAAATACTTAATCTTGGTTAGATAAAAAAGTAATTTATTTTTTTACTTTTTTTATATTATAATCATTAAAATTATCATAACATTTTGAAAATGATGGAGAGAGACATTTTTGTAATAATTCTAAAAGTTTGGCTTTTGAATGGATATATTTATAAGGACAAAATAGATATTTCACCTATATTCTGTTAAAATATATATAAATAGTGACCTAACGGTAATATATTAGAGGAATATATATGAATATATAAATAACTTAGGATATTTTAAAGAATAAATATGAAAAGTTAAATTTTGTAGGAGTATATTTACTGTTCCATATATTTTTAAGGATCTGTATACAATTAACCCTAATAAAAATTATATATAAGAGAAATAGAAGGGTACTACCTATGGTTAAATTTTTTACCCATAAATGATTAATTATAATTATTTTAACGGAGATTAACAGTAGGATCTATATATATGAAATCGCTAGAATTTTTTTAAAAATAAATCTGATTATTTCAATTTTATAGAAATTTATTTGCTATTCGATATTTTTTCAGATGCATGTATGAAATTAATCATATTTTATATTATAGAAAGACGAAGAGAATTAATATAGTTGTCATGCCTCGAATTCCTTTTGTAAAATCTCTTTAGAAATAGGGTCAGTTTGAAAATAGAGTTAGCGAAAAAATACTAATTTTTTTTTTTTTTATAATCTTGCCCACGGAACTGACAAATCCACCACAAATACAATTTTTTTTTATACACATAGACAGTCTCCCCTTTATTTGTACGGCGTACCACACAATACAAAGTAACAACCAACCAGTCTCAACTCACACAACGCACAACAAACGAAATGCGGATGCACAAACAACTAAACAATTCTTAGGGATATGATACTTGAAATGCTCTATAGCGTTTTGTTGGGGCCGAAAATGTCGGTTGCCGATCGACCCCGGGGGTGTTTGTTTGACCTTCTGAGATGTGATGCGCCGCGTGCCAATGGATCAAGCGATCGGGTCGAGTAGGGATCCGCTCGGCCGGGTTCTTCTCAGTAACCCTCGCGACCGTCCGGCTCAGATTAGCCGAAACGGAGTATGGAGGTGGAGAGAGGCAGAGTTCGGTCTAGAGTAGGCGAATCAGGGAATAAAGACAATAAATTGACACGGCTAATGAGACGATTAGGAATTGTATTGCTTGGAAAGATAATATAAGAAGGAGAAAAGGGATAGAAATTACAAGTAATCTACTCCTAGAAAATGCGGTAAATCTATCTAGAAAAGCAGTAAATGCAGATATGAAAGATATGAAAAACAGGGAGGTGGTCCTGGCTTACGAAGTTGCAGGACCCCTTTCTTTTCGATGGTTCGGGTATTTATACACTCTCCGAACCATGCATATGATAGCCGATTTGAAATAATCGGCGTGATTTGGGAGAAGTTATCGAAAAATTCTCAACTCCTTCCTATTTTGAAATGATTCTCCTTCAAAGGATAATAGTCGTTTCTCGTCTAGGTTCATCCCCTAATTATTGCGCCGAAGCGTGATTCGCGGCGCTTTCCAATGCCGGACGCCGCTTGCCGCTTCGGAGTCCGTTGCGAGATTCGCGCCCAAATCTCGCCCTTATTCCTTTTAAGGCCTTTCCTTCTACGGCTTCGAGCAGCTGAGGATTGACCTTGACTTTGCCTCTTCTGTCACTTGACTGAGGCGGTCTGACGTTTGCTTTCGGCCGACAGGCGGTTCTGGATGAGATAATAATTCTCCTATTGACCGCTTCTCTTATTGGTTGATTCTCCGATCGGCTGGTGCCTTCAGCCGATGGCATCCGTCGTGTCCTGTGTTCTTACGCGACTGGTCCGGATCAGGATGTGAGCTCCTCTTTGCTGACTCAAACCCCCATCGGCTGATGTCTTTTAGCCGATGGTCACCGCCACGCGTCGCTCCCTTATGTGGCGAAAAATCTGGTCTCAACACGTTCTTACCGAAAATGATGCGAATGCACAGATCATCAAATATTGCTACTCTTTGAAAGCATTTTCCATCCTTAAACTTTATTTAAAGAAAATCTAAGAATACAATGAAAAACAAAAATCCTTTTGAAAATGATTTCCCACACGAAAATATAATCTTTTAAAAACCAGCTACCACGAGGGGTAGAAAATATTTTTGTTATAAAATCGTAACTAACATCAAACCTTTATTAAACCAAAACCTTTATTAATAATTTCTAAATTATTTAACAAATAATTAAAAATCAAGAAAGATAGTAAACCGTAACACGAAGGGAAAATAATTCTCGGGACAACTAAGCTCTCTAGCTATGTTGTCACATCACACACCGTCCCAACTGTCAATTCCCACGACACCTGAAATTGGAGGGAAGTGAGAAACCTACTAGAGTCTCTCAATAGGAATCGCAAGCCGACGAAGATGACTGTACTCATTAGTATTGAGTAACCAAAACGGTGATGGTATATAAATAAATAGGTAAATAAGTAAAGTAATAATAATAACAACAGAAGGAATTATAAATGAATATATAAATGCTAATGTAGAAATGAAATACGAGTATAATTATGTATCAACTGAAACGAATCGTTCAAAAACACCAAATTTTTAGCCATGTCGGTCTAAAGACCTCAAGAAAAACCACCTCGTGCTCACTCACCTCTGCACATAACCCTATGGCAAGGCACCTGTATATGGGGCTCACGGGTCGAAAGTACGACCACTTTTTCGAAAAAGAATACCATTGCGGCGGTCAAACCGCTGGTGTACGTGAAATGCATATGAGCTGTGACGATTGATGCAATATGCTCAACATTCCACAATTAGCAAATAGCCGGGATCAAAACCATAAGGAACCACTGACCAAATCCGGTCACTCATATCTCACAAATATCACCTCTCATCGACTAATCTCGTTTATCAAGTAACAAGTCATGCAATCGTTAATAAGGCACTGCTCCACCTCTAGGTCAAGATGAATATATATATGCAAGAGTATACGTAGAGCGACATGAAGTGAAGTCTAGTGGTGAATTAAGTGCTCATCATGATAATGTGTAATTAAGTAAAAAGAAAAGAGGAAGAGAATGTCACCAAGCTAGCACTACTCTACCAACTTCGAATCGAAATACCCACATGAACTCAAATAAGGCACCTAACTCCCAAGGTGCTCCTGATCATCGACCGGAACTACAAAAGATCCACTAAGTTAAGGACTAAACACTATGTGATCCAAAGTCACTAATCACACTCTCCCAACCATTAGGAAATTGGTTCATTTAACCAAGTCGTGAAACCCCACCGAAATTTTCGGCACTCATCGAAACACTTCCGAAACCCACGAATGCCCCGAAAAGTCCCAATCTCCACCGCAAGTCACCCGCTGCCCTGAAACACACCAATTTGGGTGCCCGAACAACAAACACAAGATTCAACTCTAATAACTACATTTAAATGTAACTGAGCCATAACCGGGTTCCCGAAAAATGCTGATTTCGACTTAGGAAGCCTCTACCGCCCACCCGCTGTCTCCAAACACCTGAAACAGCAAGGGCAACCAGTGAACAACGCTCAGTGACGATTATGGGACATTCATGTTGGTCAAAACGCGAACCCCACATCGAAAACACTTAAAATCTGCGATTTTGCCGATTAACGTACCGAAACCAAATTTATACTTCGCGAAGGTCGTCAAACCTTGGACGATCAGTCAAGAGACTGAGTTCATGCTGCCCGAGGCAGCCTGCATGGTTGATTTATGCCTAAGTCCCTAAGTTTTCCATTTACTGCATTAATAATAGGGAGCCAAGCATTTTAGGACTCGTTACCGAAATCTACGCACTTCGGAGGCCAACCAACAACGTAGTCTGATAGATCTTGATGTGCTAAAGCCTGTGCTCACTGTTTAGAGCGAAAGCGGTGGCCGAGGAGTGTGCCGGGGCTATCTGAACTTCAATTTTTGACGTCTTCGGGTGCGACGCAGCCGAACACGCAATCCAAGACGTCTCAAATTGCAACGAAGGTGAGCACGGTTGTCCACGATACCTCTGGAGGACCGTTCTCACCTTCAGTAGGGTCGTCGGCGGTCGAACTAGCCGGAAAAGGAGCTCGGCCAAAAACTGCACCAAGCTCGGCTAGGTTGGAGCAGCAAATACCCAATCTCGGGTTCTGGTGGCCAGGGGACACGGGCACCCGTCGGAGGAAGCTGCAGCCGACGAGGGAAGACCAGCGAGGTCAGTGGTCGGCGACTGGAGGCAACAGCAGTGGTGCTCAAGAACCCGCGGCCAACCCGAGGTGTCACGCCCCAGAATTTCAAAAGCAGTGTAATTTTTAAAAAAAAATCAATCAAAGTTAAAATGTGATCCCCAGGACGTGGGCAGATCTGCCATGCATATAGAAAATTTTCAGTCCAAATAGACAGAGTCTTCCCTATATATGCACGGCTAGGCAAGTGTAATGAGCGCAATCAAAGATACTACATACACCAATAATAACTTAAAGAAATAATCCAACATGATATGTACTAATATCAATGGCATGATAAATCATAATTGAAATAACAAAATATCTTTGAATGGTAAAATCATAAATACTCTAAACTGATAGCAGAAAGATGCAGGCCAGTTATCTAGCTAGAAAAATAGGACGATTCTATTTACGAGAATCTCATATCAACGCCCAGACTACTCACCACTTGACGAATTTGAAAAAAAGGGTCACCAAAAGGTGTGAGACACGACTGAATGTATCCCAGTGGGTACAACGAGCCGGAGACGAGCAAGTCGTACCTACTGGTATACAATACTCGAAAGACAGTAAGCTGATATGAGGCAATAACTATAAGCAGATATGAATTAATAATTGTAAGCAGATATGAAGCAATAACTGTAAGCGGATATGAAGCAATAATGTAAGCGGATATGAAGCAATAACTGTAAGCAGATATGCGTCAAATGTACGATAATCATCCAACCCAATCAAGTGCCACTGTTGGTCTCGAGGACCTCAGGCTAGTGTCTGACCAAAACTAACATATACCCCACACCTACTGACTATGAATGTGACTGAATATCGCTCGGTCCCACAGGCGCAGTAATAAGACGGGCTCACGGGTTAATTAGACCACTCTACCGATAAAGAACATCAAAATGGGGGCCATACCGCTGGTGTACGTAAAAATGTACTGCTGGTGTATGGCGATCTCAATGCGGATGCTCAAGCTTGCGGTGGAAAGATCGAAATGCGGCGAAAAGTCGAGAACTCCTAAACGGGATCCAGAGTAAATCACAGTGCCATAATGTCATAAGCAAAACAATATCCTCCAACTCTAACATGCATAATAATCTAGATGTAATGACAAGTGATAGAATATAGCAGTAGGAGATATATATCAAGTAACGATTGGAAATGTCAACTAACACTGAGAATATCATGGCATGTAGATATAGACAGGAATAAATCACAGTGCGGAATGTAATAATTAAATAAGGGCTAGTAAGATAACCAAGGGTCCGATCGACTACGGTACCCAATCAGGTTACACTATGCTAATATCTGGATCGAAGTACCCACTTCAGTTCAGGCAGCCCTAAAATCTGCTGCTTACCTCGTGCAGAGGCTCCTGACGGCTCGGGCCTAAATCACAACTACTGATCAGATAATGACTCACACAAACCCAACCCACTGACTCACAGTATATAAAATGACTAAACTGAGGACTTAACTTAAGTCTTGGGATCCGCCGAAATTTTCGGTAATCCACCAATCGACCGATAATGGTCCGAATAGTGCCTACAGGCTACCAAACTAAATGAAACTTCACCTGCTGCCCCGAAACACTTTGTTTAAGTTGTCCGGGCAGCGACAACCTATCTCGTGCCATTATTAATCTTAATTGTGTCATAATTACTGTAAACTGCATCCAGATTCACCGATTCGGCTCTGGAAGTCACTAGACTAGCCAGAATAGTGTCAGGAACAGCCAGGAACATATAGCAATCATAAATATCCATCTAATTTGCTCGGATCGTGTGTTTTGCGCCGAAACGATGATAAACTGGTGATTTCGTCGATTTACAACTTGTAAAGCAACTCCTACTTAACAGAAGCCATCAGATCTCGAACGAAAAGTCCAGAGATCACATGCACACTGCTCGAGGCAACCCACATGACTACAATTGCAACTATACCCCAACTTAATCTAGAAATTACATAATAACACTCAAAATAATGTGTTTTAGCTTGTTTCCTTAATCCGAAGACTTTCAGATTGATCTGAGGGTATCAGTAGGTGGGCCTCAACAAGCTAAGACCTATGCTCGTTGTCCCAGAGTCTGAGAAGATGCTAGAGTCATCCTACGAACATCATCCATGGCTCAGGTTGTGGTTTACACACAAGCAACCAACAACGTGGCAACCTGAGGTAAGCATCATGCTCAAGAGGTTTAGGGGAATCGAGGAATCACCTTGTTGTGACCGGAGAGGCATCGGAAAGCTTGCCGGAGCAAGGTGGCCCATGGAGAAACTAGTTAGGGCTCGGGCTATAGAAAGCATGTAGCAACTTGGGTTCAATAGGGGATCAAGAGTAAGCAGCAGTTACCTCGGGTCCAGGGAAGTGCGAGGGGTGCAACCGAGGCCGGTGCCGGCATCAGGAGACGGTGGATGGCCAGAGAGAGTCCTTGAGACCAACCCAAACAACAAAGATGGAAGGCTCCAGATTCGGTTGCTCAGAGAGCCATTTAAGGGTCTAGGAAGCTTGCTCTAGTCAAGAATGGGCTAGCCAGGCAGTTATCCGGTGGCGGGGAGCAACGGCGACGGCGGGCGGCGGAGTTTGACCGAGATCAAGAAACACAGATCTAGGGTTTCGGTTTGCAGCTTCTAGACTGAACGAGAAGGCTTGAGACTTGGTGGGGAGTCTCCAGAGGTCCAGCAGAAGAAGCCCAGCAACTTGAATCTCTGGCCGAGGCACCAGAGATGGCACGCGACAGATTCTGGCCAAGTTAGGGTTCCTTTGAGTATTTCGCTCTCGCCACCTAACTACGATGACCCAGGCGACAGGGCTGCACCAGGAGCATCCTCAAGAGGTGAGGAAGTCGATAGAAAGCCATGGAAGCCGAGAAGAACCAGGAAAAGAAGAGGTGGCTCATCTCAGATCCGAGGAAGAAAAAGAAGATGAAAACTTCCTTATCTGGCATCGGGTGGCAACGGTAGGCAACGACGCTCATCGGGAAGGGTTTCCAGAGAAGGGTGAGGACCTCAAAATGATCCTGGAGCAGTTTGATGGCTTTTGGTGTCACGCCCCGGGGTCGAAACTGCGACCCAGGCCCGCCAACAGATCCGCCGCCCAAACGGGAAGCCCCGTATAGACGAAGCGTCTAACCTGCAAAAAGAATGATACTATAGCTATACAGATATCAGAGTTGAAAAGTAACTACTGAAATAAGAAATAATGCAACTCCAAAAGTACAAGTCTGAACCTCACTACAAAAGTCTCTCAAAAATAAAACTCTCAAAAGTAACTAACAACAATAATCCAGCAGACTGTACAACTAAGCTCCAAAAAATAGGTACAACTATACTCCAAGGACAGGTAGGGAACTAGCTCGCGACTCCCTCACCTCGATCAGCAACACCCACAAAAGAATCTGCAAAACAATGGAGAGGAAAGAGGAAGGGAGGGGGGGAGAACCCCCAGCGGGTGTGAGAACTACACCAACACGTAGTTCTCAGTGGGTACCGCCACCAAGCCTGACGGTCTGCCCACTAAGTCTACTAGAGGCATAAGATAACAGGAAAACTGTAACAATGTAAGGATAAGCTGGAAAGAGTCTACAGCTATCATGCCTCTATCTACAATGCTCAAAGGGTGATACAGATGAAAATGATGCATCGACTCTAACCCGAAATACTCAATCAACCCAATCACAGTGACTGCCACATAGGGTCCAGTAAAACCTGGCCCACCTACTGCCATTACATCCACGGAGGACTGAACTTACGTAGGGCGTCCGTGACTGCCTAAAAAAGGCCCAGCCAGAGGGACTGCGTCGACAAGTCGCGATAGCAAAGTAACAGGCCTAGCTCCGGAGTGGCACTCGAGGGGCACGACCCCACCGAGGAAAGTATCTGCGCATCTCTGTCGAGCTCAATATGGCTCATGCAGGCTATAGTCCAATCCACGATCAACAAGATCGACAATACCCAAATCACCTCTCTAACTCACTAACAGGAAAAAAATACTCGAACAGTCAGGACCGCTGTCAACCCAACGGCTCCCTAAATAGGACATCAACTCACATGCAAACTCACTAGCTGGGTATACTCCACAGCCGACAACAATGAAGGGTCCGGGAACCCCGAAAGACTAGAATCTGTTACGGCATTTTGGTGTTGGCATATTTCGTGAGTCAAGTCAGTGAGTTGAGTCGGAGTCTTGAAGTGATCAAATTGTCAATCAGCATTCAAGGACTTAGAGAAGATTCAACAAAAGCTCAAGTTGACACTCAGTGTCTTGAGTCTTGAAGATTGAAGTTGAAGAATTGTGGATCAGTTACATCAATCTCAAGAAGAAAGTATTCAAGAGGATCAGGTATGTTTAACTAAATAATTATGGTGATCCGAATACTTTCTTATAGTGTAGAAACACTTGGATGAACTTTTAATTGCATAATAATCAAAAACTGGTGTTCGGACTTGTTCAGGATCCGGATCAGAGCCAACGATCCGGATCCCGAAGGTTGTTGCTTCATACAAGACTTCGATCCGGATCCTTGCAATTTCCGATCCGGATCCCGAATGTTAACTTTTCTGATTTGTATGAACGATCCGGATCGGGCCTTGCAATCCGGATCCCGAACCCTTGGTTTTCTGGAATCGTCAATCTCGTTACGACGATCCGGATCGCAATAAATCTGATCCGGATCGCCGTCCTGAAAATTTCCAGATAAGGTATGTTTTTGATTCTTATCTCTTTCCAAAGGTTTCTAACCTATAAATAGACATTTAGGGTTTCTCAAAAACGTGGGAGCTACGGCCGATCAATTTATAAAACACTTGAGAGCAACCCTAGAGGCTAGGTTTTTATCGATCTTCTTTATAGCCTCTTTTAGGTCAATTCGATGGTTCCTTCAAGAACATATCTTTGGTCGAATTGATCTAATCTTTGCTTAGAGATTTCTTCTACGGTTCTTCATTGATAATCTAAGCAAAGGATCACCATCGAAGTCAATATTCTTATCGACTGAGTTTGCGTCGTGGATTCGACGTGGCATCGTGGATTCGGTGTGCTAAAGGCGTTTCGTGGATTCGAAGCGTGCGTTCGTGGATTCGAACGTGAGCAGTGGACGGGCAAAACGGTGGAGCGCGAGGTCCAAGAAATTGAAGGAGGGGTTAAATCCGTGGAGACGGTAAACACCTTGTTATTCTTCTTTTCTTAGGGATTGTTATTGCGTGGATATCCAACCGGTCAGCGCAAGGTCCGAAGAAGCTGAAGGAGGGGTTTGAGTCCGTGGAGTCGGTAATCACCTTGTTATTCTTCTATTCTTAGTGGATTGTTATTGCGTGTTGGTCCCGTGGTTTTTCTCCTGGATTGGAGTTTCCACGTATATCTCGGTGTGCTGTTTTTATTTTCCGCATTGGTTTTTATTTTGCACTGAGATTGAGTTTTTAAGTATTACACCTATTCACCCCCCCTCTAGGTGTTTGATAGTACCTATTTAGATCCTTGTGGATCCATAATAACTCTACAATTGGTATCAGAGCGGGTTTTAGGTTTATCTATCATCATGGGTGAAAGTGGTAATATTTATAGACCTCCTCTTTTTGATGGGACTAATTATGCTTATTGGAAAGTGCGGATGAGAGCTTTTCTCATCGCAATTGATGAGCGAGTATGGCAATCCGTGGAATGCGGTTGGGTGCATCCTGTTGAGGAAGTAGGAAATTCTACTACCCCAAAACCTCGCTCTAGATGGTCCAAAGAGGAATTTGAAAGATCTTCTTACAATGGGAAAGGTATGAACGCTTTATTTAACTCTCTTTCCTCGACTGAATTTACAAGAATTTCCGCGTGTGAAACCGCGAAGGAAATTTGGGATATTCTCAAAATTACACATGAGGGTACTAATCTTGTAAAAATTCAAAAGCTCCAGATGCTTACAAGTCAATTTGACTCTATACATATGGAAGAGCATGAATTGTTTACAGATTATTACACTAGACTTCAAGATGTAATAAATACATGTGCTAATTTAGGAGAAAAGATCCCGGAGTCGAAAATTGTAAGAAAGATACTTCGGACTCTTCCGGAACGGTTTAGGGCAAAGGTTACCGCCATTGAAACCGTTAGTCATCCGGATGAGATGAGAGTAGAGGAATTAGTAGGTGCTTTGCAAACTTATGAAATGACTTTTCCTACTAATCAAGTTTCTTCCAAGTCTTCTTCTAAGCTTACAGGTATTGCATTCAAATCAACAAAGGAAGAAGATAGCGAATCAAGTTCCGACGATGAAATCTCTTTTGCCGATTTTGAAGAACAATTGGCGCGGATCGTAAAGAAATTTCGTCGGAAATTTTGGAAGAATCGAACCGATGGATCTTCATCCACGAAACCATCTAAAGGATCATCGGGTTCTAAATCCTCTTACCTCAAAGGCGTTGCAAAACCTTCTAAAGAAAAAGAAAAATATGATTTCGAAGGGGAAATCCAATGCTATCGATGCAAAGGCTACGGCCATTTTTCAACGGATTGTCCTTCTCCGAAATCATATAAAAAGAAGGCTTTGCAAGCGAGAACTTGGGACGATTCTACTTCTAATGAATTGACCTCAAGTAAAGAGGAAAAGATCGTTGCTTCTCATGCCTCTCATTTTCCCTCTTCTAATAATTGTTTATCATCTTTAGTCACTGACTCTACTCCTTTGATTTTGTATGAAACATCGACAACCGGCGGAGAGTCATCAAGTGAGGGGGAGTCGGACGAGGAAGAACTCGTTGAGGCATATCAACAACTTCTTGCGGAATCTAAGAAGATGGCCAAACATATCAAGAAGTTGAGAAAGCAACGACTTGAAAATCAAGACGAGAATCATGCTTTAAAGATCAAACTTCATGATCTCGAGGAGGAACGAGAGCTTTTATTGGATAATAATAAAATCCTCCAAGAAAAGATAAATCAATCGGAAACGGTCGTTAATTCCCATATTAACAAGATTGATTTTCTTGAAAAGCAGTTTGAGGAAATTCATGTCACCAATCAAGCATTGACCAAGCAAGTTCATCAACTTAAATCCGACATACAAAGGCTTTCAACCGGTTCCAAGAAACTAGATTGTATGTCCGGATTAGGTCAGACAAGCAAGGTTGGTTTGGGATTTAAAAAGAACCAAACTGTGAAGGCTTCAAGTTCCACAACTAAATTGAAAGGAAGAACTTGTCACCTATGTGGACTTGAAGGACATTTGGTGAAGAATTGCCCGAAAAAGAGAAAGAAGAGTCATTCGGCAACTTCATCTACGGAGCGAACTCAACGGAATCAAAAGACACATCAAGTCAAAGGAGTTCACTCAACCCACCAAAGGTCCGAGCCACAACATCAATCATTCAAGTGGATCACTGCGAGGCAAAGACCTAAGGTGGATCAACAGTCAAAGCGGACAACCCCCGGCCACAACGAATCAAGACAACCCAAAATTCAGCGATTTTGGATTCGGAAAGGTGATATCTTTCCTTGTCTTAAGTTCTAAATAGCTTATGACTGTATGTAATGCTTTGATTAGTTTTCCTTTCATATTTTTCTTAATCTTTGCATTACATGTTTCTCAATGCTCTTCGTTTTTATACTTTGTTTTTGAACAAAAGGGTTTTTACTGAACAAGTGCATTGAATAAAAAGGGCTTCACTTTTATTCACTCCAAATTAATTTTATTTGGATTATCAACTTTACTCCTTAATCATAATCTTGAAGATACTTCATTATAGGAGTTTTTGATTTTATAAGCATCAAATTTTAGAAATCATGTGTGATCTTTAGATGCTTAATCTATCTCGGTTGTGTGAATTCATTGTGATAAACATGAGACAACCGATTGACTAAAATTTGGGATTTAATTCTTTCACGTAAGAGATTGCCTTCTTACAAGGGTATATAATTGAATTATGAAAGATGTGGAAAGAGTTACATCCGAAAGGAGTGTGAAAACTACCACCACATGTAGGAAAGAGCTGCCACCCCGGTCGTCCGGTTTGTGTGTGAAGCTACCACATGTTATGGATGCTTGATAGTATTTTATGAGAAAATCTTTAGTTGAAGCATTTGGAGATTTATATGCAAAACTCTTATATTTTGAACAATCTCCTGGTTGGTATAAGGTGGGATAGTTGAAAGATGCTCAAAGAGCCACCCTTAGGTATTTTAGTGCTTATCTCAATTTGAAAGGGTAGAATTCAAGATTGATGTCGTTTGGAAATCTCCGTATGTCATCTTTGTAAATCCGTTACATCTTGATAGACTTTGGATCTCAAGATTATTTTTGATGACTTGTGTTTGATGAATATAACATGAAAAACGGTTTATAATGTTTTACCTTTATTTTTCATGATTTTGGAGTAAATCTTTTTAATTTTGTGAAATTAATTGGATTGAATGACATCTGTGTGAATTCACTGTTTAAAGCACTTAAATTGATTTCTTGATGGAATACAAATCGGTATTTGAAAAGATTCTAAAATCTGGATTTGTTTCAAGAAATTATTTAATTTTTGCTTTCTGGTACCGGTACGCAATCTGCATTTTTGTTATATATACCAGAACTGAGCTTTTATCTCTCTTTCTCCATGAACTAATTTTGTTAGTAATTTCCTTTTGTCTAGTATGTTCACTGTTTGACAATTTGTGACAAAAAGGGGGAGAAGAGAAATGACGGAGATGAGATCATCAAGAGAGGACAAACGAAACGAAAATGGAAAAATGGGGGAGAACGGAAAATGATGATCGTATCACAAAGGGGGAGAACATAGATGCTCAAGAACATGGAGAACATGGAAAACATGTTAGAGATGCTCAAGATAGGGGGAGACAAAGAAAAAATTGAAAGAGCCGAAAAACAAAAGAACCAAAAGGAAGACGGATCAAATGTAGGATTTTAATTTCTAACAACTAACGTTTGATTTTGTTTGGAGTTTTGTTTTGCAGGAATTACATCACTTTAAGACTCCAAGTCCTAAGTCATAGAGTATGTTCTAGGACTGTTTGGTTCAAATGTAATTTTGTATTTATTGGATCTTTCACGCAAAGAAAATCAATGTTTTGGTGATGACATTGAGTTTCGATTTTTTGGTTTAAGATGAGTGACTTGAGCGCTTTTATGTATTTTTGGGTTTTGTCACGAAATTGCCAAAGGGGGAGATTGTTACGGCATTTTGGTGTTGGCATATTTCGTGAGTCAAGTCAGTGAGTTGAGTCGGAGTCTTGAAGTGATCAAATTGTCAATCAGCATTCAAGGACTTAGAGAAGATTCAACAAAAGCTCAAGTTGACACTCAGTGTCTTGAGTCTTGAAGATTGAAGTTGAAGAATTGTGGATCAGTTACATCAATCTCAAGAAGAAAGTATTCAAGAGGATCAGGTATGTTTAACTAAATAATTATGGTGATCCGAATACTTTCTTATAGTGTAGAAACACTTGGATGAACTTTTAATTGCATAATAATCAAAAACTGGTGTTCGGACTTGTTCAGGATCCGGATCAGAGCCAACGATCCGGATCCCGAAGGTTGTTGCTTCATACAAGACTTCGATCCGGATCCTTGCAATTTCCGATCCGGATCCCGAATGTTAACTTTTCTGATTTGTATGAACGATCCGGATCGGGCCTTGCAATCCGGATCCCGAACCCTTGGTTTTCTGGAATCGTCAATCTCGTTACGACGATCCGGATCGCAATAAATCTGATCCGGATCGCCGTCCTGAAAATTTCCAAATAAGGTATGTTTTTGATTCTTATCTCTTTCCAAAGGTTTCTAACCTATAAATAGACATTTAGGGTTTCTCAAAAACGTGGGAGCTACGGCCGATCAATTTATAAAACACTTGAGAGCAACCCTAGAGGCTAGGTTTTTATCGATCTTCTTTATAGCCTCTTTTAGGTCAATTCGATGGTTCCTTCAAGAACATATCTTTGGTCGAATTGATCTAATCTTTGCTTAGAGATTTCTTCTACGGTTCTTCATTGATAATCTAAGCAAAGGATCACCATCGAAGTCAATATTCTTATCGACTGAGTTTGCGTCGTGGATTCGACGTGGCATCGTGGATTCGGTGTGCTAAAGGCGTTTCGTGGATTCGAAGCGTGCGTTCGTGGATTCGAACGTGAGCAGTGGACGGGCAAAACGGTGGAGCGCGAGGTCCAAGAAATTGAAGGAGGGGTTAAATCCGTGGAGACGGTAAACACCTTGTTATTCTTCTTTTCTTAGGGATTGTTATTGCGTGGATATCCAACCGGTCAGCGCAAGGTCCGAAGAAGCTGAAGGAGGGGTTTGAGTCCGTGGAGTCGGTAATCACCTTGTTATTCTTCTATTCTTAGTGGATTGTTATTGCGTGTTGGTCCCGTGGTTTTTCTCCTGGATTGGAGTTTCCACGTATATCTCGGTGTGCTGTTTTTATTTTCCGCATTGGTTTTTATTTTGCACTGAGATTGAGTTTTTAAGTATTACACCTATTCACCCCCCCTCTAGGTGTTTGATAGTACCTATTTAGATCCTTGTGGATCCATAATAACTCTACAGAATCTACAACCCAAATCAAACAAGAAAAGGCTCTAGGCATAGCCTCTCGTTATTCTCGACCCAAAGAAAAAGGCAGCCCTTAGAACCCAGACCACTCGAATCCTCTCGAGTGAGAAAGTTTACAGAAAAAATGTGACATTTATTACTGAAAACCATTTTTCACTCAAACCCACGCGGGGTGAAGACTAAAAGTAGTTCCTTTTTGTAAAACCATCTTGATTTGAGGAAAACCCATTTTTAATGATTTTTAGTTCTTTTAGGAAAAACAGTTAGAAAACAAGTTTTATTCCCAAACCCCGAAGGGTTAATGCGTTCGTCCAATCAGACAAGGACAGACTCCGGCGACCCTTCGATGTTTGGAAGAAAAACATTGGTTGACTAAAATCATGTGTGTCCAAAAAGGTTCTGGGTTCAAGGTCCTGATATCACTGGTATACTACTGCCACTAACACAGTGGCAACACATAAAACAGAGAAACACGACATCCCGGGACCACCGTTTACCCAAACGGCTCCCGCCACAGATATAAGACCAGCTACATCTACCAGACTCCACTATGCTCCCAAGCACGAGTGTAACATGCATCCCACACTAAGAGAAATTCCGACCACTCAGCCCACTACCCGGGCGAGGAAAATACTATGTCCTTGGATAGAGAGTAAAGTGTGGATGTCTAAAGCATAAATAAACCTAGCCCAAGTGAGAGTTTTCTACTAGTTTGATTACACATGCAACATATGATAGGGTGCTAGGTCAAGTTCCAATAATAGCATTTAGTTTAACTAAAGCAAGATCAGGGAACATTAACCAACATGATTTCAATAACAACACAGGAAAGACAACATCTCTCTCTCTAATATGCATTCTAACATATCTCACAATCATGCATGCTTTCTATATAATAGAATTAATGAACCGCCCACCAGTTTTGGAGACGAAGCAACCTACCTGAAGCGCGCGTCAATCCAAGATCCAAATAGGCTGAAACTGAACGGGGATAATCCTCGGATTCCCACGATTCCAACGAGTCCAAAAACACCAGAAAACTCCTCCTGGGTACAAAGATACGGTCCAAGCGTTGCAATAAGCAAAAATTCCCACAAACACACACTGCTGTAAAATCAGCCCAGAAAATGCTTAAATATCACCAGCGAGATAATCTCCAAAAATTTTACTAAAAATACGGCGGCGATCCTCGCGAAGAGTAGATGTCAATCGAGTCCTCACATGCCGAAATCTGATACCTGAGCATAGAGATAAAAATCCGACAAATTTCCGCTGTCCAAAAAAACCACCAGCAGGAAAGGGGTTCAAAAATGTTCCAGAAACCCTAATAAAAACCCAAAACTGAGAGGAACAGTAAACATGGAAAATGAAGATCTACCTCTCATGAAATCGATGCCGCAAAAATCGACCAAAAACTCCCTCCCTTCAGTCTTGGGGAGCTTGCGGAAGAAGCGTCGACGAAAAAACTCGATATCCAATGCGCGTCGAAGCTTGCGATGTCGAGAAGAACGCAGATGGCACGACTCCCAAAAATCTCCGGGATCCCAAATATCGAAGAAGACTCACAGACGACGCTCCCTGTCGAAAATGGGCCGAAGAGCTCGGAGGAAAAGCACACAAACGAAACCCCAAATGGCTATTTATAGCCCAAGCCCACCAAGGAGGGGGTCCGGATTCGGGCGCAAGAATCGGGCGCCCGAATTCGGCCCGGCCCGATACAGTGCGCGCCCGAATTAACCTCAGCGCGCCACGTGGCCACTCCGCGCCCCGCGCGCCCGGCGCACGCGCGCCCGCCAATCGTGGCGCGACGCGTGGCAGCGGGGTTCATGGTGGGGTGCACGGGCCGCGGTCCACGCCAGGAAAGCCGGGTCCGTGTGCCCGCCAACGGACGCGCGCCACGCGTCCTCAACGGTCCACCATGCGTCGCACCCGGCGCGATTGGCGCCTCGATTCCCGCACCGCCGCCCAACGAATGGGAGCCCGCCACGTGTCCAAGTGAGCCGCTCGCTGGTCCCGGTGCACGCGGAGGTCCCGTGGACCGGCCGGCCTGCGCCGCTGCCTGTAGCCGCTCCGCCGTGCTCCGCCGCCTGCCGGCGCTGCCCCGGCCGCCGGAACAGTAACCTTGCCATCGAAATCCGTATTTTGGCATCCGGGCTCCGAAAAATACAAGTAAATAGCCCATTTTCATCATTTTCGCGCGCTGAGTCCAAATCCGATGTCCGATTTGCCAAATTCTGCTTCTAAAATTTGTCGAAGGCATCCAGATAAGCAATCTTAATCCAAATTTCGTGCTAGGTCCAATCCTGGGATCCGATTTGTGCACAACCATCTCTAACACACATCATAGGCCTCCAGAAGCCACAATTCACTCCGCAAGACCTTTGCAGAGATCCGGGTCATCACATTTGGTGTTCCTCTCTCATTCCCAACTCGAAGCAAGGTCGGTGGATGCAGATCTTGGGTTTTTTCGGTGAAGATAGGCGGCGGCCGGCGGTGGCAGGGATTGGGGAAGATGAGGAGAAGAGAGGGGAGGCAATGTGGGCGGCTAAGGTTCGGATCAAGCGTGGCTAGGGCTTTCCCAAGAGAAACCCTAGGGTTTCTTATATAATAGATGGAAAAGATGCCAAAAAGCCCCTCAAATCTTTGAATTTCTACTTGGGTCCCTGCCTGAATGTATAAAATGCAAGGGGCCCCCTCCACAAGAAGTTTCGTATAATTTGATACATAAAATATGGAGCTTTTTTTTTTTACAGAAATACACCGTAAAAATAATATTTTTCACATTTTTTGAGATTTTTGGCTTGCCGAATTCGAAAACGGACGTCGCTACGTCATTTAGCTCGACGAGACCGATCAAGTGACGTTTTTGTTTCATCGCATTTTGGTCACGATAGGTCACATCTGCCATTAGTTCATGAACACCCCCGATAATTCAAAATTTTGAATTTAAAAATATTTGAAAATCAAATTCAATTTAATTTTTTGAATTTAAAATTCACAAGTATTACACGAGGGGAGCTTAGGCCCAGAGATGAAGCCTGACACAAGGGGGTGGCTGGGGATCATCGGGGCGGCATTGTGGGCTCTCTTGTGTCCTCAGGCGCTGACCAAGATGGCGGACAACGTCGGCAGTGACGGGCTCAGGAGGTGCGGCCCAAGTTGCACTAAATCTGGATTGGAGGGGATCCGCGACTCGGGGCGGAGCAGGCGGCGGCGAGGGGGCTGCTCGAAGGATAGTTGCTGGACCTTTGGGATGTCGGCGATAGGGACCCGAGGTGGCGCAGCCAAGGAGGAAAGAGGGTGTGAGCTCAGTTTGATGAGGGAGAGGAAGAGAGAGATGGAGAGGGAGTGGATGGCCGATTTTTTTGGCGACCGGAGGAGATCGCTGGAGCTCAGGGTGGTGGCAGTGCAAGAGGGAGAGAGGCCTGCGGCGACTAGGTTGCGAGAGGGGGAGAGGGGGGCGCACGGGATCAAGGAAACCCTAGGTTTCCTTTATAAGGTTTCTTGTAAATTGTGCGTAGACCCCCTAGAATTAGAATTTTCAACTCAGTCCTCCACCGTGCGTTTAAAATACGCAAATGCCCCTTGTTGGGGCCAAAAAGTGGCTGCGCACGATCGGCCCCTGGGAGTGACCCTCAGAGATGTCGAATGCGCCGTGTGCCAACGGATCAAGCGATCGGGCCGAGGAGGGATCTGCTCTGTCGGATTCTCCTCTGGTAACTCTCGCAACCGTTCGGCTTAGAGTAGTCGAATCGGGATTATGGAGGTAAAGAGGGATTGCTAGGTTCGACTTAGAATAGCCGAACCGGGTACAAAGATAATGACACGGCCGAGGAGCCAATTATAACTTTATATATAAAGAGACAAGTATAATGACACGGCTGATGAGCCGATTAAAACTTTATATTGCTTGGGAAGGGGATACAAGGAAGAAAGTGGGGATAGAAATTACAAGTAAGCTTACTCATAGAAAAGCAGTAAAAGAAAGCGGTAAAGGAAGGCGATAAAAGTTAAGTTCCTACTCCTAGATATGAAGAAGCTGGGGTGGTACCGGGCTTACGAGGTTGCCGGACCCCTTTTCCTTCGATGGTTCGGGTATTTATACACATTCCGAACTAAGTTATTAAGCGCCGATTTGAATCATCGGCGTGATTTGGGGGAGGTTATCAGATTTTAAGCAACCACTTCCTTTTGAGTTGAAAAAAATTCTCAATTGGGATAATAGTCGCTTTTATGTCCAGGTTCATCCCCTAATTGTTGCGCCGGATCGTAACTCTCAGCGCTTTCTAGTACTGGGCGCTGCTTGCCTTTTTGGGTTAGTTGTGGGAATCACGCCTAAATCTCGCACTTATTCCATTCAAGATCTTTCCTTCTGCAACTTAGAGCGGCTGAGGATTGACCTTGACTTCGCCTCTTCCGTTGCTTGACTGAGGCGGTCCGATATCTTTCTTCGGCCGAGGGACGGTCCTGGATGAAACGATAATCTTCCTATTGACCGCTTCTCTCATCGGCTAATTCTCCTATCGGCAGGCACCTTTAGCCGATGGCCTTTGCCGCGTTGTGACTGAGACCGGTCCGGATCGGTACGCAGACCCCTCTTCGGCTGACCCGTCCTTCCGTCGGCTGGTGTCTTCGTCCGATGGCGTGTGCCTCGTACTGTACTGTTACGCGCCTAAGACCGATCTGAAACAAGACGTGGGTCTTTCCTTCTTCGGCTTGATCAACCGAAGGTTGATTTCGATTCCGCCTGCTTCGCCGTCTGATCGGGGAAGTCGGATATCTTTCTCCAAACCACAATCGACCCTGAACGATGTGATAATCTTTGCGTCGGCTGCTTCTCCCATCGGCTGATGCCTCCAATCGATAGCACATTGCGTGCTGCACGCCTCCGTACTCGGGGCTAGTCTCAATCGAGCCGCGAGTCCCTTTTTGTTGACTCAAATTCCCGTCGGCTGATGCCTGTCATCCGATGGTTGACGCCACGTGTTACTCTCTCCTGTGGCAGAAAAATATGGTCTCAACATCCCTCCACGTGCGATTTCACACAAATCCACAAAATATTATACTTTTTTCCTAAAGACCAAAATAGAATTTTGGCCACTTTTCGAATTGTACGCTTTTTAGTGGTTTCGATACACCGAATCCAAAAACGAAGCTTACCACGACTTCCGACACTACCAGACTAATAAAGTAGTGATTTTGTTTCATCGGAAACGATTCTCGTTTCGCGAAATCAGCCTCCTCTCTCTCGGTCTCAAAATTTGAATACTAATTTTCAAAATTTGAATACTAATTTTCAAATTTAAATTTCAAATTGAATTTAATTTTATCAAATTTAAAATTATAGTGATTAGAATAGTTGAACAAAGAGGGTCAAAATTTTAATAAAATATTTGTTTTGGATGGTTTTAATAAATAAATATAGTGACTTAGATAGGAAGGAACTATCTTTGAGCCCACATAATTAGTGACAGATTGGATAAATTATTACAGACGGGGACAGCCGGCCATGTAAATTGTCATGTATCCGAGTGGGGCCATCAAATAATTCCGTGGCTTCATTATCCATTCAACATTCCCAGATCCTATAAAAAGTATAATTACTTTATTTAATCTTTTTTGTAAATTGTACTAACCATGCTAGTTCTTTTGTGAGTTTCTTATATATAATTTTCTATCTCTAATTTATGATATAGACGGTTTGGTTTGCCGCATTTATATTTATATAATGTAGAAATAAAGCCCAATAACTGCATTCCGATTTATGTTCATAAAAAAATACTATTTGTACACTCTATATTGGACATATACAGTTGAAATTCTAATAGTTGAGAGAGTAATTCCACAATAAAATTAACCTTGCTTTTCTATTCGATCTTCTCTTAAAATGCATGAAGAACCCCAAGGAATAATTATTACTAGATTAAAAAAAAAAAACACAATCACTTTATTTAATCTTCTCCTTAGTTGTATTAGACAATGGTGTAGCAGTGAGGCTCTTACGTATCCATTTCCTGGCTCTAATTTATGATATTAGGGACTATAATTGGTTTGCTGCATTTCAAGCAACAGTGTAAATAAAAAAGCAGACAAGTAAAAAAAAAATTATTTTGTTTGTTATAGTTGTAGTTAAATATTGCAGTTGGATTTGCAAATAAAGACTCAATAAGTGTACCCGGAACTATTTCCCCATGGGAGGTAGTTAAAAATTGCAGCAGTTGAAAGTGTAATTCTACTGTAGAATTAACCTCACCTACGTATACCTACTCATCTCTTAGAACAAACAAATTTTTGGTTCGCACTTTGCAGTAATTTTGGTTATTTTAATATAACCAGTTATCTGACTCTTGTGAATCAAATTATTATTAAAAATTAATTTTCTACAGTTTTCTGTAAATATATTGAATAATATATATATATTGATTAAATTCAAAATCTAACTTTATTTATTTTTTATTTTTTTATTTTTATTATTATTTTATTTGATTTTATTTTATTTTATTTTTAAATTTTTTTAACGCTCAACGTTCACGCGTAACGTCCAAGAGCGCGCGCTACGCTCGGGCGTTATGCGCGGACGCGCGTAAGCGCGGCCGTTACGCGCCACGCGCTACGCTTCCGCTCTATGCTTTAATTAGAACGCAACCTTCTAATTAACGTTTGCATTCTCGCGGGCATATATATATATATATATATATATATATATATATATATATGCACAGGGACAGCGGGCAGTGGTGGTGTGTTAAAAAGTGTTCTTTTGCAGACTAAAAAGAAACAAAAGGAGGGATTAATTTGATAGTTGAAAATTTTCATTATTAATTTTATTTTGGGTGTCGAAGAAACTCCGTCAATCTCTTTCGCGTTCGTGTCCGTAGGAGGAGGAATTCCGGTCGTATCTTGGGGCGGTGTTTTCGGTTAATTCCGCACGAAGGAGGGAAATACGTCTTAGGACAGTGCCTCGCGCGCTTCCGGATCTCTCATATTTGGATTTAGCGATTATCTGTAAGTCTAATTTATTTTGTTATTACGTATATTTAGTTGGATTTTAATAACAATCAAAATATTGTTGTGGGTAAATCCCAACAATCTAAGGCGTAACTCCATTTGATTGTAATTAAAATCTGACGGTGCTAATCCGTTAAGAAATATATTTTGCATATAATTCTGTTTGTCAACTTGATTGTATGTCTGTCATCTAAATTTAAATAAATTGGGATTAGCATTTTTAAATTATATTCACATATAATTTATTTGCAATTTACTTCATTTTTTTTTCGGATACGTTAATTAAAGGAAATATATATATATAAATTAAAGGAAATATATATATATATATATATATATATATATATATATATATATATATATATATATATATATATATATATATATATTATTCACTGTGTACGTAAAATTTTTTTTTTTTTTTTTTAAAAAGAAATAATAATAATAATAATAAAATTCGCTGTACTGCAATTTAAAAAAAAAAAGAAATTAGATTGCAGTTCACTTTATAAAAAAAAATAATTAAATTGCAGTTCACTGTATTGCATTTATTAATTAGATTGCAGTTCACTTTATAAAAAAAAAAAAAATTAAATTGCAGTTCACTGTATTGCATTTATTAATTAGATTGCTTATTCATTAAAAAAAAAAATTAGATTGCAGTTCACTGTATTGCATTTATTAATTAGATTGCTTTCATTAAAAAAAAATAGATTGCAGTTCACTGTATTACATTTATTAATTAATTTTTTTTTTAATTAATTATCTTATAAAAAACATTTTGACTGCATATATTATTTATTTAAATTGCTATAAATTTAAATTGTTTGGGCCATCTGTTTGCTACTGAACGAACTTTCATAATAAACTAATTGTGAATACTTAAACCCTAAAATATTCTGGTTGACTAGGGTAGAAACCTTAATAACATGTTCGCTTATCTGAGAAGGATTTTTGAACCTTTTTTGCAGCTCTTCGCAATCATCCTTAATTTCTTTATTACCTCAACTAGATTGTTTAGAATGGGTTTTGATGACACTTCTAGTCTTAAACCAGAAAAATTTAAAGGGGTAGGTTTTTTGAGGTGGCAAGAACAGTTAGAGGCTTGGCTTGTCACTTTTGGCCTCATAACTGCAATTGGAAAAACACATCCTTATCCTACTTCTAAAAATTCTTCTGAAACTCCTCTATCTGATTCTGCTACTACCTCTGTTACAGAACCTAAATCTGTTAAATCTCCCGAGAAAATTGAATTTCATTGTAGGTTCAGAATACTTAGTTGTCTATCTGACGAACTTTATGAAACCTATAGAAAGTACCAAACAACCAAAGATTTATGGTATGCCTTAGAAGATGCCTACATTAGAGATAATGAAGGTATTGCCAGGTTTACCATTACCGATTTTAATAATTTTAGAATGGTAGATAACATTCCTATAAACGATCAAATCCATCAGTTTCAGAATTTTGTCCTAGAAATTCATAGAAATGGATCTACTTTTGATGAAACCTATCAGGCTACCTGTTTACTGGACAAATTACCCCCTTCCTGGACCAAATTTGCTCAAGAGCTTAGACGTACCCAGGGAACCCTTAATCTTAGATCGGTAATCCAAGCTATTAGAATAGAAGACCAATACCGACTTAGGGAGATTAAACCGTCCATCAACCGATCAAACTTAAACCTGACCGAGATTCCAAACCAAAGCCTTGAGCCTAAACCCAAAGGTAAAAACTTTAAACCTAAGGGTAGAAACCCAAACCGAAATCAAAACTATAACCATAAACCCAACACCAATCAATCTAGTGGATATAAGAAAAGGGATGGTTTCTGTTTTGTATGTGGTCGAGACAACCATTTTGCTTCAAAATATTTTTATCGAAAGAAAGAGAAAGTTGTCTATAAGAAAGGCCCAAACAATCCGAGCAACCATCCTAAACCTCAGGTCAACATGATTGAGGGTGAACCATCCAGCTCTTCTTTAAGGTCAGTCTCCTTCGTACCTAATCTTAACCTTACCTATCATGATTTAGATTGGTGGTTAGATTCAGGAGCCAATGTCCATGTTTGCACTAATAGGTCCCTATTCTCCTCTTATCAGAACACAAGTGGAGGATGTGTGACTGTCGGAGATGGAAAAGCTGTCAATGTGCTGGGGATCGGAACTGTCAAACTAAAGTTAACTTCTGAAAAAACTCTGATCCTTCACAATGTGCAGCATTCTCCCGATATCCAATGGAACCTGATTAGTGGATCTTTATTAGTGCAATTAGGTTATAAGATTGTACTTGAATCTAATAAAGTTGTAATTTCTAAGGGAGAAATGTTCATTGGAAAAGGTTTTGTATCTGAGGGTTTATTTAAATTAAATGTACTTTCTTTTGTTGATAATAAAAATTCTTCTCCTTCAGTTTCTACTTCTTCTTCTATTGTGTTAAATACTGAATCTTGTGATGTATGGCATGGCAGATTAGGGCATGTGAACCTTAAATCTATCCTGAAATTGACCAATCTTAATCTTTTACCCAAACTCAAGATTGATTCCAAATCTAAATGTGAGATTTGTACCCAAGCTAAGCAGCCTAGGAAACCTTTTAAATCTGTTCCTTATAGGGATACCCAAATTCTTGAACTGATCCATAGTGATGTCTGTGATTCTAATAGAGTACCTACCCGTGGAGGCAGTCGCTACTTTGTGACTTTTATAGACGACTACTCCAAGTTTTGTTACACCTATCTCTTGAAGACCAAAGATGAAGTCCTCTATAAGTTTAAAGCCTTTAAAGCTGAGGCTGAAAACCAATTGGATAAGAGGATTAAAATTCTAAGGTCTGATAGAGGAGGCGAGTATACTTCAAATGAATTAAACCTATTCTGCGAGGAACATGGAATAATTCATGAAGTAACTGCTCCTTACTCACCTCAATCTAATGGTGTAGCTGAAAGAAAGAACTGAACCCTATTGGACATGGTTAATGCCATGATTTTAAGTTCTGGTGTACCTCAGAACTTGTGGGGGGAGGCTCTTTTATCAGCGTGTTATATCCTCAATAGGATTCCCACTAAGGATAGAACTCAGACACCTTATGAATTTTGGAAAGGAATAGCACCTAGGTTGAGTTACTTCCGAGTGTGGGGGTGCTTGGCTAAGGTATCTATTCCTGAACCCAAAAGAAAGAAGATTGGACCTAAAACTATAGATGCTATCTTTATTGGATATTCCTTAGATAGTAATACCTATAGATTTCTTGTGATCAATTCTGAGATTTCTGAAATTTCCAATGATACTTTGATTGAATCTAGAGATGCAACTTTCTTTGAAAATATTTTTCCTTTCAAAACCCGCGTCTCAAGATCTGCCCCTGATTATCAGTCTACTTTTGATCATGCATCTATACCTACATCTGATTTGCATTATAGTTTAGATCCTGTAGAACCTGATCCTATTCCTGAATTAAGGAGAAGTAAGAGAACTCGCTTTGAGAAGAACTTTGGAGAAGACTTCTTTACTTTCTTAATTGAAAGTACTCATTCGTCTTATAAAGAAGCAATGAGTTCTCCTGAAACTTCCTTTTGGAAGGAGGCTATAAAAAGTGAGATAGAATCAATTATCAGTAATAACACTTAGATTCTCACTGATTTACCTCCTGGTTGTAAACCCCTAGGATGTAAGTGGATCTTTAGAAAGAAACTTAGGACTGACGGATCGGTAGAGAAGTATAAGGCGCGACTTGTTGCTCAAGGTTTTCGACAAAAAGCTGATGTCGACTACTTTGACACTTATGCGCCTGTTGCTCGCATTGCTACAATCCGAATCCTTCTCGCATTAGCATCCATTCATAAACTTTTGATTCATCAAATGGATGTCAAGACCGCTTTTCTTCATGGTGATCTTGAAGAAGAAATCTATATGACTCAACCTGAAGGTTTTTCTGTGCCTGGTCAAGAGGATAAGGTGTGTAAATTAGTTCGCTCTCTATACGGACTAAAACAAGCACCTAAACAGTGGCATGAGAAATTTGACAGTGTTATAACCTCATATGGATTTCTGACCAACGATTATGACAACTGTCTCTATTTCAAAAGATTTGATGATCGTTGTGTCCTTCTTTGCCTCTATGTTGATGACATCCTGATTCTTGCTCCTGATCTTGATCTAATTAACCAAGTTAAATCCTTTTTATCGACTCATTTTGAGATGAAGGATCTTGGTGAAGCAGATGTAATTTTAGGGATGAAGATTATTAGATCATCTGATTCTATTTGTCTAACCTAATCTCATTATACCCAAATGGTTCTTGATAAGTTTGGTTATTCTGATTGCTCTCCTGTCTCTACTTCTTTTGATCCTAGTGTTCAACTTGTGAAGAACACTAGTAATCCTGTGAATCAGGAAAGATTTGCTCAGATTATTGGTTCTCTGCTGTACCTAACCAATAGAACTAGACCCGACATTGCCTATGCCATATCAAGATTGAGTAGATATACTAGTAGTCCTAGTATGATTCATTGGATTGCTCTGGAAAGAGTATTTCGTTATCTTAAAGGTACTATTTCTTTTGCTCTTAATTTTGTTGGCTATCCTGCTGTAATTGAGAGATACAGTGATGCCAATTGGATTTCTGATTCTTTGGATATTAAATCGACTTCTGGCTATGTTTTTATTCTTGGTGGTAGTGCAGTTTCTTGGCAATCCACCAAACAAACTATAATAGCCAGAAGTACTATGGATGCTGAGTTAGTTGCTCTTGATACTACTTGTCTTGAAGCCGAGTGGCTCAAGAACCTTTTGTCATCAATTCCATTGATCTCTATTCCTATTCCACCTATTTCTATTCGGTGTGATTCTCGAGCTGCAATTGACTTTTGTAAAAAAAAATTGGTAAATTCTAAAGCTAGTAGACATATTAAATTGAGACAAAAGTCTGTTAGATGGCTAACTTCTCATGATGTTGTTTCTTTAAGTTTTATCAGATCTTATCAGAATCTTGCAGATTGCTTGACGAAAGGCCTGAATAGGACTAAAGTCCTGGAGTCATCGAGGGGGATGGGGCTTTGCCCGTAAATGTTACGGCATTTTGGTGTTGGCATATTTCGTGAGTCAAGTCAGTGAGTTGAGTCGGAGTCTTAAAGGGATCAAATTGTCAATCAGCAATCAAAGACTTAGAGAAGATTCAACAAGAGCTCAAGTTGACACTCAGTGTCTTGAGTCTTGAAGATTGAAGTTGAAGAATTGTGGATCAGTTACATCAATCTCAAGAAGAAAGTATTCAAGAGGATCAGGTATGTTTAACTAAATAATTGTGGTGATCCGAATACTTTCTTATAGTGTAGAAACACTTGGATGATCTTTTAATTGCATAAAAATCAAAAACTGGACATGGGACATGTTCAGGATCCGGATCAGACCTTGCAATCCGGATCCCGAAGGGTACTTGTTCATTGGCAATTTCAATCCGGATCCTAGGCCATTCCGATCCGGATCCCGAACATGGGACTTTGCTGAATTGCATGAACGATCCGGATCGGACCTTGCAATCCGGATCCCGAACCCTTGGTTTTCTGGAATCGTCAATCTCGTTACGACGATCCGGATCGCAGTAAATCCGATCCGGATCGCCGTCCTGAAAATTTCCAGATAAGGTATGTTTTTGATTCTTATCTCTTTCCAAAGGTTTCTAAACTATAAATAGACTTTTAGGGTTTCTCAAAAACGTGGGTTCTCTACCGATTAATTAATTAAACACTTGAGAGCAACCCTAGAGGCTAGGTTTTCATCGTTCTTCTTAATAGCCTCCTTTAGGTCAATTCGACGGTTCTTCCAAGATCTATCTTTTGTCGAATTGATCTAATCTTTGCTTAGAGTTTTCTTCTACGGTTCCTCAATGAGAATCTAAGCAAAGGATCACCATCGAAGTCAATATTCTTATCGACTGAGTTTGCGTCGTGGATTCGACGTGGCATCGTGGATTCGGTGTGCTAAAGGCGTTTCGTGGATTCGAAACGTGTGCTCGTGGATTCGAGTGGCGTTTGTGGATTCGAACGTGTGCAGTGGACGTGCAAACGGTGGAGCGCGAGGTCCGAAGAAGCTGAAGGAGGGGTTTGAGTCCGTGGAGTCGGTAATCACCTTGTTATTCTTCTATTCTTAGTGGATTGTTATTGCGTGTTGGTCCCGTGGTTTTTCTCCTGGATTGGAGTTTCCACGTATATCTCGGTGTGCTGTTTTTATTTTCCGCATTGGTTTTTATTTTGCACTGAGGTTGAGTTTTTAAGTATTACACCTATTCACCCCCCCTCTAGTTGTTTGATAGTACCTATTTAGATCCTTGTGGATCCTATAAAAACCTACAATTGGTATCAGAGCGGGTTTTAGGTTTATCTATCATGTTGGGTGAAAGTGGTAATATTTATAGACCTCCTCTTTTTGATGGGACTAATTATGCTTATTGGAAAGTGCGGATGAGAGCTTTTCTTATCGCAATTGATGAGCGGGTATGGCAATCCGTGGAATACGGTTGGGTGCATCCTGTTGAGGAAGTAGGAAATTCTACTACCCCAAAACCTCGCTCTAGATGGTCCAAAGAGGAATTTGAAAGATCTTCTTACAATGGGAAAGGTATGAACGCTTTATTTAACTCTCTTTCCTCGACTAAGTTCACAAGAATTTTCGCGTGTGAAACCGCGAAGGAAATTTGGGATATTCTCAAAATTACACATGAGGGTACTAATCTTGTAAAAATTCAAAAGCTCCAGATGCTTACAAGTCAATTTGACTCTATTCATATGGAAGAGCATGAATTGTTTACAGATTATTACACTAGACTTCAAGATGTAATAAATACATGTGCTAATTTAGGAGAAAAGATCCCGGAGTCAAAAATTGTAAGAAAGATACTTCGGACTCTTCCGGAACGGTTTAGGGCAAAAGTTACCGCCATTGAAACCGTTAGTCATCCGGATGAGATGAGTGTAGAGGAATTAGTAGGTGCTTTGCAAACTTATGAGATGACTTTTCCTACTAATCAAGTTTCTTCCAAGTCTTCTTCTAAGCTTACAGGTATTGCATTCAAATCCACAAAGGAAGAAGATAGCGAATCAAGTTCCGACGATGAAATCTCTTTTGCCGATTTTGAAGAACAATTGGCGCGGATCACAGAGAAATTTCGTCGGAAATTTTGGAAGAATCGAACCGATGGATCTTCATCCACGAAACAATCTAAAGGATCATCGGGTTCTAAATCCTCTAAACTCAAAGGTGTTGCAAAACCTTCTAAGGAAAAAGAAAAAGATGATTTCGAAGGGGAAATCCAATGCTATCAATGCAAAGGCTACGGCCATTTTTCAACGGATTGTCCTTCTAAGAAATCATACAAAAAGAAGGCTTTGCAAGCGAAAACTTGGGACGATTCTACTTCTAATGAATCGACCTCAAGTAAAGAGGAAAACGCCGTTGCTTTTCATGCCTCTCAAATTCCCTCTTCTAATTTGTGTTTATCATCTTTAGTCACTGACTCTACTCCTTTGATTTTGTATGAAACATCAACAACCGGCGGAGAGTCATCAAGTAAGGGGGAGTCGGACGAAGAAGAACTCGTTGAGGCATACCAACAACTTCTTGCGGAATCAAAGAAGATGGCCAAGCATATCAAGAAGTTGAGGAAGCAACGACTTGAAGTTCAAGACGAGAATCAAGCTTTAAAGATAAAACTTCATGATCTCGAGGAGGATCGAGAGCTTTTATTGGATAATAATAAAATCCTCCAAGAAAAGTTAAATCAATCGGAAACGATCGTTAATTCCCATATTAACAAGATTGATTTTCTTGAAAAGCAGTTTGAGGAGATTCATGTCACCAACCAAGCATTGACCAAGCAAGTTCATGAACTCAAATCCGACATACAAAGGCTTTCAACCGTTTCCAAGAAACTAGATTGTATGTGCGGATTAGGTCAAACAACCAAAGTTGGTTTGGGTTTTAAAAAGGATCAAACTGTGCATGCTTCAAGTTCCACATTCAAATTGAAAGGAAGAACGTGTCACCTTTGTGGACTTGAAGGACATTTGGTGAAGGATTGCCCGAAAAAGAGAAAGAAAAATTCTTCGGCAACTTCATCTACGGAGCGAACTCAACGGAATCAAAAGACACATCAAGTCAAAGGAGTTCACTCAACCCACCAAAGGTCCGAGCCACATCATCAATCATACAAGTGGATCACTGCGAGGCAAAGACCTAAGGTGGATCAACAGTCAAAGCTATCATCTCCCAACCACAATGAATCAAGACAACCCAGAATTCGACAATTTTGGATTCGGAAAGGTGATATCTTTCCTTGTCTTAAGTCCTAAATAGCTTATGACTGTATGTAATGCTTTGATTGGTTTTCCTTTCATATTTTTCTGAATCTCTGCATTACATATTTTCAATGCTCTTCGTTTTTATATTTTGTTTTTTAAAAAAAAAAAAAAAATGAAAGGATTTTAACGAACAAGTGCATTGAATAAAAAGGATTTTCCACTTTCAATCACTCCAATTTAATTTTATTTAAATTATCAACTTTACTCCATAATCATAATCTTGAAGATACTTCATTATAGGAGTTTTTGATATTATAAGCATCAAATTTTAGAAATCATGTGTGATCTTTAGATGCTTAATCTATCTCGGTTGTGTGATTTCATTGTGATAAATGTGAGACAACTGATAGACTAAAATTTGGAATTTAATTCTTTCACGTAAGAGATTGCATTCTTACAAGGGTAAATAAATGAATTGTAAAAGATGTGGAAAGAGTTACATCCGAAAGGAGTGTGAAAACTACCACCACATGTTGGAAAGAGCTGCCACCCCGGTCGTCCGGTCTGTGTGTGAAGCTACCACATGTTATGGATGCTTGAAAAATATTTATGAAATTTTGTTTAGTTGAAGCATTCGGAGATTTAAATTTAAAGCTCTTATTTTGAACAATCTCCTGGTTGATATAAGGTGGGATAGTTGAAAGATGCTCAAAGAGCCACCCTTAGGTATTTTAGTGCTTATCTCAAATTTGAAAGGGTAGAATTCAGAATTGATGTCATTTGGAAATCTCCGTAAGTCATCTTTGTAAAATCCGTTACATCTTGATAGAGTTTGGATCTCAAGATTATTTTTGATGACTTGTGTTTGATGAATATAACATGAAAAACTGTTTATAATATTTTATCTTTGTTTTTCATGATTTTGGAGTAAATCTTTTTAATTTCGTGAAATTAATTGGTTTGAATGGCATCTGTGTGAATTCATTGTTTAAAGCACTTAAATTGATTTCTTGATGGAATACAAATCGGTATTTGAAAAGATTCCAAAATCTGGATTTGTTTCAAGAAATTATCTGATTTTTGCTTTCTGGTACAGGTACGCAATCTGCATTTTTGTTGTATACCAGAACTAAGCTTTTATCTCTCTTCTGTTAGTGATTTCCTTTTGTCTAGTATGTTCACTGTTTGACAATTTGTGACAAAAAGGGGGAGAACAGAAATTAATGATCGTATCACAAAGGGGGAGAACAGAGATGCTCATAACAGGGAGAACATGGAGAACATGGAGAACATGTTAGAGATGCTCATGATAGGGGGAGATAAAGAAATGACTGAAAAAGCCGAAAAACAAAAGAACCAAAAGGACGAATCAAATGTAGGATTCTAATTTCTAACGACTAACGTTCGATTTTGTTTGGAGTTTTGTTTTGCAGGAATTACATCACTTTAAGACTCCAAGTCCTAAGTCATAGAGTATGTTCTAGGACTGTTTGGTTCAAATGTAATTTTGTATTTATTGGATCTTTCACGCAAAGAAAATCAATGTTTTGGTGATAACATTGAATTTCGACTTTTTGGTTTAAGATGAGTGACTTGAGCGCTTTTATGTATTTTTGGGTTTTGTCACGAAATTGCCAAAGGGGGAGATTGTTACGGCATTTTGGTGTTGGCATATTTTGTGAGTCAAGTCAGTGAGTTGAGTCGGAGTCTTAAAGGGATCAAATTGTCAATCAGCAATCAAAGACTTAGAGAAGATTCAACAAGAACTCAAGTTGACACTCAGTGTCTTGAGTCTTGAAGATTGAAGTTGAAGAATTATGGATCAGTTACATCAATCTCAAGAAGAAAGTATTCAAGAGGATCAGGTATGTTTAACTAAATAATTGTGGTGATCCGAATACTTTCTTATAGTGTAGAAACACTTGGATGATCTTTTAATTGCATAAAAATCAAAAACTGGACATGGGACATGTTCAGGATCCGGATCAGACCTTGCAATCCGGATCCCGAAGGGTACTTGTTCATTGGCAATTTCAATCCGGATCCTAGGCCATTCCGATCCGGATCCCGAACATGGGACTTTGCTGAATTGCATGAACGATCCGGATCGGACCTTGCAATCCGGATCCCGAACCCTTGGTTTTCTGGAATCGTCAATCTCGTTACGACGATCCGGATCGCAGTAAATCCGATCCGGATCGCCGTCCTGAAAATTTCCAGATAAGGTATGTTTTTGATTCTTATCTCTTTCCAAAGGTTTCTAAACTATAAATAGACTTTTAGGGTTTCTCAAAAACGTGGGTTCTCTACCGATTAATTAATTAAACACTTGAGAGCAACCCTAGAGGCTAGGTTTTCATCGTTCTTCTTAATAGCCTCTTTTAGGTCAATTCGACGGTTCTTCCAAGATCTATCTTTTGTCGAATTGATCTAATCTTTGCTTAGAGTTTTCTTCTACGGTTCCTCAATGAGAATCTAAGCAAAGGATCACCATCGAAGTCAATATTCTTATCGACTGAGTTTGCGTCGTGGATTCGACGTGGCATCGTGGATTCGGTGTGCTAAAGGCGTTTCGTGAATTCGAAACGTGTGCTCGTGGATTCGAGTGGCGTTCGTGGATTCGAACGTGTGCAGTGGACGTGCAAACGGTGGAGCGCGAGGTCCGAAGAAGCTGAATGAGGGGTTTGAGTCCGTGGAGTCGGTAATCACCTTATTATTCTTCTATTCTTAGTGGATTGTTATTGCGTGTTGGTCCCGTGGTTTTTCTCCTGGATTGGAGTTTCCACGTATATCTCGGTGTGCTGTTTTTATTTTCCGCATTGGTTTTTATTTTGCACTGAGATTGAGTTTTTAAGTATTACACCTATTCACCCCCCCCTCTAGTTGTTTGATAGTACCTATTTAGATCCTTGTGGATCCTATAAAAACCTACAGTAAAGGGCCTTCTTGCAGTGGGAACCCAACCTTTGTGATAGGAGATCCCTTGAAGAAGGTTCAATGTGGTAAAAATAAGCTGTCAGGTTGGTCAAAGAGCACTTTCTACTGTTTTATAGAGGAGTTTATCTCCAACCCCATCCCTATGATGAGTAGTGCTCTGTGTAGTGGTTGAGGTTGAGTTTATAACTCTTAATGGGATCCAAGGCGGTAATTTCCGCGAGATGTGACTCTACACACATCCCTGGAGGAAACCACCTATATAAGAATATTTGTATAAGGCCGCAACTATGAGATGTGGGCTGTCCATAGAAATTCTTATGAAAAAATCAAGATACTGTGCATGGCCTTTAATGCACAAACCCGCGACGGAGATTTCTGTACTGTGTGTGTGGTAGTTGAAATCAGGGTCAAAGGAACGTAGTTCAAGACCTGGTTCACTCCGATTCCTTATGATGGAAACTATCTACACTAAGTGAGGTCAAGTCTTTTAAAGACACCTTACCTATTACATAGTATAAACACCCAATAATTTAGTAATTAATTTGTTTGTTTTATTTTGTGATTTTGAATTTTGTGGGGGATTATTGATTAAATTCAAAATCTAACTTTATTTATTTTTTATTTTTTTATTTTTATTATTATTTTATTTGATTTTATTTTGTTTTATTTTTTAATTTCTTTAACGCTCAACGTTCACGCGTAACGTCCGAGAGCGCGCGCTACGCTCGGGCGTTATGCGCGGGCGCGCTTACGCGCGGCCGTTACGCGCCACGCGTTACGCTTCTGCTCTATGCGTTAATTAGAACGCAACATTCTAATTAACGTTTGCACTCTCGCGGGCATATATATATATATATATATATATATATATATATATATATATATATATATATATATATATATATATATATATATATATATGCACAGGGGCAGCGGGCAGTGGTGGTGTGTTAACGAGTGTTCTTTTGCAGAGTAAAAAGAAACAAAAGGAGGGATTGATTTGATAGTTGAAAATTTTCATTATTAATTTTATTTTGGGTGTTGAAGAAACTCCGTCAACCTCTTCCGCGTTCGTGTCCGTAGGAGGAGGAATTCCGGTCGTATCTTGGGGCGGTGTTTTCGGTTAATTCCGCACGAAGGAGGGAAATACGCCTTAGGACAGTGCCTCGCGCGCTTCCGGATCTCTCATATTTGGATTTAACGATTATCTGTAAGTCTAATTTATTTTGTTATCACGTATATTTAGTGGGATTTTAGTAACAATCAAAATATTGTTGTGGGTAAATCCCAACAATATATATATATGTATATATATATATATATATATATATATATATATATATATATATATATATATATATATATATATATATATATATATATATATATATATATATATATTCCTATAAAATTTAACTTTTTATATTTATTCATTCAAAAATTCTAAGTTGTTCATATATATTTCTCTGATTTGTAACAGTTAGTTTACTGTTTATTTCTTAACAGAATATAAGTAAAATATTAATTTTGTCCTTACAAATATGTCTTTCCAAAAGTCTCAACTATTGAAAAATATACATATGGTTAAGTATAATATCTGAAAAGGTAAAAAAATAAATTTACCTCACTCATTAATCAAGATTAAGTATTTAACCTATGATTAATTATATTTTTATAACGGATATTGACGGTAGGAACATGTCACGCTCCGAGACCGCCTATTTGGTCAGTTCGGGCACGATAACAGACCCGTCAATCGGGTGTGATCTCTCTATACCCGAAAGGAACGGTCGATAACTCAACGACAATAAGCGCAATGAGAATACATGCATATCAGAGTAAAACTTACTACTAAACTTAAAGCATTCAACTTTAAACATAAATACAACTGTGTAAAGTTGAAATGAATACTCGAATGAACATTTGATACATATAACAATTAGTAACAATTTTTATTTTCTTTTCCTCACCAAAATATAATGTTCATTCAAAATAACCAAAAAGGTATGCGAACCACTAGACCCTCTAGGTCTACTATGCTGCTAGACCCTTACCCCCCTATCGTGATCCTTACCGGCTATACCTGGTCCTGTAAAAGTAGAAACCAATGGGGTGTGAGAACTACGAATAGTTCCCAGTGGGTTCATCCATCGAGAAATATGCTTTACACCCCTTGGCCCAATGGAAGCATTAGTAGCAAGATAAATGTATATATATAGATATGGAAAGCTGTAAAAGCTACACTAGCATGCTGATATAAAAATCATTACACTACTAGTCGCAAGCTACTGTGCCCTGCCACAATAGGCTACCATACTCAAAACCGGCCACTATGCCGCTACGAAAAGGAGGTTGCATCTAATCCGACCACACCGGTCACTCTAATCATATTATGATTTAAATTTCATAGTTGTGCTTTGTAGAGAGTCGTCTTAGCCACGCACCCTCTCTACTCGGCGGTTACTAGGGCTTCTTTTAGAGCCATCTTTTCCAACTGAGAGTCGAGTCTTGTTCGCACACTCTCACACTTGCCTCGAATGAGTTTAAGGCGCATTGGCACTAATTCACTCGGGAAGCTGAGTCTTGCTCACACACTTTCTCCCGGGAGTCGAAATATGCTCAGCCCCTCCCGTTGGTACTTAACTCTCACTTTCGGAAGTTTTATTTGTCTCTTTTATCCTTGGTTATTTACTCCAGAATAGCTAGGATGCCCCAAGATAGCTAGGATGGCCAAAGGATACCAATATAGGTTAGAGTTTTCTTGTTTACTCAATATTTCACATTTAACCCTAAGTTCTCACTCTAGGATTACATGTCACACTCCGGGGTATGCTTTGTAAAGCCATTTTCAGAAATAGGGCCAGTTTGGAAATAGAGTTAGCGAAAAATGCCCATTTTTTTTTTGAAAATCTTTCCCACGGTATGGACAGACCCGCCACAAATACGGGTAATCCTATGTTCACACGGATAGAACTAGGGATGTCAATGGATACGGATACCCGAAATTTTATCCAAACCCGAATCCGAACGGAATGGATTTACCCGATGTTAAACGGATATGGATTCGGATATGGATATAAAAAATAAAAACCCGACGAATTTAAATTTGGATATGGATTTTGATTGTACCCGACCCGAACCCGAACCCGACCCGAACCCGAATTAATTTTATGTTATATAATATATGTGTATATAAATATTTGATATTATATTTAAATTTATATTTTAAAAATTTAAATTTAATATAATATATTTTGAAATATTGTAAGAGAAAAAGAAAAATAATTGTTTCGGGTTTGGATTTTCGGGTTCGGATTCGGGTTCGGATTTTGGATTTTTGGTCGGGTTCGGATTTGGATATAGATTTTTAAAATCATTCGGGTTCGGGTTCGGATTTGGTAGTCGGGTTCGGGTTCGGATTTGGCCGCCCCGAATCCGACCCGTTGACATCCCTAGATAGAACCTGCCCTGTATTTGTACAGCGTCACACACTATACAATAACTCAACCACCAATTTCCATCTCACACAAAAACACCGCAATCACAGAGAATGCACATTCAACTATATATCCTTAGGGATGATGCTTTACATGTGCTACAACGTCCTTACCGCAGATGATGCAATGCACAGGTTACCAAGCATTCCTATTCTTTTGAAAGCGTTTCCCACATGGAAACCTTATTTGAAATCTAATAATACAATGAAAACTAAAATACTTTTCAAAACGGTTTTCCACACGAAAGCATAATCTTTTGAAAACCGACAACCACGAGAAGTAGAAAATATTTTTGCATAAAACCACGAGATCATGATAACATAAATCCACCAATCATTAAATCAAATGATATACAATCTAATCATTCAAACATAACTGAACCACAAAATATCTAGATCCATCGACCAATAATAACAAGGTCAAAAGAGAACAAAACCGAAACTATGGAAGGAGACAATACACAGGATCACTATCATGCCCCGAGACCGCCAATTTGGTCAGTTCGGGTACGCCAACAGACTCGCCAATCGGGCATGACCTCTCACTACCCGAAAGGAACGGTAACATCCAAAAATAATACATCAAGTGTATGCGGTAGCTCAATATCAGAGTACTAAAAATCACTACTAATTAAAACTTTCATTCATTAAACAACCATTTTAAACTATAAATGAAAGCATACATGAGTGAACCAATAAAATAACCTTTATTACTTTTTTCATCTCTCCACTTGTAATTAAATAGTATTACAATTTTTTTTACATCTTTTCCTCACCATACATAGTTCACTCAGAATACAAAAAGGTAACATATGCTAGACCCTCTAGGTCTCTATACTGTTGGGCCCTTATCCTTGTCGTCTGCCTCGCAGACTGCACCTGAACTTGAAAAAATGGTCACCCAAGGGTGTGAGAACTACTATTGTCACGGACTTAAGCAAAATTGCTTGAGAAGCCCGTGCGGCGCTCGCCTTCCTTCGCGAAGTGAGCAAGCCTACACCGTCTCTTGTGAACTTGGACCTACTCGCCCAAAATTGGATTGCAAGAGAGAGAGTTTGAAGAAGAGTAATTATATTTCTGGAATTAGGAAGTTACAACTGTTTCTTAGTTACTAAAGGGGGTGGAGGTCACAACCTTTTATAGACCACTCGCCGCCCACCTATCTAATGAAAAGGTGCCAAGTGGCGTACAAGCATAAACTAAAAGTGGAGGCTACGAGCTCCCAAGAATCTTCCATTTATTACCCTAGAAATTTGAACAGTCTCTCGTTATTATTATTATTGGTTGCATTGAGTGATTTTAGTCAATTAAATTGAATATTTTATTACATTCGTTAGGAACTTTATCCAAATTTAATTGTTTTAATTATTTTTTAGCTGGATAAACGCCAAAATAACAAACAGTTAAAAACAGTTAATAGCTAATAGTATCATTAAATTAAAAAACAAATATATATATTTAGAAATTGTCAATAAAAACTAAAAAGCAAAGTACAGGGCCTACTTCAAAGCGTGCTATAGTTGAGTGGCTTGAGATATATTTTTAATTTCCCATCATGCAATTCTCCACTAATAATGCAAGTTTCTTTTGCTATACACTACCTAACATTCTACCAAAAATAATACTTAATTAGAAAACTAGTACATGGCAAGTTCAGTAACTCGTGGAGGTTATAAATTTGATTAGTATATAATTTCATATTAATTTGGAAGATTCCAGAAAAAATATTATAACTTTTTTTTTTACTCATGAGCATAATATGAAATATGATGGTTAAATAGAAAAACTTACCAATCTAAAATTCATCATAAATTATTAATTCTACGATTTCAATATTCAGCCTACAATTGTAAATATGAGGATGGAGAAACAACAGTGAAAAATAATGAAATTAGTTGTTAGATACCTCAAGTTTTCAACCTGCAACTGCATGTTATATTCCATCTCTAATTCATTTTTTGAAACAAGATAAATCACTCTACGCATATTAAATAACTTAATCGTTATAAAAGACTAAAGACTTTTTTTTTGAATATATGAATATCTTATTTAATATATTTTTTAAATTTATTTAAAAAATTAGTATACTTCATAAATGAAGAGTGTGATCAAATTTTATGAGATTCAACTTTTCAATCATTTTTTTCAAAATAATATAAATCAACTTATAGGTAAAATATATTATTCTACGGAAGTATGGATAATAGATTAATTTTTTAAAGTGTAAAAATAAAATTTTCTTCTTACAATCTTATTAGAAAATTCTCATATTAAATAAGTTGTTGTTGAATATAGATAAAACCCCAATTTGCCATGTGGTTTAATGTATTTTTATTTTGTCACCCCGTCTAGTAGTTCAAAATGTTGCACTATTGCTGTCAAATAAGATAATGTAATGATTCAATCTACTAGCAATAACAACTAATTAGCTTAGCCACTAGCAATAGTAACATAGTAGGTGTTTGGCCTAATTTTTAAAAAGTAATTTTGAATCCAAACATGATTTTTGGCATAATAAAGTGTTTGACAATCTCGTTTTCAAAATTTAATTCTCATTTCTAGAATCAAGTTTTTAATTTTCAAGCCCCAAAATTAAAAGTAACTAAAACTTACTTTTTGCAATTTGATTATAGTTTTCAAGTCAAATTTTAATTTTTTATTTTGATTTTAGATTCAAACTTTAAATTTAAATTTTAAATTTTAAATTTTAAGTTTGAATTTTAAATTTTATATTTTAAATCTCAAATTTTTTATTTTGAATTTTAAAATTTAAATCTCAAATTTTAAATTTTAAATTTCCAAATTTTAATTTTGAGATAAAATTTCAATTTTAAAAATTTCAAATTTAAAATTTTATGTTTAATTTCAAATTAAAATTTTAAAATTTTTAATTTTCAAATTTTAAATTTTAAATTTTAAATTTTTAAATTTCAAAATTTAAGTTACAAATTTCAAATATCAAATTTTAATTTTTAATTTCAAATTTTAATTTCAAATTTTAATTTTAAATTTTAATTTTCAAATTTTAAATTTTAAATTTTAAATTTTAACTTTTAAGTTTTAAATTTTAAATATTCAAAGTTTTAAATTTTAAAATTTTAAATTTGAAATTAAAATTTATATTTAAAATTGTAAAATTTAAAATTATCAAATTTATAATTAATATTTTTAAAATAAAATATCAAATTTGAATTTTATAATCAAATTTAAAATTTAAATTCAAATTCAAATTTTAGATTTAAATTCAAATTTAAATTTATTTTAAAATAAAATTTGGTGAAAAAATATTATTTGCTAATAGGAAAAAAAAAATTGACAAAAAACTTTGCAAAGTCACTTACGAAAAATTGCTTTCCATATAAACTCTACCAAAAGTTGTGTAATTTTTAACCAAAATTAAATTTTCAAATCAAAATTATTTATGTAAAAATTATTTTTCTAGGATTTAGCCCAAACTGGTCCTATTGGGCCTAAACTATGGGCCCAAAATATTAAAACATGGTTACTATATTCCAAATCACAATAAAAGCCCACATCACACTCGGAGTTCAAAAAGTTGCACTTGTATCGTAAAAAGATAATGTAATAATCCGACCTATTAATAGTAATAACTCATTAGCTTGCCCAAAATTCTTAAATATATTTTTTTATATTCTCAATCACAATAAAATGACTACATCACATTTTTGGTTAGTGAACTGACTCTAATATCAAATGTAATGATCCGATCCACTAATAATAATAATTTATTGGGACTAAATCACTGACCCTAATAAAGATAAATAATTAAGTTTAATTATTATTATTAGAATTTATAGTCCCTTATATTTTAAATTATAACTCTGTTCTCATCAGATGTTGAATTAGTGGGGTATCACATATAATAAAGTTTTTTTTTTTTTTATAAAAATTGCTAGATGGCATCTTGTTTAATGATAAATCATTATAGTAAAATAAAAATAAAACTATAGAATATATAAGTGTAACTTTTAAAACTATAAAGTGGTAAAATAAAAACACACTAATTATAAAATAATTAAGTATAATTTTTTAAATTATAGGATGACAAAATAAGAATATGCTAAACCACATCGGGGTAATTAATTAAAGTTTACCGCGGAGTAGGATATTTATAATAACATTTTAAGCATGAAGATTTTTTTTTTGTGTGTGTGTGATAAGAAGTTATGAATTTGATTTATTTTTTATAAAAACTTTTGACATTCATGATTTTGGTAGAATAATATATTCTATTTCGAAAAAATATAGCATTCATTTTACACATTGGATAATATTTTTTTTCTTTCAAATACTATATACTTTAAAAAATAATAATAATAATAAACTATATCCAATTAGATAGTCATGCAATCAAATGCATCTACTCAAGGCATAAAAGTAAGAAAAATGCTAGATGTACACCTCAAATGGGGTGTACATCTTACACCCACCCCATCTTAGGGGTGGGTGAATTCCACTCGTCACATCGAGTGACGAGTGGATGAATACCCACCCTAGGATGGGTGGGTATAGGATGTACACCCTATGGGTGTACAAGTAGCATTGCTCTAAAAGTAAACTGTCAGCTTCCTATCATCATAGAAAAAATCTTTAATTATACATATAATGTTACTAAATAAACTTATTCTAAAATTAAATTAAGCTTTTAAAGTTAATGTATGAGCAATACTATTACTACCTATACACCTATAATATAGGTATATATCTTTCATCATAATTTTCCATAAGTTCACACTTACTCACTTAGCACTTGTTTAGTATCTATGTTTTTTTTTTTTTCAAACACTAAGTCTGTACGGGTATAAGATAAATTTAGTTATACCGGAAATAGGTATAAGTTTTGGTATTAGCAGGAACTAATGTTAATTTATGTTTAGATGGGTATAAGAGTTATACCGTGTATAAAGAAAATTGTGTTTGGTAAGTTAAAAAGAAATAAGAAGAATAAAGAGAACTAAAATTTTAATTTATAATTAAAATTTTAATGATATGATTTTAAATATTTAATTTAAAATATTTATTAAAAAATTTATTAAATTTTATATTTTACTTATATATATAAAAAATTATTAAAAAAATTTATCATATAATTTATTAAAATTATATGATAAATTTATTAAAAATTAAAGTTAAAAATTTTAAAAGCTATAAAATTTAAAATTTAAAAATTTATAAATCTTAAAAATTTTAATTTTAATTGTCTTAAAAAATTACAAAAGTAGAAGCAAAAATTTTATTTTTAAAATTAGTATAAATTTTAAAAAAATTATTAAAAAAATTGCATAAATTTAAAAATTTTAAAATTAATAAATTTTAAAAGAAAATTTAGAAAAAATTATATTTTTAGATTTATTAAAAAATAAGTTAAAAATTTTAAAATTTATAAAATAAAAAAATAAATATTAAATTTTATAAATTTATTAAACATCTTATTATTATTATAATAAAAAAAAAAAAAAAAAAAAAAAAAAAAAAAAAAAAAAAAAAAAAAAAAAAAAACTGGCAGGTGGAACAACTCCTCTTCCACCTGAGGGTGGGAATAGGCTATTCCCACCCCTAACGGGTTATCCTAGGATAACCCGTTAGGGATGGAAACAACTGTTCTCAATCCTATTAATTTTTGTTTGGAAATAAGGTGGGGGATAACCCCCTTATCCCCCCTTATCCCTGTTGCCAAACGGGACCTAATTATATATAATTTGATGTGTTAGAGATTTTTTCTTCTTTTTTTTTTATAATTTAAGTTGGTTGGTTTACCATGCATCCAGTTAACTGATAAATAATAACTTATTTAAACAAAAATTAAAAACAAAAGAATAATTTATTTTTTTATTTTTTTTATTTTTAAATAAATATTATGGATAAAATGATTGCATGCAATTAATTAATTCACTCTCTAACTCCAATATAATTTGGATATACAAAATTCTAAAATTAAAAAGCAAACACACGATCTTAGTTTTTTATTATATTTTAAACTACAAATTTGAAAGGAATTTTTAACCAGTTGAATAATTTCTGAATTATTAAAAATTTAAATTAAACGTGCAGTATACGAATTTTTCAAAAATTCATATTAATTGCTTCTTGCCTAAAGATAATTAAACACTTTCCTCTTCCTACATAGTTTGGAGCCCCGGCCTGCGCTCGCAAGTCACCGTCGGATCGGAACCCTCCGAGGCCGCATACCGCGTGCCGTCGGAATTCCTTCCGGACTGCGCGCCGCTAGCCATCGGAACCTTCCGGGTCACGTGCAGCTCGTCATCTTCCTCGCCACCACCTGTTTGTGAGATGTGATTTTATAAATTTATGTATTAATTTATAAATTTAATGATTTGTGAGAGAAATTAATATTTTCTCTTAATTAATATATCAACTAGTTTCTTTCTTTCCGATCTTTTAATTATTAATTAATTTTTTTTTATTTTATTTTATAAGGAGTCTTTTACCATTGTATTATTATTATCATTATTATTGTTTCTAAATAATTTTTTTTATTTTAAATTTTTAATTGATGAGCGTATAATTTTAGTATAAATTATTTATTTTAATAATTAACTAAATATTTTTTAAACTAATATTTTTAAAAAACTTATAAATGATGCTACGAATTTATTCATATTGTATGTGTATCAAATTTTTACTGAATACAAATTAACTTAATATAAACACAACAACCTATAATAAAATAAACAGATCATAAGTTAACTTACTATGATATAAACACAACAATCTATAATATAATAAAATAAACAGTTAACATATTACTCGATCCTCTTATATATCCGTCTTACTCGGAATAATCCGTTCCCAATGGCATAATAAAGTGTTTGACAATCTCGTTCTCAAAATTTAATTCTCATTTCTAGAATCAAGTTTTTAATTTTCAAGTCCCAAAATTAAAAGTAACTAAAACTTACTTTTTGCAATTTGATTCTAATTTTCAAGTCAAATTTTAATTTTTTATTTTGATTTTAGATTCAAACTTTAAATTTAAATTTTAAATTTTAAATTTTAAGTTTGAATTTTAAATTTTATATTTTAAATCTCAAATTTTTTATTTTGAATTTTAAAATTTAAATCTCAAATTTTAAATTTTAAATTTCCAAATTTTAATTTTGAGATAAAATTTTAATTTTAAAAATTTAAAATTTAAAATTTTATGTTTAATTTCAAATTAAAATTTTAAAATTTTAATTTTCAAATTTTAAATTTTAAATTTTAAATTTTTAAATTTCAAAATTTAAGTTACAAATTTCAAATATCAAATTTTAATTTTTAATTTCAAATTTTAATTTTAAATTTTAATTTTCAAATTTTAAATTTTAAATTTTAACTTTTAAGTTTTAAATTTTAAATATTCAAAGTTTCAAATTTTAAAATTTTAAATTTTAAAATTTGATTTTAAATTTGAAATTAAAATTTATATTTAAAATTTTAAAATTTAAAATTATCAAATTTATAATTAATATTTTTAAAATAAAATATCAAATTTGAATTTTATAATCAAATTTAAAATTTAAATTCAAATTCAAATTTTAGATTTAAATTCATATTTAAATTTATTTAAAAATAAAATTTGGTGAAAAAATATTATTTGCTAATAGAAAAAAAAATTTGACAAAAATCTTTACAAAATCACTTACGAAAAATTGCTTTCCGTATAAACTCTACCAAAAGTTGTGTAATTTTTAACCAAAATTAAATTTTCAAATCAAAATTATTTATGTAAAAATTATTTTTCTAGGATTTAGCCCAAACTGGTCCTATTGGGCCCAAACTATGGGCCCAAAATATTAAAACATGGTTACTATATTCTAAATCACAATAAAAGCCCACATCACAATCGGAGTTCAAAAAGTTGCACTCATATCGTCAAAAAGGATAATGCAATAATCCGAACTATTAATAATAATAATTCATTAGCTTGCCCAAAAATTCTTAAATATGTTTTTTTATATTTTCAATCACAATAAAATGCCTACATCACATTTTTGGTTAGTTAACTGACTCTAATATCAAATGTAATGATCCGATCCACTAATAATAATAACTTATTGGACCAAATCACTGACCCTAATAAAGATAAATGATTAAGTTTAATTATTATTATTAGAATTTATAGTCCCTTATATTTTAAATTATAACTCTGTTCTCATTAGTGGGGTATCACATATAATAAAGTTTTTTTTTTTTGTAAAAATTGCTAGATGGCATCTTGTTTAATGATAAATCATTATAGTAAAATAAAAATAAAACTATAGAATATATAAGTGTAACTTTTTAAACTATAAAGTGGTAAAATAAAAACACACTAATTATAAAATAATTAAGTATAATTTTTTAAATTATAGGATGACAAAATAAGAATATGCTAAACCACATTGGGCTCATTAATTAAAATTTACCGCGGAGTAGGATATTTATAATAACATTTTAAGCATGAAGATTCTTTTTTTGTGTGTGATAAGAAGTTATGAATTTGATTTATTTTTTATAAAAACTTTTGACATTCATGATTTTGATAGAATAATATATTCTATTTCGAACAAATATAGCATTCATTTTACACATTGGATAATTTTTTTTTTTCTTTCGAATACTATATACTTTAAAAAATAATAATAATAAAAAACTATATCCAATTAGATATTCATGCACTCAAATGCATCTACTCGAGGCATAAAAGTAAGAAAAATGCTAAATGTACATTCCAAATTGGATGTACATCTTACATCCACCCCATTCTGGAATAGAATGAATTTTATTCATCATATCAATGTGACGAGTGAAGGAATATTCATTCCAGAATGAGGTGGGTATAAAATGTATACTCTATTTGGAGTGTACTCTTAGTATTACTCTAAATGTAAACTGTCAACTTCCTATCATCATAGAAAAAATATTTAATTATACATATAATGTTACTAAATAAACTTATTCTAAAATTAAATTAAGCTTTTAAAGTTAATGTATGAGCAATACTATTACTACCTATACACCTATAATATAGGTATATATCTTTCATCATAATTTTCCAAAAGTTCATACTTACTCACTTAGCACTTGTTTAGTATCTATGTTGTTTTTTTTTTTTTTTCAAACACTAATTATATATAATTTGATGTGTTAGAGATTTTTTCTTTTTTTTTTAGAATTAAAGTTGGTTGGTTTACCATGCATCCAGTTAACTGATAAATAATAACTTATTTAAACAAAAATTAAAAACAAAAGAATAATTTATTTTTTTATTTTTTTTTATTTTTAAATAAATATTATGGATAAAATGATTGCATGCAATTAATTAATTCACTCTCTAACTCCAATATAATTTGGATATACAAAATTCTAAAATTAAAAAGCAAACACACGATCTTAGTTTTTTATTATATTTTAAACTACAAATTTGAAAGGAATTTTTAACCAGTTGAATAATTTCTGAATTATTAAAAATTTAAATTAAACGTGCAGTATACGAATTTTTCAAAAATTCATATTAATTGCTTCTTGCCTAAAGATAATTAAACACTTTCCTCTTCCTACATAGTTTGGAGCCCCGGCCTGCGCTCGCAAGTCACCGTCGGATCGGAACCCTCCGAGGCCGCATACCGCGTGCCGTCGGAATTCCTTCCGGACTGCGCGCCGCTAGCCATCGGAACCTTCCGGGTCACGTGCAGCTCGTCATCTTCCTCGCCACCACCTGTTTGTGAGATGTGATTTTATAAATTTATGTATTAATTTATAAATTTAATGATTTGTGAGAGAAATTAATATTTTCTCTTAATTAATATATCAACTAGTTTCTTTCTTTCCGATCTTTTAATTATTAATTAATTTTTTTTTATTTTATTTTATAAGGAGTCTTTTACCATTGTATTATTATTATCATTATTATTGTTTCTAAATAATTTTTTTTATTTTAAATTTTTAATTGATGAGCGTATAATTTTAGTATAAATTATTTATTTTAATAATTAACTAAATATTTTTTAAACTAATATTTTTAAAAAACTTATAAATGATGCTACGAATTTTATTCATATTGTATGTGTATCAAATTTTTACTGAATACAAATTAACTTAATATAAACACAACAACCTATAATAAAATAAACAGATCATAAGTTAACTTACTATGATATAAACACAACAATCTATAATATAATAAAATAAACAGTTAACATATTACTCGATCCTCTTATATATCCGTCTTACTCGGAATAATCCGTTCCCAATGGCATAATAAAGTGTTTGACAATCTCGTTCTCAAAATTTAATTCTCATTTCTAGAATCAAGTTTTTAATTTTCAAGTCCCAAAATTAAAAGTAACTAAAACTTACTTTTTGCAATTTGATTCTAATTTTCAAGTCAAATTTTAATTTTTTATTTTGATTTTAGATTCAAACTTTAAATTTAAATTTTAAATTTTAAATTTTAAGTTTGAATTTTAAATTTTATATTTTAAATCTCAAATTTTTTATTTTGAATTTTAAAATTTAAATCTCAAATTTTAAATTTTAAATTTCCAAATTTTAATTTTGAGATAAAATTTTAATTTTAAAAATTTAAAATTTAAAATTTTATGTTTAATTTCAAATTAAAATTTTAAAATTTTTAATTTTCAAATTTTAAATTTTAAATTTTAAATTTTTAAATTTCAAAATTTAAGTTACAAATTTCAAATATCAAATTTTAATTTTTAATTTCAAATTTTAATTTTAAATTTTAATTTTCAAATTTTAAATTTTAAATTTTAACTTTTAAGTTTTAAATTTTAAATATTCAAAGTTTCAAATTTTAAAATTTTAAATTTTAAAATTTGATTTTAAATTTGAAATTAAAATTTATATTTAAAATTTTAAAATTTAAAATTATCAAATTTATAATTAATATTTTTAAAATAAAATATCAAATTTGAATTTTATAATCAAATTTAAAATTTAAATTCAAATTCAAATTTTAGATTTAAATTCATATTTAAATTTATTTAAAAATAAAATTTGGTGAAAAAATATTATTTGCTAATAGAAAAAAAAATTTGACAAAAATCTTTACAAAATCACTTACGAAAAATTGCTTTCCGTATAAACTCTACCAAAAGTTGTGTAATTTTTAACCAAAATTAAATTTTCAAATCAAAATTATTTATGTAAAAATTATTTTTCTAGGATTTAGCCCAAACTGGTCCTATTGGGCCCAAACTATGGGCCCAAAATATTAAAACATGGTTACTATATTCTAAATCACAATAAAAGCCCACATCACAATCGGAGTTCAAAAAGTTGCACTCATATCGTCAAAAAGGATAATGCAATAATCCGAACTATTAATAATAATAATTCATTAGCTTGCCCAAAAATTCTTAAATATGTTTTTTTATATTTTCAATCACAATAAAATGCCTACATCACATTTTTGGTTAGTTAACTGACTCTAATATCAAATGTAATGATCCGATCCACTAATAATAATAACTTATTGGACCAAATCACTGACCCTAATAAAGATAAATGATTAAGTTTAATTATTATTATTAGAATTTATAGTCCCTTATATTTTAAATTATAACTCTGTTCTCATTAGTGGGGTATCACATATAATAAAGTTTTTTTTTTTTGTAAAAATTGCTAGATGGCATCTTGTTTAATGATAAATCATTATAGTAAAATAAAAATAAAACTATAGAATATATAAGTGTAACTTTTTAAACTATAAAGTGGTAAAATAAAAACACACTAATTATAAAATAATTAAGTATAATTTTTTAAATTATAGGATGACAAAATAAGAATATGCTAAACCACATTGGGCTCATTAATTAAAATTTACCGCGGAGTAGGATATTTATAATAACATTTTAAGCATGAAGATTCTTTTTTTGTGTGTGATAAGAAGTTATGAATTTGATTTATTTTTTATAAAAACTTTTGACATTCATGATTTTGATAGAATAATATATTCTATTTCGAACAAATATAGCATTCATTTTACACATTGGATAATTTTTTTTTTTCTTTCGAATACTATATACTTTAAAAAATAATAATAATAAAAAACTATATCCAATTAGATATTCATGCACTCAAATGCATCTACTCGAGGCATAAAAGTAAGAAAAATGCTAAATGTACATTCCAAATTGGATGTACATCTTACATCCACCCCATTCTGGAATAGAATGAATTTTATTCATCATATCAATGTGACGAGTGAAGGAATATTCATTCCAGAATGAGGTGGGTATAAAATGTATACTCTATTTGGAGTGTACTCTTAGTATTACTCTAAATGTAAACTGTCAACTTCCTATCATCATAGAAAAAATATTTAATTATACATATAATGTTACTAAATAAACTTATTCTAAAATTAAATTAAGCTTTTAAAGTTAATGTATGAGCAATACTATTACTACCTATACACCTATAATATAGGTATATATCTTTCATCATAATTTTCCAAAAGTTCATACTTACTCACTTAGCACTTGTTTAGTATCTATGTTGTTTTTTTTTTTTTTTCAAACACTAATTATATATAATTTGATGTGTTAGAGATTTTTTCTTTTTTTTTTAGAATTAAAGTTGGTTGGTTTACCATGCATCCAGTTAACTGATAAATAATAACTTATTTAAACAAAAATTAAAAACAAAAGAATAATTTATTTTTTTATTTTTTTTTATTTTTAAATAAATATTATGGATAAAATGATTGCATGCAATTAATTAATTCACTCTCTAACTCCAATATAATTTGGATATACAAAATTCTAAAATTAAAAAGCAAACACACGATCTTAGTTTTTTATTATATTTTAAACTACAAATTTGAAAGGAATTTTTAACCAGTTGAATAATTTCTGAATTATTAAAAATTTAAATTAAACGTGCAGTATACGAATTTTTCAAAAATTCATATTAATTGCTTCTTGCCTAAAGATAATTAAACACTTTCCTCTTCCTACATAGTTTGGAGCCCCGGCCTGCGCTCGCAAGTCACCGTCGGATCGGAACCCTCCGAGGCCGCATACCGCGTGCCGTCGGAATTCCTTCCGGACTGCGCGCCGCTAGCCATCGGAACCTTCCGGGTCACGTGCAGCTCGTCATCTTCCTCGCCACCACCTGTTTGTGAGATGTGATTTTATAAATTTATGTATTAATTTATAAATTTAATGATTTGTGAGAGAAATTAATATTTTCTCTTAATTAATATATCAACTAGTTTCTTTCTTTCTGATCTTTTAATTATTAATTAATTTTTTTTATTTTATTTTATAAGGAGTCTTTTACCATTGTATTATTATTATCATTATTATTGTTTCTAAATAATTTTTTTTATTTTAAATTTTTAATTGGTGAGCGTATAATTTTAGTATAAATTATTTATTTTAATAATTAACTAAATATTTTTTAAACTGATATTTTTAAAAAACTTATAAATGATGATACGAATTTTATTCATATTGTATGTGTATCAAATTTTTACTGAATACAAATTAACTTAATATAAGCACAACAACCTATAATAAAATAAACAGATCATAAGTTAACTTACTATGATATAAACACAACAATCTATAATATAATAAAATAAACAGTTAACATATTACTCGATCGTCTTATATATCCGTCTTACTCGGAATAATCCTTTTCCAACTGTTTTGTCCAATCACGTTCGTATCTGCATGCTCAATATCAGAATGATCCCACGTACAGCTGGCAAACCGGCGGGTTAATTAACCCGCTGAGCGAATTATTATACCTGCTAATTATATATGGATATTAATAAAATTTATACGTAAATTTTCTAATATTTAATACTTTTATACATATCCACCGGCGGGCGGATAGGCATGCGTGCCGATTATCGGTAAATTTATTTATTTTTATACCTTTTTAATATAAAATATAAAATACATAATTTTTAAAAATATAACATAATTTATTTAAAATATTATAATAAATAATAAATAAGCATCTAAATTAATCCCAAATTTTTATAATATAAAATTAATAAATTTTTTATAATTATATAATTAAATATTATAAAATAAATTATGAAATTTCAATACACAACTGTATCTATAATAGTTAATTCTCTTAATTCCGAAATTTCACTAATTTCCAATGATACGACAAAATCCTTGTCATCATATTCATCTACATTTAAAATTTTAAAATATGAAGAGGCGGCGCAGTACGAGAGATGACCACAATGATAAAAAAAATACGAAAAGAAATTAGGGTTATAATTTTTAAAAATATATAAATGAAAATAATATATATTTTTAATTAAAAAAATTTATGCGGATATTCGTGGGTACCCGTAAATTGCCCAAAATGCCCACAACTAAATAGGTCTCCACCCGCTTTATCCAAAAATTTTTGAATAAGAAAAAACTAATACCAATACCCGTAAATTTGCGAGTAATCCGTGGGTACTCGCGGATACTGATAGAAATTACGGGTACTCGTGGGTACCCGTGTTGGAAAATTTTATTTTTTCAAATTAATTTTTTTAAATAATTTAAACTTAATTTAAATTTGAAATACTATATAGTAAAGTTTAGATGAAGCCTGTGAATGTCGAGACGTGCGTGAGCACTGTTCTAAAAGCGAGATTGCCCCTCCACGTGCGAGGCTCCGGCAATCACCCCTAACGATACAACGACCACCGTCCACCCCGTTGGCAACGACTCCGGGATGGTGCCTAGCGATCTCAACGGCTTTAAGAAATCCAGCAAGAGGAAGACTTAAAATCAAAAGAGGAGTAGCAAAATAAAATCTCAGTGTAGTAGTTGAACTCTGTAATATTGAGGAGTAGATTGCAGTAGCTCCTTGCTCTTTATATAGAGCCCAAAGAAAGATAGCACATTAACTCACCAGGGGACAAGGTCTCTCTTGGGCAGCCCACAAGCATCCCAAGGAAGGCTCATGGGTAGCCCGAGATGGCACTTCCCAAGGTTGGCTAAGAAAAAACCCAAAGGCCAAAACACAAGTTTAAAATCACCAAATCCAAATAAAACCCAATAATTCCCACATAATTTAAAACTTGTAAAAATGAAATACAAAATAAAGTAAAAGAAATACTAAAACAGATGCTGGATCCCTTATACCACGTATTCGGCGAAGGTATCTTTCGGGTTTGAACCTTCATTTAGTACAGGTCTATGTACATCCGAAGGCACAATGGTGGACTTCGCCTTGAACCAAGGCCAGTGAATCGGATTTCCACAAATGTCACGCCCCGAGATTCAAAAGTGGGTCTAAATTTTTTTTTTTTTTTAAAAAAAAATCAGAGTTTAAAATCTTGATTTCTCCAAGGCGTGAACAGACCGCCACACATATAGAAAAGTCTCTGTACATCAAACAGAGCCTTCCCTATATGTGCTCGGCTAACAGAAATAGTCAATCAGAGTAGATACGAGATAGCTATACTAAATAAGTTCTACTCTATTACAACCACAAGGTTCATAGGTTAATACATCCAGTTCTCAAAATGGAAATACAGTTGCAATATTTTACTAAATCAAAAGGGGTACATCCTACCAGGGATAAATCTACCACGCGTCCTCACACAGAACGTCCCAAGGTCCCCGCACCCGAAGGACCTGAAAAACAGCCACCCGAGGGTGTGAGACACACCGGAGTGTATCCCAGTGGGCACGACGGGCCGGGAAATAGCAAGCCGTACCTACTGGATACAATAATAAGCGGAAACAGAAGTAGGATATACTGAAGATCAATGCAGGTAAACAGTCTAAGTAAGATCATACATGGATCAATAGAATAGGGTATGCATATACATAACACAATCATACTATGCATGATAAATCTATAACAGATATGAAATACAGGTAATCAAACAAGCAGGAATATCAAGAAAATGCATCAAAGGTAGTACCACAAATATACCCAATCAAATGCCACTTTTGGCCACAAGGGTCTCAGGCTAAACTGCCATGGAGCATATGGACCTCAGGCAAAAGCCCCTTTTGGTCATTGGGGCCTCAGGCTAAAGCCCCTTTTGGACACCCTGCAAGCTATCATAACCCCACTGGGCTCACGGGTCAATCAGACCTCTCTACCGGTAAAGAACACCCACACGGGTAGCTAATCCGCTGGTGTGCGTGACTGAAAGCTGGCTCGACACGGCGATCATAATGCTGATGCTCAAACCATGGTCCACTGACCATATAGACGGCAAGAAGCCGAGGAAAATCCCCACCGGGATACAAGTATAATATGCCACATACTGAAGTAGTATCTCCTATTCTAAATATGCAGTGAAGAATAGAGACAGGTATAGAACTATGCTAGTGACCAATCAAGCATGGCATGTGTCCAGGAAATGCATATCTACTGCTGAAGAAAGCATGATATATCTCAATATGATAAACAAGCAACTGCTGGAATATAAGCATGATGTATAACTACTGCTGGAAATCAAGGCATAATAAAAGCTCATATGTGGGATCAAGGTTATGCAGATGTAAGGATTTTGTGCTGATATGCAAGCAAGTAGTAAGAGCAGGTATAATAACTCAATAGCAATCATAATGCTAAATCTCAATCCACGGTCGGTAGACCGGACAGTTGGCGAGAAGCCGAGGAAATCCCCATCGGGATATCGATACTGATGCAAATCATGCCAGGTACTGAGACTAGAACTCCTATTCTAAACATGCAGTGAAGAATAGAGTATAACGAAAGGCTCATCAGTATAATCAAGCAATATAGCTGTAATGACTGAATGCGGGAATGAAAGCATATAGTAAGGCTAAAGCATAGGTTCAGGGCTACACCAAGAACAAGGGTCCGACCTACCACGGCACCCAATAGGGCCGACCTGATAAAACGCGGACCGAAGATAAACCCACCTATATATAGGAGGAACAACGACTCCACCAGAAGGTAGACGGTCGCGATAACCACAAGACGGATCACGGGCTGGCTCCTGATGACTGGGGCCTACAACAACACCAGGTGACAACTCAGGATCTACCAAATCCTCAAAGTGCAACTAGCGCGAATCGACCATTTCGTCGATTAACGTAATATTAAGCATATTTAGCTTTTCAAGGACCCCGGGAAACCCACCGAAAGGTCAACAATGTTTTAGAGCATTCATCTTACTTTTCCGTATTGTTACAATTGCAGCAAGCCCCTCGGGTTTATTCAGAATGTGTAATATCTACTATATAAACCCCGTTTTGGCTCGTTCTCTTCAACGGAGAATTATTTTTACGAACCGTCACCTCCAGTAGATGATATTCGACTTGCTGAACGCCGTGCTCACCCATTTGTGGCAGCACGATACCCGAGGAAAACTTCGGGCCATGAATTTCCTCTCTAACCTAGCTGAAATGCATTTTCATTTCTTCGGCTCATCAAAACCCAAAATAAACGCGAGCATCGCGTCCAGTGACCCCAAATTAGCCAGGAGTACACTGCTGCAACATCTCAAACATAGCCAAACACTGTTTTAAAGCAATTATTGTATTTGAGCTTGGTTTTAACACAACTTTGAATCTATACATTTTCAGACAAAACTCCATGAATCAAATAGTCTCTGGACAGTGCCAGGATCCCAGGGCTTGCCCTCGATGCAGCCCAGGTCTGCTGGTTCAACCAGAACCAAGACCTTGCACACACACAAGTTCACAATGCACCAAACATTTGTCCACACAGATCAAGCTTGATCTGAAGTAAGCATCAAGCTCAGGGGACATTTCTAAGCAAGTTTGATATTCAACTCGAAGCCTGAAACCCAAAGTTTCCTCTTTGTGGCATTTCCACAAACACTAGGTGTGCACAATTCTGTAAACAAGAACCCAACCAAAGCTCCAGGTTGTTCTCTGCAATTACAGCACCAATCCTTACAAAACTTGAGGGAATAAGTTCCTCCAGGTTGCAGGAACTTTTCCAGCAACTTGGAGCAAGCTCAAAACCCCAGGTTGGGCTCGGGCTCGAGGAAGAAGATGAGCCATTTTCATTGTAATTCGTGACCAGCAACCAAAGGCACCTGAGACCAATTGCCTTGACCAATTGGGTGCTAAAACACTCTGTGAATCTTTCTGTGCCTGTGCCCGGCGACAGGGCACGGCGGCGGCGCGGCGGAGCCAAGCTCCTCTTCGAGCTTCTTCACCTCTAATGGTGAATTTCCCCAGAAGCACTTTGAAGTCCTCCAACATGGATGGAAATGTTCTAATGGTCCATAGGAAGCTTCCCGACCAACCCAGCCCGGCCGGAGATGGCCGGAGCGCCGACGACCATGATTCGGTCCAATCTCGGGTCATCCATGGCCGCGCCGCTTTGGTGCAGCATGGATGCCATGCAAGTGCATGGATGCACTCCCCTTGGTCCCAGCAATACTTCTGGGCAAGTGGCCGTCGGCGGGGAGGTGCGCCGGCGCCGGCGCCGGAGCAGACAGCTCGGCCAACATGCACAAAAACCCGAAACTAGGGTTTCGGTTTTCTCTCCAAATTCGTAACCAAAATTATTGAAACTTTGCAGAAATAATGTTTAGGTCCTACAGTCCAAGCCCATGATTTTGGTTTAGCAATTGAGCCCGCAGTTGCAAAGTTCTCGAGCGGCGGAGCTTCCCAGGGTTCCGGCGATGGTTTTTTCCCCGCCGGCTAACCCGCGTGTATGGGGGCTCGGGACTGTGCATGTAGCATCCAAATGACCTATAGAAGCTACTGCTAGGGGTCTCGGGCTAAAACAAACCGTGGTTAGGGTGGTCTCACCTTGGCCGGAGTTGTAGAAGATGGGGAAGAAGCCGGTAGCCTTTCTTCTTCCTCGCGCGACCTCGGCAAGTGCCCAGAATGCTCCAGAGATGCCAAGGAATCCTCGGAGCACTTCAACTCCAACCCAGGAAGAAGTTGGTCCAAGGTTCCTTCTCCCTCTCTCTCTCTCTCTCTCGGGTTCCTTTCTCACTTGGGTGGTGTCCCTCGGCTTTCCTCACTCCGGGCTGGTCTGGGGTGATACAGAGGAGGCTGATGCTTTGGATCCACCCCACAGACCCCTCGAGCTCTGGCCCAAGGTAGACCAAGAGGCAACCAACTTTAAATGCAAGATCCTTTTGCAATTTCTCTCAAACCCCGTTCACACCCACACCCCAAGCCTCCAAGCTCTTCACAGTTGGTGTAAAATGCATCCAACACCCTGATATTTCAGTCCCAAGAGCTTTGGCCCAAGCACATTTAAGTTATTCAAAGAAAAAGCAATAATTTGGCGGTTTTCACGCATTTCGAGACAATCTGCTCGACGAAATGCGAAACAGACTTCGCCACGACGTCCGGCTCGTCGAGACCTTCAAGATAGGCTATTCATTTGCTCGATTTGGTGCCCACATAAATTCTCGGGCCATCTAGTTCTGTAAGTCGCAATCTGATGCACGCATTTCGATGCACCCGGATCGCCTAACGCGAAATCCGTCTGTGCCATTGCGTTCAGAACGTCGAAAATAGCTAGGATCGACTACTCATACTGCTAGTCTTAAATTGCAGACAGTGGTTTGGCCTACGGTTGATCGAGAGGGGACCAAAAACCAGGGTTTACTATTCACACTTAAGTTGCGGGGCCCGCAGCTTCTTCGCTGATTTCCGGAAGATCCGACCGTCGGATCGAGAACATATGAATATGAATTTTTTCATGTTTCGACGAGACGATCGCAACGGTGAACTCGGATTTTTGAAATTAGACCCCGATCAAAAATCGGTATTTTTTGGGCTTTATTTATTATTTTCTACAATTTATAAATCCAGGAATTTATTTAAATCTTCAAAAATTCATGATTACTACATCACCCACCACTTATAAAAAGTTTCGTCCCCGAAACTTGAATACAATTATGATTCAAATAAAAAGGGAAAGCGTTCTAACATTTCAGATTCACGCTCCCATGTGGCCTCACGTTCTTCATGATTTTCCCACTGTACCTTTACATAGGGAATTGTTCTGCTACGCAGTTTCTTCTCATCGCGTGCCAGGATCCGCAGTGGAGCTTCGTCGTAGCTCAGATCCTCACGTAGTGGGACAGAGGTGGGGCTGATGACATGTGTCGGATCAGAGATGTACTTGCGTAGCATGGAGACATGAAAGACATTATGCACACGGGCGAGACTTGGAGGAAGAGCTAGCCGATATGCCACTGGACCGATGCGCTCCAATATTTCGAAGGGTCCTACGAAACGGGGACTGAGTTTGTTCCGCAACCCAAATCTCTTGATTCCCCTAGTTGGCGATGTTAGTTATATGCCCTATAAGCCAATCGGTGACACAACTATAGGGTTTGTATCTTTGTATCTTTCATTAAATTAATAAATTGGCATTTATTCATTTATATTATTGTTAAATAAATATATATATGAATCATCCTTAGAATTAATGGTAAAAGAATCATATTTCTAAGATGTTAGGAATTTGAGACATGTATTCTTTTGTAATTAATTTTAAATGCTCCTGATCATAGGATTATCACGAGGGCGATGATAAATCCGGTTAGGTCAGTGTATACTGTGCTTTCCTTATAGAATGATGAGTCTTAAGTCATTAGTGTGGTGACACTAGAGCAAGTATACAGGTGAATGTTGGAGAACATTTTCACTGAGCGTGACCAATTATGAACAATCACATGGATGCCTACTCACTCGTCAGTAAATTGTTCCATGCTGTAGTGGTGTGAGTGATCCTTTGACCTGAGGCACCACAGTTATCTTACGTATGGGTTACTGTAGTTTGACTGTGTAAATACTTTATACCCTAATCATGAGTTAAAGTCAACATATGTTGGCTACAGTGGGTCATGCGTAAAGATAGGTGTGTGTCAAGATGGAATCTATCACCCTCGGTAGAGAGGTAACTATCCTATACTATCTGTTCTTTAAGATATAAAAGCCCTTGGCCAAGGCAGTGTGATTTTATGAAAAGGAGTTTTCATATATCGGTTAATGATCAGATAAGATATATAATTGAGTAATGGGGTTTGACGAGTTATCCATAACCTCGGCTCAATTAGGACAAGTGATAGAAGGATTTAATCACACGGTAACTACACCTAGAGGTTTAGTCTATTATTGATTCTACTTGGATTGCCGCGACATACTGCTAGGTGTCACTCGTGGATTGTGGGACCCACATGAGTGATTAAAGATAGTTAATCACAATCAATTGGGAGAGTCAAAAATATTTTGGTCCATCGAAAGGAGTTCCGATGGTGACACTAAAAGAGTTTAGCGTCACATCTCACAACCAGGTAGAATTGAACCTATGTGGTCACACACAATAAAGGTTGCGTGTGATTTTGTGCTTAGAGAATTTATAGAGACTATTTTGATAACGAAGTTATTTGCTAAGCTAGTTAGCAATATATATATATATATATATATATATATATATATATATATATATATATATATATATATATATATATATATATATATACGGGGAAACCAAAAAACTTACAAACTATTTCTCTCTCTCTCTCTCTTAATATAATTAATCATTGTTTGATTAATTAAAGAGAAAGAAAAGTGAACTCATGCGTTCACTCACTCTATTAACGGCACAATTAATTGAAAAGAAAAGAAAACTTCTTTCTCTTCTTTCCTTAGCTTCTCTCATTTCCATCTATTAAATGAGAGGAGTTTACTTCCTCTCATTTATGGTGATGGTTTCTTTAGTTTTTCTTCCATTTTGCCAACTTTGAGAGGAGTTTGCTTTTCTCCTATTTATGGCTCTTAAGCCTATAAAAGAGGAGAAAGTAATCTCCCTCAATTAAGCGAAAAGTGAAGATTGAGAGAAAAGAAAAGAAAGTCATTGATCCAATCATATAGAGCCCTCTTGTAATCATAAGAGAAAGTTTCCCCTATAATAATTGGTCTCTATATTATTGTTAATTCTCTTGAAATTGCTAGCACAATTTGAGAATTAATTATTCTCCACATTGATATAAGAAATCACGAAAAGGAGTTTCGAGATTATATTGTGTGAAGCACAGATCCCGGAGCAGCCTTGTGTGGATACACATAGAGGCCGGACAGTTGTGCGGCTCAAAGGACCGAAAGTTCAGATCCAATATCAACCGACAGACAATTTCAGTAATCAGCAAAGGTTGAAATTCTAACCCTTCTTCTAATTAGATTAGAATAATAATTTTTGTGTGTCTCACGAGATGATCTTGTAACACATTTATATATATACAGTAATATCATAAATGTTATGATGTTAAGGTATATATGATTAGATCATATTTATGATCATAAAATTTATTTCCGCTGCATTAAATGCGCACGCACGCACATCCGTTTCCTTACAGTGGTATCAGAGCCACCCTTGTGCAGCCACAAAAATTATTCCTATTGTTGATTTAGATTTAGGGTTATATGAGTTAACCCTAATGCGAATGCCTATGCAAGTTTTTTGAAAATTATATTTCATACATATGATGTTTGAAAATAATTTGTGATAATAATAATTGGGACCACACATGTATATAAATGATATACTGTTATTATTATTATTATTTAATCTTATGATGGTTAATTAATTAAGTTAATATGCATTTAATTGATATGTTTTAATTGCATTTAACTTAATCAATTAACATATTAAGGTTATATTAACATATTAATTGAAATTACATATGATGGGGCATGAGATGCTATGATCAGATTTCATCATGTGATTTGGACTAATATAAATTTATATTAGATGAAAAATATAATTGCATTGGATGCAATTTGAAAATAAGATCTGATGAGATTGGAATAATAACAAATAATATTAAGTTGTAAAGAAGAGTGTTGTGAACACTTTATCGTAGCCTTCTACCGTTGTAAGGTGTGGGCGTTTTTCTTAGGGTTGAGTAGTACGCATGGTTACATGGGCTACTTGCACGAAGAAAGCGTAACCACCTTAACAACATTTGTTGTTATATGGTAAAATTATTATTGTACCCGATAACTGTTAGGTGAGGGTTTAATATTAATTTTATTCATATATTGAACGGTAGGTCAAACTTAACTAGGATGTGAGGCCAATAACTGTTAGGTGAGGCTTTTATGTCCTAGAGGCTAAAGAATGATTGCAATATGTTTTTGAAACATTGGGCAAGAGTTGTCCACTCATCGAATTACTAATTACCAATAACTGTTAGGTGAGGTAATTTACAAAATCGGTGAGAGTGCAATTCCCACTAGAACCAATTTAAGAGGTTTCTGTTTCTTCACTAAAGGAGTGAAAATTCATAAAATTTAGTGGGAGATACCATTTGATTAAAAGTCCATAATCAAATGGAATAATAAAAGATATATAACTAATTTAATATCTTTACCTTTTGCAGAATATGGCTGCCTCTAACCCTCTCACTAAAATTCTTGATGCCAACCGCTTGACCGGTCCTAATTTTTCTGATTGGCTACGGAACTTGAGAATTGTTCTCAACTCCGAGAAAATTGCCTATATTTTGACCACTCCTGCTCCTGAACTTCCAACTGATGATAATGAGCAGCAGAGAGCTGCATATGAAAAATGGATAGATGACGATAATAGAGTCAGGTGCTACATGTTGGCATCGATGAGCAACGAGTTGCAACGCCAACATGAGCACATGGACAGTGCATCAGCCATTCTACTTCACCTACAGGAACTGTATAGTGAACAAAGCCGCTCTACTCGATATGAGATATCAAAGCGGTTATTTCGAGCAAGAATGTCTGAAGGCCAATCAGTTAATCATCATTGTTTGAAAATGATTGAAGATATTGAGGAGCTTGAGAAGCTCGGCTTACGGATGGATGCAGACTTGCAGACAGATTTAATTCTGCAGTCCTTACCTGACTCATTTTCGCAGTTCGTCATGAACTTTCAAATGAATAAGATTCAGTGCACTCTCTCTGAGCTCTTGAATATGCTGGTGACAGCAGAGGGAACAATAAAAGGTAACAAGGGGACAATCTTGGCTATGGAACGGGCTTCTTCCTCCAAGAGAAAGTCTAAATGGAGAAATAAGAAACCTAGCAAGAAGCCAAAGGGTAATATCAAAAGACAAGTTTCTAAGAAGGTCATTACAGGAAAATGTTTCCATTGTAATAGAGATGGCCATTGGAAAAGGAACTGCCCCGAATACCTTGCTAGCCTAAAGAACAAGGCAAAGGACAATCCTTCTGAAGGGTTTAAAACAAAGTAGAAGGCTGAAGGAAGGAGAAATCACCCTACGAGTGGGTAATGGAGCAAAAGTTGCTGCATTAGCCGTAGGGACCTATCCTATACTATTACCGTCAGGCATAGTTTTAGAATTAAAAGATTGTCTTTACGTTCCTAATGCTAGTAGAAACTTAATTTCCGTTTCTTCATTATCAATGATTGGATGCAAATTTATTTTTAAAATAAATACTTGCTTAATTTATTTGAGAAATAAATTAATAGGCTATGGAACAATGATTGACAAGTTATATCACTTACATATGGATGCAAGTGTAAATACAATTGAGCAGGAAATGAATGTCGTAGGGTCTAAAAGACCTAGAGAAGAGGTAGATCACAAGTATATGTGGCATCTTAGATTAGGTCATATCAGTGAAGATAGGATTAACAAATTGGTGAAAGATGGGCTCTTGAGCTCATTGGCTTGCGAGCCATATCCGACTTGTGAATCATGTATTCAAGGAAAGATGACCAAATTACCTTTTATTGGACAAGGAGAAAGAGCCACTAATATACTTGCCCTGGTGCATACTGATGTATGCGGACCATTTGATGTGCAAGCCAGGGGTGGTTATGTTTACTTCATCACCTTTACTGATGATTATTCACGGTATGGGTATGTCTACTTGATGAGACAAAAATCTGAAGCCTTTGAAAAGTTCAAAGAGTTTAGACATGAAGTTGAAAAACAAACTGGAAAGTTTATAAAAATTCTTCGATCAGATCGAGGAGGAGAATACTTAAGTACAGACTTTCTAAACTACCTCAAGGAAAATGGCATTATCTCTCAATGGACTCCTCCCGGCACTCCGGAACTTAATGGAGTATCTGAACGGAGGAATCGCACTTTATTAGATATGGTGCGATCCATGATGAGTTTCACTGATTTGCCTATGTCACTTTGGGGGTATGCTCTTCTCACTGCTGCATATATTTTAAATAGAGTACCTTCCAAATCTGTTTCTACCACTCCATATGAGATTTGGTATAGTAGAAAGCCAACTCTTGGTCATCTCAAGATTTGGGGATGTCCGGCTTTTGTTAAGAAGCTGAAGACAGACAAATTGGAAGCAAGGTCGGATAAAGGTAGATTCATTGGTTATCCCAAAGAATCATTGGGATACTATTTCTATTTTCCCCAGGATCAAAATATTATTGTGAGCCGGCACGCCTCTTTTCTTGAGAAACTATTCATTCAAGAAGGAGGTAGTGGGAGGAAAATAGAGCTCAATGAGAATGTCTCTGATGAGCAACAAATCTATAATAATCAACCAAAAATCTCTACTCAATCAGAACCATTGTACATACAACCACTTCGAAGATCTAGTAGAGTTTCCCAACCTCCAGACAGATATTTAGGATTTGTCGTTGAGAAGGTAAAAGAAATGTTCTTAATGGGAGATAAAGATCATAGACATGATCCTACTAGCTATAAAGAGGCGATGTTAGACATCGACTCTGAGAGATGGAAGGAAGCTATGAAGTCTGAAATAGACTCCATGTATTCCAACAAGGTTTGGACTCTAGAGGATTTACCAGTGGGTATAGTGCCTATTGGATGTAAATGGATCTTCAAGAGAAAAATTGGTTCAGATGGAAAGGTAGAGACCTATAAAGCAAGGCTTGTGGCAAAAGGTTATAGTCAACGAGAAGGTATTGATTATCAGGAGACCTTCTCGCCAGTGGCCATGTTAAAATCTATTCGAACCTTACTAGCTATAGCTGCACATTATGATTATGAAATATGGCAGATGGATGTGAAAACTGCCTTCCTTAATGGATATCTTGAGGAAGACATATATATGGAACAGCCTCAAGGTTTCACCTCTAGCAATGATAATCATAAAGTGTGCAAGCTTCAGAGATCCATATATGGATTAAAGCAAGCATCTCGGAGTTGGAACACTCGTTTTAATGATGCAATCAAATCGTTTGATTTCACCAGAAACGAGGAAGAACCATGTGTGTACAAAAAGACTAGTGGGAGTGCTGTCACATTTCTCATATTATATGTGGATGATATACTTTTAATTGGGAATGACATTGGGATGATGTCATCGGTCAAATTGTGGCTATCTCAGAATTTCTCCATGAAAGACTTAGGCGATGCATCCTATATTTTAGGTATAAAGGTCTATAGAGACAGGTCTAGACGGTTGCTTGGCCTATCTCAAAGAATGTACATAGAGGAAGTACTGAAAAGATTCGGTATGGAAAATTCCAAAAGAGGTCTATTACCTCTCAGACATGGAATCTATCTTTCCAAGAAGATGTGTCCTAAAACACCTGAGGAAAGAGAATGTATGAATAGAATTCCATATGCTTCAGCTATTGGGAGTCTAATGTATGCAATGCTATGTACGAGACCTGATATCGCACAAGCTGTGAGTGTCACAAGTAGATATCAATCTAACCCGGGTATGGAACACTGGGTTGCAGTTAAAAATATTCTTAAGTATTTAAGAAGAACTAAGGATATGTGCCTAGTCTTTGGAGGTGGTGAGTTGAAGCTAGAAGGCTTCACAGATTCTGATTTTATGTCAGATGTTGATGATAGAAAATCTACATCAGGGTATTTATTCATATGTAATGGAGGATCCATTATTTGGAAAAGTTCCAAACAAGCAACGACTGCCGATTCCACCATGGAGGCAGAATATATTGCTGCATCAGAAGCCTCAAAGGAATGTGTTTGGATCAGAAAGTTTGTTGCAGAACTCGGTGTGATTCCAGCTATTAAGGAACCAACGCCGCTTTTCTGTGACAATAATAGCGCCATAGCATTAGCTAAGGAGCCAAGATCTCATCAGAAATCCAAGCATATTGAACGGCGATATCATATAATCAGAGATTATATTGAAAGGAATGAAATACTCATACAAAAGGTTGCTTCTGCTGACAATGTAGCAGACCCACTAACCAAAGCACTCACTCAACAAAAGCTGGAAGGCCATCTTGAGAAAATGGGTCTACGCTATATGGGTGATTGGCTTTAGTGCAAGTGGGAGATTGTTAGTTATATGCCCTATAAGCCAATCGGTGACACAACTATAGGGTTTGTATCTTTGTATCTTTCATTAAATTAATAAATTGGCATTTATTCATTTATATTATTGTTAAATAAATATATATATGAATCGTCCTTAGAATTAATGGTAAAAGAATCATATTTCTAAGATGTTAGGAATTTGAGACATGTATTCTTTTGTAATTAATTTTAAATGCTCCTGATCATAGGATTATCACGAGGGCGATGATAAATCCGGTTAGGTCAGTGTATACTGTGCTTTCCTTATGGAATGATGAGTCTTAAGTCATTAGTGTGGTGACACTAGAGCAAGTATACAGGTGAATGTTGGAGAACATTTTCACTGAGCGTGACCAATTATGAACAATCACATGGATGCCTACTCACTCGTCAGTAAATTGTTCCATGCTGTAGTGGTGTGAGTGATCCTTTGACCTGAGGCACCACAGTTATCTTACGTATGGGTTACTGTAGTTTGACTGTGTAAATACTTTATACCCTAATCATGAGTTAAAGTCAACATATGTTGGCTATAGTGGGTCATGCGTAAAGATAGGTGTGTGTCAAGATGGAATCTATCACCCTCGGTAGAGAGGTAACTATCCTATACTATCTGTTCTTTAAGATATAAAAGCCCTTGGCCAAGGCAGTGTGATTTTATGAAAAGGAGTTTTCATATATCGGTTAATGATCAGATAAGATATATAATTGAGTAATGGGGTTTGACGAGTTATCCATAACCTCGGCTCAATTAGGACAAGTGATAGAAGGATTTAATCACACGGTAACTACACCTAGAGGTTTAGTCTATTATTGATTCTACTTGGATTGCCGCGACATACTGCTAGGTGTCACTCGTGGATTGTGGGACCCACATGAGTGATTAAAAATAGTTAATCACAATCAATTGGGAGAGTCAAAAATATTTTGGTCCATCGAAAGGAGTTCCGATGGTGACACTAAAAGAGTTTAGCGTCACATCTCACAACCAGGTAGAATTGAACCTATGTGGTCACACACAATAAAGGTTGCGTGTGATTTTGTGCTTAGAGAATTTATAGAGACTATTTTGATAACGAAGTTATTTGCTAAGCTAGTTAGCAATATATATATATATATATATATATATATATATATATATATATATATATATATATATATATATATATATATATATATATATATATATATATATATATATATATATATATACGGGGAAACCAAAAAACTTACAAACTATTTCTCTCTCTCTCTCTTAATATAATTAATCATTGTTTGATTAATTAAAGAGAAAGAAAAGTGAACTCATGCGTTCACTCACTCTATTAACGGCACAATTAATTGAAAAGAAAAGAAAACTTCTTTCTCTTCTTTCCTTAGCTTCTCTCATTTCCATCTATTAAATGAGAGGAGTTTACTTCCTCTCATTTATGGTGATGGTTTCTTTAGTTTTTCTTCCATTTTGCCAACTTTGAGAGGAGTTTGCTTTTCTCCTATTTATGGCTCTTAAGCCTATAAAAGAGGAGAAAGTAATCTCCCTCAATTAAGCGAAAAGTGAAGATTGAGAGAAAAGAAAAGAAAGTCATTGATCCAATCATATAGAGCCCTCTTGTAATCATAAGAGAAAGTTTCCCCTATAATAATTGGTCTCTATATTATTGTTAATTCTCTTGAAATTGCTAGCACAATTTGAGAATTAATTATTCTCCACATTGATATAAGAAATCACGAAAAGGAGTTTCGAGATTATATTGTGTGAAGCACAGATCCCGGAGCAGCCTTGTGTGGATACACATAGAGGCCGGACAGTTGTGCGGCTCAAAGGACCGGAAGTTCAGATCCAATATCAACCGACAGACAATTTCAGTAATCAGCAAAGGTTGAAATTCTAACCCTTCTTCTAATTAGATTAGAATAATAATTTTTGTGTGTCTCACGAGATGATCTTGTAACACATTTATATATATACAGTAATATCATAAATGTTATGATGTTAAGGTATATATGATTAGATCATATTTATGATCATAAAATTTATTTCCGCTGCATTAAATGCGCACGCACGCACATCCGTTTCCTTACAGGCGACACCTTTAGCAATACATGATCGCCAACTTGGAACTCAAGATCGCGCCTGCGCTTGTCCACATAACTCTTTTGTCTGCTCTGTGCGGTCAGCAATCGCTGTCGAGCGATTCGCACCTTGGCCTCAGCATCCTCCAATAAATCTGGCCCGATAATCTGGCGTTCTCCAACATCGTCCCAACAGATCGAGGACCGACATCGACGCCCATATAATGCCTCGTAAGGCGCCATTCCAATGCTTACCTGGTAACTGTTGTTATAGGCAAATTCTACTAGCGGCAGGTATCTGAACCATCCATCTCCATAATCCATGACACATGCTCGTAACATATCTTCCAATGTCTGGATAACCCGTTCAGACTGCCCATCACTCTGAGGATGGAAGGCAGTGCTGAAATTTAACTTAGTGCCCAATGATTGCTGAAGACTTTGCCAGAAATGGGACACGAATCGAGTATCCCGATCAGAGACAATCGACACCGGCACACTATGAAGTCGAACAATCTCGTCGATATACAATTGGGCAAGCCGGTCTCTAGACCATGTCGTATGAATAGGCAGAAAGTGGGCCGACTTGGTGAGTCGATCCACAACCACCCAAATAGCGTCGTGGCCACGCTGGGATCGTGGCAGACCGGTGACAAAGTCCATTGTAATCTGTTCCCATTTCCACATCGGAACAGGAAGTGGCTGTAGCTTTCCTGCCGGACGCTGATGTTCAGCTTTTACTTGTTGGCACACCGAGCACTGGGATACAGACTAAGCAATTTCTGATTTCATCCCAGGCCACCAAAATTGCTGTTTCAGATCCTTGTACATTTTGGTTCCACCAGGATGTATAGTGTACAAGGATCGATGTGCCTCTGCGAGAATTTCATTCCTCAGGCTATCATCCTTTGGAACACACCAACGCCCTTGATATATGATAGAGCCGTCGGTGAGCATCTGATAGTCATCAGTCTGACCCAATGCTATATCCTCGCGAACTTTCTCGAACCAAGGGTCCGACTGTTGTCCTTTCTTAATATGGTCGAGAAGGGTAGGATGAGCTACCATTGCCATAAGTTGGGTTGTCGCGCCAGTAGGAACTACTTCCAAGTTCAATTTCTGAAATTCCTCGATCAGGCGCTCTTGCCCAGTGATCATTAGCATTTCAGCCGTACTGTGCTTCCGGCTTAGTGCATCGGCTACTACATTTGCCCGACCAGGATGGTACAGAATGGTCAAGTCATAGTCTTTGAGAAGTTCAAGCCAATGCCGCTGCCTCATATTTAACTTTTTCTGAGTAAAGAGATACTTGAGGCTTTCATTTTCGCCAACAAGTCCTAGACCTCAACTTAGCATGAAACTACCTCAAGAAATAGTGCTGACTAATTTCACCTGGTCACATATATTGCCGAATGTAACCGACTCGATCAATCATTTAGTACCACTGATATTCAACAACTTGGTTTGCCCTTCACAAAATCTTAACAGATCTGGTTTGGATGCGTTGTCCAATTCTACAGTTTAACTGAATATTCTTATCATTGCATCAATTGCAAGTTCTGGGCAATATCATCGTGGCTGGTAGGCCACCAACTAGAATGGATGTCCACAATAATGACAAGGACAATCTATTCTCCACGTATGTATACCGTCGGAGACCTAGTCAAAGTCCAATACAGTCTAGAATATCAGTACCCAGATTACATCACCATTGCCCAGAGAGCAACCTCGAAGACTAACATATAGGCCAGTACACAAGCAGACCCAATCCTAATATTTCCCTTACAGGGTAGAGTATTTCGTCCGCTCTTTCGACAGTACGTTGTCTGCAGCCAACGTGCTTATCAAAAGAAAGGTGAAATGCCTAGATCTGTCACCAATCTCACATTGGAGACAAGACTCCCACCGGAATCCAACAGAAGGTATCACACATTCCTCACAACACCAACCTGTATGCCAATATTGCAAACCAATATCGAATGTTACTACCACCACGTGGTCACGAGTGCCATCATGGCCACTCACAACAATCTAGAACCATATTTCAGTGTTCACCAATACCTTGAATTAATTACTTCTTGCTAACACAGATCTAGCGACACCTGTCGCAACTCAACACCAACGGGATGATCATAATCCCACAAGCAAGTTCACTCGCATTGTGTGAAACAACCACAATTTGTATCCATTTAGGATTAATATCGGATCCTCAAGCTATCAACATCACTCGACACACCAGACTCTCTAGTCATAGTGCACCACCAATACTACCTCACCAAGGTAGCAGCCACAACGGCTATAATTATTGAATACTTATAGGAGAATCTGAGGCGGTTCACGAAATCCGTGCAAAAAGGTGGGACCTGACTTCAACACCAACCCAATCAGGGTTACTACTTGGCCATAGGCCACCAAAACTAATCGATACAACAGCCATGACAGCGCTAACACGCTCACTGTCACACCCACCTCTATCGGAATAATCTTGAATTCCGGGCTACTTTCACTGAACAGGCTTAGTTCATAACTCAACAAAGGCTTGTATTTATAAAGTGTCATCAGAATCACTTCCTTCACAGCAAAAGAATTGCTAAACTCATAGTCGTCCCGTTAGCTGTAATCGGGGAATAATAGCAGTCACCGGGGTAGTTCCGGAAATCATGACTATGACACAAGTCACATATCACGTGGCACGGGGCAACAGGAGGTTCAACAACACCTCAAAGTACCTGGGCTAATGGTGGGACTTGTGCAAAAATAGCAGTCATCTGCTGTACTAACCCAGCAAAAGCGGTGAGCTTTACTCTCAAACCACTGTGAACGATCCGAGCCCTCTGGCTCCACTGAAACATCTCGCCCACGACCCGTATCACGATCGCGGCCGACACTGCACCCACTATCACCACCAAGCCCAGAGCGCGTGCGAACACCGCTCGTAGCCACAACAACAAGGTTAGGAAACAACTCGTTAGTAAATAATTTACCTGAGTTCCTAACCACAAGACAACACCCCGCGCTCTCACGTCAGACTCAAGTCATCCTAGGGTTTATCCTAACCCAAACCTAGGTACCGTGTACCAATTCTCTGATACCATCTAATCTGTCACGCCCCGAGATTCAAAAGTGGGTCTAAATTTTTTTTTTTTTTTTTTTTTTTTTTTTTTAAATCAGAGTTTAAAATCATGATTTCTCCAAGGCGTGAACAGACCGCCACACATATAGAAAAGTCTCTGTACATCAAACAGAGCCTTCCCTATATGTGCTCGGCTAAGAGAAATAGTCAATCAGAGTAGATACGAGATAGCTATACTAAATAGGTTCTACTCTATTACAACCACAAGGTTCATAGGTTAATACATCCAGTTCTCAAAATGGAAATACAGTTGCAATATTTTACTAAATCAAAAGGGGTACATCCTACCAGGGATAAATCTACCACGCGTCCTCACACAGAACGTCCCAAGGTCCCCGCACCCGAAGGACCTGAAAAACAGTCACCCGAGGGTGTGAGACACACCGGAGTATATCCCAGTGGGAACGACGGGCCGGGAAATAGCAAGTTATACCTACTGGATACAATAATAAGCGAAAACAGAAGTAGGATATACTGAAGATCAATGCAGGTAAACAGTCTAAGTAAGATCATACATGGATCAATAGAACAGGGTATGCATATACATAACACAATCATACTATGCATGATAAATCTATAACAGATATGAAATGCAGGTAATCAAACAAGCAGGAATATCAAGAAAATGCATCAAAGGTAGTACCACAAATATACCCAATCAAATGCCACTTTTGGCCACAAGGCCTCAGGCTAAACTTCCATGGAGCATATGGACCTCAGGCAAAAGCCCCTTTTGGTCATTGGGGCCTCAGGCAAAAGCCCCTTTTGGACACCCTGCAAGCTATCATAACCCCACTGGGCTCACGGGTCAATCAGACCTCTCTACCGGTAAAGAACACCCACACGGGTAGCTAATCCGCTGGTGTGCGCGACTGAAAGCTGGCTCGACACGGCGATCATAATGCTGATGCTCAAACCATGGTCCACCGACCATGTAGACGGCAAGAAGCTGAGGAAAATCCCCACCGGGATACAAGTATAACATGCCACATACTGAAGTAGTATCTCCTATTCTAAATATGCAGTGAAGAATAGAGACAGGTATAGAACTATGCTAGTGACCAATCAAGCATGGCATGTGTCCAGGAAATGCATATCTACTGCTGAAGAAAGCATGATATATCTCAATATGATAAACAAGCAACTGCTGGAATATAAGCATGATGTATAACTACTGCTGGAAATCAAGGCATAATAAAAGCTCATCTGTGGGATCAAGGTTATGCAGATGTAAGGATTTTGTGCTGATATGCAAGCAAGTAGTAAGAGCAGGTATAACTCAATAGCAATCATAATGCTAAATCTCAATCCACGGTCGGTAGACCGGACAGTTGGCGAGAAGCCGAGGAAATCCCCATCGGGATATCGATACTGATGCAAATCATGTCAGGTACTGAGACTAGAACTCCTATTCTAAACAAGCAGTAAAGAATAGAGTATAACGAAAGGCTCATCAGTATAATCAAGCAATATAGCTGTAATGACTGAATGCGGGAATGAAAGCATATAGTAAGGCTAAAGCATAGGTTCAGGGCTACACCAAGAACAAGGGTCCGACCTACCACGGCACCCAATAGGGTCGACCTGATAAAACGCGGACCGAAGATAAACCCACATGTATATAGGAGGAACAACGACTCCACCAGAAGGTAGACGGTCGCGATAACCACAAGGCGGATCACGGGCTGGCTCCTGATGACTGGGGCCTACAACAGCACCAGGTGACAACTCAGGATCTACCAAATCCTCAAAGTGCAACTAGCGCGAATCGACCATTTCGTCGATTAACGCAATATTAAGCATATTTAGCTTTTCAAGGACCCCGGGAAACCCACCGAAAGGTCAACAATGTTTTAGAGCATTCATCTTACTTTTTTGTATTGTTACAATTGCAGCAAGCCCCTCGGGTTTATTCAGAATGTGTAATATCTACTATATAAACCCCGTTTTGGCTCGTTCTCTTAAACGAAGAATTATTTTTACGAACCGTCACCTCCAGTAGGTGATATTCGACTTGCTGAACGCCGTGCTCACCCATTTGTGGCAGCACGATACCCGAGGAAAACTTCGGGCCATGAATTTCCTCTCTAACCTAGCCGAAATGCATTTTCGTTTCTTTGGCTCATCAAAACCCAAAATAAACGCGAGCATCGCGTCCAGTGACCCCAAATTAGCCAGGAGTACACTGCTGCAACATCTCAAACATACCCAAACACTGTTTTAAAGCAATTATTGTATTTGAGCTTGGTTTTAACACAACTTTGAATCTATACATTTTCAGACAAAACTCCATGAATCAAATAGTCTCTGGACAGTGCCAGGATCCCAGGGCTTGCCCTAGATGCAGCCCAGGTCTGCTGGTTCAACCAGAACCAAGACCTTGCACACACACAAGTTCACAATGCACCAAACATTTGTCCACACAGATCAAGCTTGATCTGAAGTGAGCATCAAGCTCAGGGGACATTTCTAAGCAAGTTTGATATTCAACTCGAAGCCTGAAACCCAAAGTTTCCTCTTTGTGGCATTTCCACAAACACTAGGTGTGCACAATTCTGTAAACAAGAACCCAACCAAAGCTCCAGGTTGTTCTCTGCAATTACAGCACCAATCCTTACAAAACTTGAGGGAATAAGTTCCTCCAGGTTGCAGGAACTTTTCCAGCAACTTGGAGCAAGCTCAAAACCCCAGGTTGGGCTCGGGCTCGAGGAAGAAGATGAGCCATTTTCATTGTAATTCGTGACCAGCAACCAAAGGCACCTGAGACCAATTGCCTTGACCAATTGGGTGCTAAAACACTCTGTGAATCTTTCTGTGCCTGTGCCCGGCGACAGGGCACGGCGGCGGCGCGGCGGAGCCAAGCTCCTCTTCGAGCTTCTTCACCTCTAATGGTGAATTTCCCCAGAAGCACTTTGAAGTCCTCCAACATGGATGGAAATGTTCTAATGGTCCATAGGAAGCTTCCCGACCAACCCAGCCCGGCCGGAGATGGCCGGAGCGCCGGCGACCATGATTCGGTCCAATCTCGGGTCATCCATGGCCGCGCCGCTTTGGTGCAGCATGGATCCCATGCAAGTGCATGGATGCACTCCCCTTGGTCCCAGCAATACTTCTGGGCAAGTGGCCGGCGGCGGGGAGGCGCGCCGGCGCCGGAGCAGACAGCTCGACCAACATGCACAAAAACCCGAAACTAGGGTTTCGGTTTTCTCTCCAAATTCTTAACCAAAATTATTGAAATTTTGCAGAAATAATGTTTAGGTCCTACAGTCCAAGCCCATGATTTTGGTTTGGCAATTGAGCCCGCGGTTGCAAAGTTCTCGAGCGGCGGAGCTTCCTAGGGTTCCGGCGATGGTTTTTCCCCCGCCGGCTAACCCGCGTGTATGGGGGCTCGGGACTGTGCATGTAGCATCCAAATGACCTATAGAAGCTACTGCTAGGGGTCTTGGGCTAAAACAAACCGTGGTTAGGGTGGTCTCACCTTGGCCGGAGTTGTAGAAGATGGGGAAGAAGCCGGTAGCCTTTCTTCTTCCTCGCGCGACCTCGGCAAGTGCCCAGAATGCTCCAGAGATGCCAAGGAATCCTCGGAGCACTTCAACTCCAACCCAGGAAGAAGTTGGTCCAAGGTTCCTTCTCCCTCTCTCTCTCTCGGGTTCCTTTCTTACTTGGGTGGTGTCCCTCGGCTTTCCTCACTCCGGGCTGGTCTGGGGTGATACAGAGGAGGCTAATGCTTTGGATCCACCCCACAGACCCCTCGAGCTCTGGCCCAAGGTAGACCAAGAGGCAACCAACTTTAAATGTAAGATCCTTTTGCAATTTCTCTCAAACCCGGTTCACACCCACACCCCAAGCCTCCAAGCTCTTCACAGTTGGTGTAAAATGCATCCAACACCCTGATATTTCAGTCCCAAGAGCTTTGGCCCAAGCACATTTAAGTTATTCAAAGAAAAAGCGATAATTTGGCACTTTTCACGTATTTCGAGACAATCTGCTCGACAAAATGCGAAACAGACTTCGCCATGACGTCCGGCTCGTCGAGACCTTCAAGATAGGCTATTCATTTGCTCGATTTGGTGCCCACATGAATTCTCGGGCCATCTAGTTCTGTAAGTCGCAATCTGACGCACGCATTTCGATGCACCCGGATCGCCTAACGCGAAATCCATCAGTGCCATTGCGTTCAGAACGTCGAAAATAGCTAGGATCGACTACTCATACTGCTAGTCTTAAATTGCAGACAGTGGTTTGGCCTACGGTTGATCGAGAGGGGATCGAAAACCAGGGTTTACTATTCACACTTAAGTTGCGGGGCCCGCAGCTTCTTCGCTGATTTCTGGAAGATTCGACCGTCGGATCGAGAACATATGAATATGAATTTTTTCATGTTTCGACGAGACGATCTCAACGGTGAACTCGGATTTTCGAAATTAGACCCCGATCAAAAATCGATATTTTTTGGGCTTTATTTATTATTTTCTACAATTTATAAATCCAGGAATTTATTTAAATCTTCAAAAATTCACGATTACTACAACAAACTGTACACATGGTACATCCATTTAGGTTCTATGCGGGTTAGCGCTATTATGGCCATGCACTTATATCGATTCATGTGTATTTTTAGGGAACCACCCTCTTCCCATAGTCGCGGCCTCACGATTACACACATATAGTAGGTCCTGATAAGGGTGCCTGCAGGGTCACACCTGCCTCAAGAGTCTTGGAACCATTCAGGGTAAGAACCCTTACTATCCACTTGCATAAATGAGCACTCTCGCCATAGGGATGAGTATATAAAAGTAGTGCTCCGCACAACTACCAATTCGACTTGTTTATACCCATTGAACCTCCAAGAGGTTGGGTTGCCGTCTCAGGTAGTTTCTATTGTGAACTAAGCCCCATCCCCCTCGACGATTCTAGGATCACTGTCCTAAATAAACCTTTAGTAAGCTGATCAGCTAAGTTCTTCGCAGATCTCATAAATTCTAATGCAATTACATTTTTCTTAATATTCTGCCGAATATACTTTTGTCTTACTTTCATAAATCTATTCATCTTTGTTTTCACATTTTATTGAGCACACTTGTCAATAGCAAATCTACAATCACAATGTATACATACAGGTGCCAAAGGTCGCTCCATCAGTGGCAAGTCATGCAGAAATTCTCTAATCCACTTAGCCTCTGCTACAGTGGTATCTAAAGCTATCAGTTCAGATTTCATAGTACTTTTAGCTATCAATGATTGTTCCGATGACTTACAAGAAACAACTGCTCCACCAAGGAGAAAAACAAATCCAGTAGTTGACTTCGCATCGGCTGTATCACTTATCCAATTGGCATCACTAAATCCTTCTAATACAGCAGGGAATTCACAAAAATGCAATCCATAAGATACAGTGCCATTTAGATATCTCAAAACTCTTTCTAAGGCATTCCAATGTTCTCTATTTGGGTTATGGGTATATCTTCTCAATCTGTTCACAGCATAGGCTAAATCAGGTCTAATGTAATCCATAAGATAACCTAGAGATCCTACAATCTGAGCATATCTATTATGTCCTATAGGATCACCTTTATTCTTCTTAAGATGTACACTAGAATCATAAGGTGTTACAACAATCTTAGAATCAAAATATCCATACTTCTTTAACACTTGTTAACTGTAATGAGATTGGCTCATAATAATTTTATTTGATTTTCTTATGATCTTCATGTTCAGAATCACATCAGCTTGCCCAAGATCCTTCATATCAAAGTTATCATTAAGTAATTTCTTAACATCCATTATCACATCCATATTTGTACAAAAGATCAAAATATCATCAGCATACAAACATAGGATCACTATCTGTCCATTGTATTTCTTAGAGTACACACATTCATCAGACATGTTCACATGAAAACCATCTTTTACTACCAAAGAGTCAAATTTCAAATGCCATTGGTTAGGAGTTTGTTTAAGTCCATATAAATATTTTGTCAACTTGCAAACTTTATTTTCATGTCTAGCAATAATAAATCCCTCAGGTTGCTTCATATAAATCTCTTCCTCTAAATCACCATTTAGAAAAACAGTCTTAACATCCATTTGATGAATAATCAAATTATGGACAGAGACTAAAGCAAGCAGAATTCTAATAGAAGTAATTCTAACTACAGGAGCATAAATATCAAAATAATCAACACCAGGCTTCTGGGAAAAACCCTGAACTATAAGTCTAGCCTTATACTTATCTACAGATCCATTTGGTTTCAACTTCTTCTTAAAGATCCATTTACATCCTACAAGCTTACAACCTACAGGTAAATAAGATAACTCCCAAGTATGATTCTGTAGAATAGATTGTCACGCCCCGGGGCGATAATGCGCCCCGGCTCGCCAACAGATCCGCCGCCCATACGGGAAGCCCCGTATAGGCGTAGCGACTAACCTGCGAGGAAACATCTACACTAGCAGATATCAGTGCTGAAAGAGAAAAGCTGGAATAAAATACATAAAATAAAACTACATCTCTCAAATATACAGACCAACCTCACCAGAATACAGGAGTCTCTCATAAAAGCAGGAAAGAAAGGTACAACTCAAAACCTCACTACAAAAGTCACTCGACATAACACACACCAAAATGGAACTGGGGTACATCTACTCACACACTGAAGACGACAGGAGGGGATCTATCTCGCGACGCCCTTACCTCGGTCAGAAGGAGCTGGATCAGCAACAAGAGCTGCAGGAACCGGAGCAGAAGTCCCTGGGGAGAAAACACCACGACGGGTGTGAGAACTACATCCCACAGTAGTTCTCAGTGGGTGCCGCCAACAAGCCCGACGGTCTGCCCACTAAGTCTACCAGAGGCATAAAGTAACATATGCAGTGCCGTAAGGAAAGCTGGGAAAAGTAACTCTACAGCTACTATGCCTCTATCTAGATGCTCAACAGTGGAACAGAAAGAACATAATGCCACAACTAACTCTCCTCCCTGATCACCCAATCAAAACTGACTGCCACATCGGGTCCAGTCAAACCTGCGCCAACCTACTGCCGTTACGTCCCGGAGGAGCGGATACGTAGGGCGTCCATGGCTGCCAACAAAAGCACAGCCAGAGGGACAACTGCAACCACAAGTCGCGAAGGAACATCTCATCTCACGCGGGTACAACAACCCGGTCTCGCCTACTCCGGAGTGGCCCTCGAGGGGAGCGACCCGCTCGAGTCAAAGTAACCCATAAGTATCACTGTAAAGTATCACTGTAAAGCTCTAATGTGGCTCATGCAGGCTATGATCCAATCCTCGATCAATAAGATCGACCACCAAACAAATCACTGACTCACTCACTGGCTGGAATCTACACAGCTGAAACTCACTGTCTCTCTGACAGTTTCCAAGAACCCAGATCTACCATCACTATCACTCTCCCAAAGACGTCAAATCTACAGACTGCTATCAACTCCACTCGGTCCCCAGACACGAGTGCAAATGCATCCCACAACCACCCGACCTCTCGGCCCACAACTCGGGCGAGGAAAAGCTAGGTCCATAGTGAAATGAAGTATCGTGATGTGGAATGTCTAGAGCAGTAAAAAACCTAGCCCAAGTTGGAGTTTTTCTACAGACTGGCTGAACATGATACATATGACAGGGGTGCTAGGTCAAATTCCAAGATTTCATTACTTAACATAGTGTAGGAATCAAAAGATTCAACAACTGATATACAAGATACAACATACAGTTTTACACATGCTAATACTCCAATTTCTAACATGCATGATCCTACACACATAGAATTAGTACACAGTCCAGAGTTCTTGGAAGCAAGGTCACCCACCTGAAAGTGCTAACTGTCCGAAATCGTACAGCTGAGAAAGCTCACAACTCTCAAATCACAAATCCCACCAAGCCAACAACACGGTAGAAGTGCTCACAAACTCCTGGGTACAAACATACACCAAAATTACACTTTAATTCACACAAATTCCACATTCCCAAAATCTGTGGTGAACAGTCCCATTAACACGAAATTTTCACCTGAAAAACTTCCTCCAAAAATTCCAATAAAAATATGACGGCGATCCTCGCGAAGAGTAGATGTCGATAGAGTCCTGAAACGTCGAATTCCGATGTCCGGATGAGGAGATAAAACTCCGACAAGTAGGTGCTGTCCAAATCAACCAACAGTCGCAAAGGGGGTTAAAAATGTACCCAGAACCCCAAGAAAAGCTCGGATCCAAAAAAAGTGTCCAACACGGAAAATGTAGATTTACCTCTTACGAAACCGTTACCACAGAAATCGTCCAAAAATAACGTCAGGGTAGCCCGGTAGACCTCCCAGACTAAACTGCGACGAAAATGGGCCTCCAACAGTAGATCGTCGCTCCGCACCCCGATGTAGAAGTCGCCGTCGTCGCGGCCTCCAAAAATTCTGAACTTCCGCCAAGAGATGCACAAGAGGGAGAGGAAGAGAATTGGTGAAGGGCTCCAAGTGAAAAGCTTTCGGGAAAAGCTTCAAAACGAGGCCCCTTGAGGCCTTTTTATAGGCCTCACCCGAAACAGCCCGGAAAAACAAAGTCAATGGGCTTTGGGCCCAAACATTCGGGCGCCCGGTACATTCGGGCGGCTACAGTGTTGGGCCGGCCCAACACTGTTCACGCCCGAATCCACCAGGAGCCTCCACGTCGCCCGCCGAACAGCAAACAGCTGTTCGGGCCACCCACGGGCTGCCACGTGGCCCGCCCCCGCACAGTGAGGCGGTTGGCGCCCGCCAACCAGCGGGCGACGCGTGTCCCCCCGGTTGACCCGCTGACCGGTCGGCGGCCGCGCCGGGCGCGCGGCATGGCCCCGTCATGCGCACGCGCCCCGAGGCACCGACCCCGACTCCGTGCACCGCGCATGGTACGCCAGCGAATCGGAGGGTGACACGTGTCCCCTACACCCGGTCCACGCATTCCACTTTGGAATTCCGTGGACCGCGCCGCGTGCACCGACCAACCGGAGGCTGCCACGTGCCCCCGCCTTGGTCCATGCACCGCCGCGCTCACCCGGTAGACCGCGCGCCTTGCGCCCGCCAATCAGGCGGTGCCACGTGTCCATGCGCCGGGTCTGTGCACCCCGCCGCGCAACTCTGTGGACCGCGCATCCTGAACCGGCCAATGACAGGCCGCCACGTGGCATCCCGGCGGTCTACGGCCCCTCCCATGCACCATTTTCCACTAAAAACTTCCGGGAGTCTGTTTTTGGGCATCCGGACTCAGAAACAAACAAGCAAATAGCCGTTTTCAAGCGTTTTTCCATGCTGAATCCATTTCCGACCTCTGTTGGGCCTAATTCCTTTCCGAAATTTTGGCAAACTCAGCCGAAGGCCTACACAGCTAATAAACACGCACAGGGTCCATCTGTGGCATCCCATTGATGCACCATGGGCCAGATACACCAACACTAGGTGCTCTAATAGTGGATTCATCGGAAGAACGCTGCATGGGAATTAGGGCCACTACATCCTCCCCCACTAAAAGGATGTTTCGTTCTCGAAACAAAGTAAGGTAGAACAGGCGTACCTCAACCAGTAGTCTCGAACAGAAAAGGGTATGCAGATCTCATCTCTGTCTCTAGCTCCCAAGTAGTCTCTCGCTCTTCATGATTGCTCCATAAGATCTTCACATACGGAATGGTCCGGTTGCGCAATTCCCTCACCTCACGAGCAAGAATCCGCAACGGCCGCTCCTCGTAAACCAGGTCCTCACCGATCTCCAAGGGAGTGAAGTCAACCACATGCGACGGATCGAAGACATATCTCCTCAGGGCTGAGACATGAAAAACATCGTGTACACCGGCCAAACGTGGAGGAAGAGCAACTCTATAAGCCACAGGGCCTACCCTCTCAAGTACCTCAAAGGGTCCAACAAAACGGGGACTAAGCTTCCCACGCACTCCAAATCTCCGGACCCCTTTCGAAGGCGAGACCTTTAAGAATACATGGTCACCAATCTGAAACTCCAGGTCTCGCCGTCGAGTATCTGCATAACTCCTCTGACGACTCTGGGCTACCTCAAGGTGTCGACGAACAATTCTGACTTTCTCCTCAGCCTCCAACAGAAGATCTGGTCCCAAAGTCCTCCTCTCACCCACATCACTCCAATACAAGGGTGACCGACACTTGCGTCCATACAACGCCTCAAACGGAGCCATCTGAATGCTCGCCTGATAGCTGTTGTTGTACGCAAACTCAACCAAAGATAAGTGTCGGTACCACCCCCCTCCAAAATCCATAACGCACGCTCTCAGCATATCCTCAAGGGTCTGTATAGTGCGCTCAGACTGGCCATCAGTCTGTGGGTGGAATGCAGTGCTGAATCTGAGCTGGGTCCCCAAAGCTGACTGTAAACTCCCCCAGAATCGTGACACAAACCTCGGATCCCGATCTGAAACAATCGATGCAGGTATCCCGTGTAGCCTCACTATCTCGTCCAAATATAACTGTGCCGGACGCTCCAAAGACCAAGTCATCTGAACAGGCAAGAAATGTGCAGACTTGGTGAGTCTATCAACAATAACCCAAATCGCGTCGGCTCCACTCTGCGCTCTCGGCAGCCCTGTAACAAAGTCCATGGTGATGTGGTCCCATTTCCACTCGGGAATTGGAAGACTTTGTAACTTGCCAGCAGGAACCCGGTGCTCTGCTTTCACTTGCTGGCAAGTTAAACAGTGAGCCACAAATCTTCCAACGTCCCGCTTCATTCCGGACCACCAAAAATGTGCCTTGAGGTCCCTATACATCTTAGTACCACCAGGATGAATGGTATAAGGTGTATAATGGGCCTCTCCCAAAATCTGGTCTCTGATCTCTGAATCCGAAGGCACACACACTCGGTCCCTGTACCGCAGTACTCCCGAGCTATCCACTGAAAAATCCCCTATCTGATCTGCATGTATCTGGGATCTGATCCTCTCCAAGTGGGGGTCCTCACTCTGCGTCTCCCTAATCCTGTCCAACAGAGTGGGCTGTAAGACCATAGACATCAGTCTAGCAGAGACCCCAGGGGATACAACCTCAATCTGGAGTCGCCTCAACTGCTCAATCAGCGGGGCCTGCTGTGTGACCAACATGCTCAAGCTCTGCACTAACCTCCGACTCAAAGCATCTGCTACCACATTGGCCTTGCCGGGATGATAAAGGATACTTACATCATAATCCTTTAGTAACTCCAACCACCGGCGTTGCCTCAGGTTCAGCTCCTTTTGAGTAAACAGATACTTTAAGCTCTTATGATCCGTGTAGATCTCACAATGCTCACCGTAGAGGTAATGCCGCCACAACTTCAATGCGAACACCACAGCTGCCAGCTCTAAATCATGAGTAGGGTAATTCTTCTCGTAATCCTTTAGTTGCCGTGAAGCATAAGCAATTACCCTCCCATGCTGCATCAAGACACAACCCAAACCGCTGTGCGAGGCGTCACTGTAAATCACGTAGCCATCTCCCATCACTGGCAGTGTAAGAACTGGTGCTGAAATCAGTCTCCTCTTCAGTTCCTCAAAACTTCGCTGACACTGCTCAGTCCAAATGAACCTCATCCCCTTCCTAGTCAAACAGGTCAGGGGAGTAGAGAGCTTCGCAAAGCCCTCTACAAACCGACGGTAGTAGCCTGCCAAGCCCAGAAAGCTCCGGACCTCAGTCACCGTCGTCGGTCTCGGCCAATCCCGAACTGTATCAATCTTCGTCGGGTCAACTGCTACTCCTGCGGCTGATACCAAGTGGCCCAAGAATGCAACCTCCCGAAGCCAAAACTCGCACTTCTTAAGCTTGGCATACAGCTTCTTCTCACGTAGGAGCTGCAGCACTATCCTCAAGTGCTCCTCATGATCCACATCGCTCCGGGAGTAGATCAAGATGTCATCAATGAACACAACCACAAACAAGTCTAAGTACGGCTGAAATACCCGGTTCATCAAATCCATGAATGCAGCTGGGGCATTAGTCAAACCAAATGGCATAACCGTAAACTCATAATGCCCATACCGGGATCGAAAAGCCGTCTTAGGGATGTCCTCGGCCCTCACCCTCAACTGGTGGTAACCTGACTGCAGATCAATCTTCGAAAACACTGTGGCTCCCTGCAACTGATCAAATAAATCATCTATCCGTGGAAGAGGGTACTTGTTCCGGATGGTCACTTTATTCAACTCCCGATAATCCACACACAAACGAAGCGACCCATCCTTCTTCTTCACAAATAAAACTGGCGCTCCCCACGGAGAAACACTAGGCCTGACAAAGCCCCTATCCATAAGATCCTGAAGCTGGGCCTTCAACTCCCTCAACTCGGCAGGTGCCATCCTATAAGGCGCCTTCGAGATTGGTGCGGTTCCCGGTACCACATCAATCACAAACTCCACCTCCCTCTCCGGCGGCATCGTCGTCAACTCAGGGGGAAACACATCTGGGAACTCGCGGACAACAGGAATATCCTCGAGTCCCAGTGCCGCCGTAGGCACCTCCACAATCGTCGCTAAGAAAGCGGTGCAGCCCCTACTAATCATCCGCCTAGCCCTCGCCGAAGAAACAGTCATCGCAAAGAAGGTGCTCTGGCAGCCTCTGAAGACGAACACCTCCTGTCCAGGCTCGCGGAGGGTCACCGTCCTCTCTCTGCAGTCTATAACAGCATAGTACCTCGACAACCAATCCATACCTAGCACGACGTCGAAATCCTGGAGCTGCCGCAAGACAAGCAAGTCTGCCGGCAAAATCCAGGATCCCAACTGCACAGGGCAATCCCTACAATACTCCTCGACATGCAAGACATGATCTGGTATCTGAACCTCTAATGCATGCGATAAAGAAACTACCTCTATACCATGAAGGGATGCAAATGCTCTACTGATAAAAGAATGCGATGCACCGGTATCAAAGAGAGTACGAGTACGAACTGCAGAAATCAAAATAATACCTGCGACGACATGCTCTGCTGCTGTAGCATCCTCTACCTGAGCGGCATAGACTCGACCGCTCGGCGCCGGGGGATGTCGCTCTGGCTGTCGCGAGGACGATGGAGCAAAATCTGGCCTACCGGAGGTCGCCGAAGGTCCTGCTGACTGACGAGGAACGAAGGATGCAGAAGCTGATGAAGGAGCTGGGTAACCTGCCCTGGGGCACGCCCTCGCGAAGTGACCGGTCTGCCCGCAACGGAAGCGTGTCCCCCCGGTTGACCCGCTGACCGGTCGGCGGCCGCGCCGGGCGCGCGGCATGGCCCCGTCGTGCGCACGCGCCCCGAGGCACCGACCCCGACTCCGTGCACCGCGCACGGTACGCCAGCGAATCGGAGGGTGACACGTGTCCCCTACACCCGGTCCACGCATTCCACTTTGGAATTCCGTGGACCGCGCCGCGTGCACCGACCAACCGGAGGCTGCCACGTGCCCCCGCCTTGGTCCATGCACCGCCGCGCTCACCCGGTAGACCGCGCGCCTTGCGCCCGCCAATCAGGCGGTGCCACGTGTCCATGCGCCGGGTCTGTGCACCCCGCCGCGCAACTCTGTGGACCGCGCATCCTGAACCGGCCAATGACAGGCCGCCACGTGGCATCCCGGCGGTCTACGGCCCCTCCCATGCACCATTTTCCACTAAAAACTTCCGGGAGTCTGTTTTTGGGCATCCGGACTCAGAAACAAACAAGCAAATAGCCGTTTTCAAGCGTTTTTCCGTGCTGAATCCATTTCCGACCTCTGTTGGGCCTAATTCCTTTCCGAAATTTCGACAAACTCAGCCGAAGGCCTACACAGCTAATAAACACGCACAGGGTCCATCTGTGGCATCCCATTGATGCACCATGGGCCAGATACACCAACACTAGGTGCTCTAACAGTGGATTCATCGGAAGAATGCTGCATGGGAATTAGGGCCACTACATAGATTGCATTTCCAACTTAACAGCTTCTTTCCAAAATGATGCATCTATAGAAGTCATAGCTTGGTCAAAGGTAGATGGGGTATCTTCTACAAGTAGGACACATAATCATCACCAAAAGTCTTCTCAATCCTAGGACACTTCTCTTAGGTTCAGACTCTTCTATAGGTTCACTAGTGCTGGGTCTACTAGATCCACCTATAGTCTCAACAGGAACAGGTCTATCTACTCTAGTTCTAAAAAGAAAGATATTCTCAAAGTATACTGCATCCCTAACTTCAATAATTGTATTGTTAGAAATCTCATTAATCTCAGAATTTACCACCAAAAATCTGTTAGCATTACTACCATCTGTATAGCCTAAGAAAACAGTATCCACAGTGTTACGGCATTTTGGTGTTGGCATATTTCGTGAGTCAAGTCAGTGAGTTGAGTCGGAGTCTTAAAGGGATCAAATTATCAATCAACAATCAAAGACTTAGAGAAGACTCAACAAGAGCTCAAGTTGACACTCAGTGTCTTGAGTCTTGAAGATTGAAGTTGAAGAATTGTGGATCAGTTACATCAATCTCAAGAAGAAAGTATTCAAGAGGATCAGGTATGTTTAACTAAATAATTGTGGTGATCCGAATACTTTCTTATAGTGTAGAAACACTTGGATGAACTTTTATTTGCATAAAAATCAAAAACTGGACATGGGACATGTTCAGGATCCGGATCAGATCTTGCAATCCGGATCCCGAAGGGTACTTGTTCATTGGCAATTTCAATCCGGATCCTAGGCCATTCCGATCCGGATCCCGAACATGGGACTTTGCTGAATTGCATGAACGATCCGGATCGGACCTTGCAATCCGGATCCCGAACCCTTGGTTTTCTGGAATCGTCAATCTCGTTACGACGATCCGGATCGCAGTAAATCCGATCCGGATCGCCGTCCTGAAAATTTCCAGATAAGGTATGTTTTTGATTCTTATCTCTTTCCAAAGGTTTCTAAACTATAAATAGACACTTAGGGTTTCTCAAAAACGTGGGAGCTACGGCCGATCATTTTATAAAACTCTTGAGAGCAACCCTAGAGGCTAGGTTTTTATCGATCTTCTTTATAGCCTCTTTTAGGTCAATTCGATGGTTCTTTCAAGAACGTATCTTTTGTCGAATTGATCTAATCTTTGCTTAGAGATTTCTTCTACGGTTCCTCAATGAGAATCTAAGCAAAGGATCACCATCGAAGTCAATATTCTTATCGACTGAGTTTGCGTCGTGGATTCGACGTGGCATCGTGGATTCGGTGTGCTAAAGGCGTTTCGTGGATTCGAAACGTGTGCTCGTGGATTCGAGTGGCATTCGTGGATTCGAACGTGTGCAGTGGGTGTGCAAAATCGGTGGAGCGCGAGGTCCAAGAAATTGAAGGAGGGGTTAAATCCGTGGAGACGGTAATCACCTTGTTATTCTTCTTTTCTTAGGGATTGTTATTGCGTGGATATCCAACCGGTCAGCGCAAGGTCCGAAGAAGCTGAAGGAGGGGTTTGAGTCCGTGGAGTCGGTAATCACCTTGTTATTCTTCTATTCTTAGTGGATTGTTATTGCGTGTTGGTCCCGTGGTTTTTCTCCTGGATTGGAGTTTCCACGTAAATCTCGGTGTGCTGTTTTTATGTTCCGCATTGGTTTTTATTTTGCACTGAGATTGAGTTTTTAAGTATTACACCTATTCACCCCCCCTCTAGTTGTTTGATAGTACCTATTTAGATCCTTGTGGATCCTTTAAAAAACCAACAATTGGTATCAGAGAGGGTTTTAGGTTTATCTATCATGTCGGGTGAAAGTGGTAATATTTTTAGACCTCCTCTTTTTGATGGGACTAATTATGCTTATTGGAAAGTGCGGATGAGAGCTTTTCTCATCGCAACTGATGAGCGAGTATGGCAATCCGTGGAATACGGTTGGGTGCATCCTGTTGAGGAAGTAGGAAATTCTACTACCCCAAAACCTCGCTCTAGATGGTCCAAAGAGGAATTTGAAAGATCTTCTTACAATGGGAAAGGTATGAACGCTCTTTTTAACTCTCTTTCCTCGACTGAATTTACTAGAATTTCCGCGTGTGAAACCGCGAAGGAAATTTGGGATATTCTCAAAATTACACATGAGGGTACTAATCTTGTAAAAATTCAAAAGCTCCAGATGCTTACAAGTCAATTTGACTCTATTCATATGGAAGAGCATGAATTGTTTACAGATTATTACACTAGACTTCAAGATGTAATAAATACATGTGCTAATTTAGGAGAAAAGATCCCGGAGTCGAAAGTTGTAAGAAAGATACTTCGGACTCTTCCGGAACGGTTTAGGGCAAAGGTTACCGCCATTGAAACCGTTAGTCATCCGGATGAGATGAGTGTAGAGGAATTAGTAGGTGCTTTGCAAACTTATGAAATGACTTTTCCTACTAATCAAGTTTCTTCCAAGTCTTCTTCTAAGCTTACAGGTATTGCATTCAAATCAACAAAGGAAGAAGATAGCGAATCGAGTTCCGACGATGAAATCTCTTTTGCCGATTTTGAAGAACAATTGGCGCGGATCACAAAGAAATTTCGTCGGAAGTTTTGGAAGAATCGAACCAATGGATCTTCATCCACGAAACCATCTAAAGGATCATCGGGTTCTAAATCCTCTAATCTCAAAGGCGTTGCAAAACCTTCTAAAGAAAAAGAAAAAGATGATTTCGAAGGGGAAATCCAATGCTATCGATGCAAAGGCTACGACCATTTTTCAACGGATTGTCCTTCTCCGAAATCATATAAAAAGAAGGCTTTGCAAGCGAAAACTTGGGACGATTCTACCTCTAATGAATCGACCTCAAGTAAAGAGGAAAAAGCCGTTGCCTTACACGCCTCTCAAATTCCCTCATCTAATGTTTGTTTATCATCTTTAATCACTGACTCTATTCCTTTGATTTTGCATGAAACATCAACATCCAACGGAGAGTCATCAAGTGAGGGGGAGTCGGACGAAGAAGAACTCGTTGAGGCATATCAACAACTTCTTACGGAATCAAAGAAGATGGCCAAACATATTAAGAAGTTGAGGAAGCAACGACTTGAAGTTCAAGACGAGAATCAAGCTTTAAAGATAAAACTTCATGATCTCGAGGAGGAACGAGAAGGCTTATTGGATAATAATGAAATCCTCCAGGAAAAGATAAATCAATCGGAAACGATCGTTAATTCCCATATTAACAAGATTGATTTTCTTGAAAAGCAGTTTGAGGAAATTCATGTTACCAACCAAGCTTTGACCAAGCAAGTCCATCAACTTAAATCCGACATACAAAGGATTTCAACCGGTTCGAAGAAACATGATTGTATGTCCGGATTAGGTCAAACAAGCAAGGTTGGTTTGGGATTCAAAAAGGACCAAACTGTGAATGCTTCAAGTTCCACAATGAAATTGAAAGGAAGAACTTGTCACTTATGTGGACTTGAAGGACATTTGGTGAAGAATTGCCCGAAAAAGAGAAAGAAGAGTCCTTCGGCAACTTCATCTACGGAGCGAACTCAACGGAATCAAAAGAGACATCAAGTCAAAGGAGTTCACTCAACCCACCAAAGGTCCGAGCCACATCATCGATCATACAAGTGGATCACTGCAAGGCAAAGACCTAAGTTGGATCAACAGTCAAAGCTATCATCTCCCAACCACAATGAATCAAGACAATCCAAAATTCGACAATTTTGGATTCGGAAAGGTGATATCTTTCCTTGTCTTAAGTTCTAAATAGCTTATGACTGTATGTAATGCTTTGATTGTTTTTCCTTTCATATTTTTCTGAATCTTTGCATTACATGTTTTTCAATGCTCTTCGTTTTTATACTTTGTTTTTGAACAAAAGGGTTTTTTACTGAACAAGTGTATTGAATAAAAAGGGCTTCACTTTTATTCACTCCAAATTAATTTTATTTGGATTATCAACTTTACTCCATAATCATAATCTTGAAGATACTTCATTATAGGAGTTTTTGATATTATAAGCATCAAATTTTAGAAATCATGTGTGATCTTTAGATGCTTAACCTATCTCGGTTGTGTGAGTTCTTTGTGATAAACATGAGACAACCGATTGACTAAAATTTGGGATTTAATTCTTTCACGTAAGAGACTGCATTCTTACAAGGGTATTGAAATGATTTGCAAAAGATGTGGAAAGAGTTACATCCGAAATGAGTGTGAAAACTACCACCACATGCTGGAAAGAGCTGCCACCCCGGTCGTCCGGTTTGTGTGTGAAGCTACCACATGTTATGGATGCTTGATAGTATTTTATGAGAAAATCTTTAGTTGAAGCATTTGGAGATTTATATGCAAAACTCTTATATTTTGAACAATCTCCTGGTTGGTATAAGGTGGAATAGTTGAAAGATGCTCAAAGAGCCACCCTTAGGTATTTTAGTGCTTATCTCAAATTTGAAAGGGTAAGAAATCAAATTGATGTCATTTGGAAATCTCTGTAAGTCATCTTTGTACATCCGTTACATCTTGATAGACTTTGGATCTCAAGATTATTTTTGATGACTTGTGTTTGATGAATATAACATGAAAAACGGTTTATAATATTTTACCTTTATTTTTCATGATTTTGGAGTAAATCTTTTTAATTTTGTGAAATTAATTAGATTGAATGACATCTGTGTGAATTCCCTGTTTAAAGCACTTAAATTGTTTTCTTGATGGAATACAAATCGGTAATTCAATTATTTCAAAATCTGGATTTGTTTCAAGAAATTATTTGATTTTTGATTTCTGGTACCGGTATGCAATCTGCATTTTTGTTATATACCAGAACTGAGCTTTTATCTCTCTTTCTCTATGAACTAATGTTGTTAGTGATTCCCTTTTGTCTAGTATGTTCACTGTTTGACAATTTGTGACAAAAAGGGGGAGAACAGAAATTAATGATCGTATCACAAAGGGGGAGAACATAAATGCTCAAGACAGGGGGAGAACATGGAGAACATGGAGAACATGTTAGAGATGCTCTTGATAGGGGGAGATAAAGAAAAGGTTGAAAGAGCCGGAAAAACAAAAGAACCAAAGGACGAATCAAATGTAGGATTTTAATTTCTAACGACTAACGTTTGGTTTTGTTTGGAGTTTTGTTTTGCAGGAATTACATCACTTTAAGACTCCAAGTCCTAAGTTATAGAGTATGTTCTAGGACTGTTTGGTTCAAATGTAATTTTGTATTTATTGGATCTTTCACGCAAAGAAAATCAATGTTTTGGTGATAACATTGAATTTCGATTTTTTGGTTTAAGATGAGTGACTTGAGCGCTTTTATGTATTTTTGGGTTTTGTCACGAAATTGCCAAAGGGGGAGATTGTTACGGCATTTTGGTGTTGGCATATTTCGTGAGTCAAGTCAGTGAGTTGAGTCGGAGTCTTAAAGGGATCAAATTGTCAATCAACAATCAAAGACTTAGAGAAGACTCAACAAGAGCTCAAGTTGACACTCAGTGTCTTGAGTCTTGAAGATTGAAGTTGAAGAATTGTGGATCAGTTACATCAATCTCAAGAAGAAAGTATTCAAGAGGATCAGGTATGTTTAACTAAATAATTGTGGTGATCCGAATACTTTCTTATAGTGTAGAAACACTTGGATGAACTTTTATTTGCATAAAAATCAAAAACTGGACATGGGACATGTTCAGGATCCGGATCAGATCTTGCAATCCGGATCCCGAAGGGTACTTGTTCATTGGCAATTTCAATCCGGATCCTAGGCCATTCCGATCCGGATCCCGAACATGGGACTTTGCTGAATTGCATGAACGATCCGGATCGGACCTTGCAATCCGGATCCCGAACCCTTGGTTTTCTGGAATCGTCAATCTCGTTACGACGATCCGGATCGCAGTAAATCCGATCCGGATCGCCGTCCTGAAAATTTCCAGATAAGGTATGTTTTGATTCTTATCTCTTTCCAAAGGTTTCTAAACTATAAATAGACACTTAGGGTTTCTCAAAAACGTGGGAGCTACGGCCGATCATTTTATAAAACTCTTGAGAGCAACCCTAGAGGCTAGGTTTTTATCGATCTTCTTTATAGCCTCTTTTAGGTCAATTCGATGGTTCTTTCAAGAACGTATCTTTTGTCGAATTGATCTAATCTTTGCTTAGAGATTTCTTCTACGGTTCCTCAATGAGAATCTAAGCAAAGGATCACCATCGAAGTCAATATTCTTATCGGCTGAGTTTGCGTCGTGGATTCGACGTGGCATCGTGGATTCGGTGTGCTAAAGGCGTTTCGTGGATTCGAAACGTGTGCTCGTGGATTCGAGTGGCATTCGTGGATTCGAACGTGTGCAGTGGGCGTGCAAAATCGATGGAGCGCGAGGTCCAAGAAATTGAAGGAGGGGTTAAATCCGTGGAGACGGTAATCACCTTGTTATTCTTCTTTTCTTAGGGATTGTTATTGCGTGGATATCCAACCGGTCAGCGCAAGGTCCGAAGAAGCTGAAGGAGGGGTTTGAGTCCGTGGAGTCGGTAATCACCTTGTTATTTTTCTATTCTTAGTGGATTGTTATTGCGTGTTGGTCCCGTGGTTTTTCTCCTGGATTGGAGTTTCCACGTAAATCTCGGTGTGCTGTTTTTATGTTCCGCATGGTTTTTATTTTGCACTGAGATTGAGTTTTTAAGTATTACACCTATTCACCCCCCCTCTAGTTGTTTGATAGTACCTATTTAGATCCTTGTGGATCCTTTAAAAAACCAACACACAGTGTTAGGACCAATTTTTTTCTTCTTATTTTTAGGAATCTTTACTTTAGCTAGACATCCCACACTTTAAAATAATTCAGATTAGGTTTTCTTCCCTTTCAAAGTTCATAAGGAGATACACAAGAACTCCTGTGGGGAATCCTATTAAGAATTACACAAGCAGTCATCAAAGCTTCCCCCCACAAGTTCTCGGGTGCACCAGAACTAATAATCATCGAATTCACCATATCCATCAAAGTTCTATTTTTCCTTTCAGCTACTCCATTAGATTGAGGTGTATAAGGTGCAGTCACTTGATGTACAATTTTAAATTCTTGACAGAAAACAGTCATCTCATTTGATGTATATTCACCTCCTCGATCAGATCTTAAAATCTTATTTTCTTTTTCAATTGATTTTCAACCTCAGCTTAATTTATAAATCTTAAATTTATTCAAAACTTCATCTTTATTCTTAATCAGATAAATATAATAATATTTCGAATGATCATCAATGAAAGTTACAAAATATTTGCTTCCACCCCTACTGGGTCTACATCCATCACAAACATCACTGTGTATTAATTCTAGTAGATCAGAATCTCTATCTACAGATCTAAATGGTTTCCTAGGTTCCTTAGCTTGCACACATATTTCACATCTATGATCATTTGAAACAGATTTAGGAATTAAATCAAAATTCATCAATCTCTTAATAGTAATAAAATTCACATGTCCAATCTTCCATGCCAACATCAGATGAAACAACATTCAAATAATACTTTCATTAATAGTAGAAGTCATCACAGAAGCTAAATAAACAATCACTCAAAAATCCTTTCCTAATAAAGTTCATAGCTTTAGTAATTACTACCCTATTACATTCAAAAACAAACTTAAATCCTTGTTGAACTAAAGAGAAGCACTAATCAAGTTCTTCCTAAGATCAGGAATATGATGCACGCAGTGCAAGGAAAGAGTCTTCCAAGATGTCAACTTCAGGTCCACTCGACCAGTCCCAAGCACGCGCGTAGATGCTGCATTCCCCATGTTCACCGATCCTCCACTTGAGTCCTGATAAGTGGAAAACTAAGAACGGTCAGAGCAACCATGTACATCAGTCAACAGTTCAGCTGACGCTCAGGAGGAGCTCCCTTCTTCTTTGGCGCGGAAGGCGAATCTTACTATAATAGCAGTCCTTCGCAAAGTGGTTCATCTTCCCGCACGCAAAGCAACCAGAATTTACTCCACTCCCCTTAAGTGCAGGCTTCTTAAAGTTTGGGTTGAACTTTCTATGTTGGAAAGGCTTCTTCTTAAAGTTCCTAAAGGGTTGGAAATTTCTACTCTTAGATTTCGGGTTCTCTACTAGGTTGGCTTGGGTAGAAGGCTCGCTAGGCTTCTTATCCCTAGCTCGGTTGGTTTCTTCTATCCTAAGAGATCTTAGGACAAAATTTAGGAAAAGTTCTCTTTGATTGTGGTTCAGATCATTAGCATGACCTAGACTAGGGAAGGATGCAACTTATCTATTAAAGTGGCAACTAAAAAACTCTCATCTAGATCTATACCACTAGATCTAAGCTGCTCAATAATATACTCAAAATCTTGAGTTGGTCAAATATTAGGTTACTATCTACCAATTTAAACTTAAGCAAATCTGAAACTTGGTATCTCTTCTTAGTAGGATCAATCTGGCCATACTTCTGTTCTAAGGAAATCCATAGTTCCCTAGCAGTCTGAATACTACAGTAAATATCATAAAGCTTATCAGATAGGGTGCTAAGGATCCGTTCAGACAATGATAATTAATCATAGAAGGATCAGTAGGAGGCACAGGTAAAGGTGTAGGTGCAACAGCAGGAGGAGTAGGAGCACTCTAAGACTCGCTGCGAGTCTGAGGACGATGTGCCACAGACTGAATAGCACCATCAGGTGCAGTTTCATTGACATTCTCAACAGAATCTGAAATGGCAGAAATAAGCCCCAGCGTGGTGAGCCAGAAACCGCATTTGGTTCTGCCACCTTCTAAAATTACGACTATAAAAAAATAAACGGCTTCGCCAATACGAATCCTCCATTAATCAAAATCTATTTAAACAATAACCTACTATAACGTCACAAGATTGTTCTAAGTTTAAAACAGTTAATCTACGTTGACGGGTTAAAATTTAATCAACAATAATATACTATTTTAATTAACAGTGTAAAGATCAACTAATAACAATTAACAGTATTAGAACAATTAGATACTAACAGTATTAAGACAACTGAAAGTTTAGATGTATAACAGTGTAGAGAAATTAATTATACTAACACAATAATATTATCAAATAATCTACTGTACTAACAGAGTAAAGTAAATAACTATATAAAATGTTTAGTTCGGAAGCATACTAACAATTCTATATACAGTGTACAGAATGCTATGGTACCAGTTCTATAGTAACAATTCTATAGTACAAAATAACAGTGTACTATGCTATGCTAACACAGTAGTATTTACTAACAGTTCAGAACTATGTATACTAACAATAATATTTAACAACTATATGATCAACAGAGATCAGTAGAGTAAGTAGGGACAGAGTTGAATATATATAACTGTGTAGGAAAATTAATTAACATAATATTATCATAATAGTAAATCAACTATTTAATTAAATATATTAATTAAATATTTATCTTATTCACAGTATGATAACAATTATACTAAAAGAAATGAAAAGATAAATTAAGGTAATCTCGCTTCTAGAATATTAGAAAAGTTTATCCTTTCAAATTAATTTTTTTAAATAATTTAAACTTAATTTAAACTTGAAATATTATATAGCAAAGTTAGATAAAGTCTGTGAATGTCGAGGCGTGCGTGAGCACTGTCCTAGAAGCGAGATTGCCCCTCCACGTGCGAGGCTCCGGCAATCACCCCTAACGATACAACGACCACTATCCACCCCGTCGGCAACAATTCCGGGATGGTGCCGGGATGGTGCGTAGCGAACTTAACGACTTTCAGAAATCCAGCAAGAGAAAGACTCGAAATCAAAAGAGGAGTAGCAAAATAAAATCTCAGTGTAGTAGTTGAACTCTGTAATATAGAGTAGATTGCAGTAGCTCAAGGTGATTACTTAACCAAGCTCTTACTTGCTCTTTATATAGAGCCCAAAGAAAGAGAGCACATTAACCTTCACCAGGGGACAAGCTATCTTTTGGGCAGCCCACAAGCTACTTCCCACGGAAGGCATTGGATAGCCCGAGATGGCACTCCCAAATTGGCTAAGAAAAAATCAAAATACTAAAATACAAGTTTAAAATCACCAAATACAAATAAAATCCAACAACCGGCAGGTTGCCTAAAATATCCACAACTAATGGCTGTCCCCTCCATCCGTTTATCCAAAATTTTTTGAATAAGAAAAACTAATACCAATACCCATAAATTTGCGAGTAATTCGTAAATACCAGCGGATACCGATAGAAATTGTCAGGTCTAATCCATTGTGTTTTGTGATTCCCTTCTAATTGAACCAAAATAAGTTGTTTTCAATTAAAAAGAATTTTGGATCAATAGCGTGTTTAACCATCTCACTTTAAAATTATTATTATTTTTTTATTTTTGTTATTAAAATTACTTTTAATTTTTATTATTTTATATTTTTATTTTATTTTATTTTAAAAAGTAATTAAAATTTATTTTTTAAAATTTATTTTGATATTGAACACAAATTTTAAATTTTATTTTTATTTTAAATTCAAACTTAAATTTTAAATTTATTTTAAATTTTTTTTATTTTAAATTTTTACTTTATATATTAAAGTTAAAAATTAAATTAAATTTAAGTTTATTTTAAAATAAAATTTAGTAAATAAATTTTAATTTGCAAACAATAAAAAAAAAATTACCAAACAGTTTCATAAAATTATTTTAAAAATTTTATTTTCCACCTAATTTAGTAGTCCAACGTTTTATAATTTTTAACAAAATTAATTATAAAAGATACTTTTTTAAAATTTATACCATACGAACCCTAAATTCATTTCAATTTAGAGGTTTTAGTAACAGTTATTATTTTTCTTTGGTACCGGTGATATTATTATAGTTCAAGAATTATCCTGCCGGACAATGCTGACGTCACAATTGGTACTGCACAATTGGTACACTGGCACGAATCGACCATTTTAGGCTCTAGTAGCCTAAAATGTAGCTTAGCTGTAAATGCTTTATAAAGTTTAATAAAAATAATAAATTAATATAGTCCTATAAAATATTTTTAAATAATTTATATATTCTTATAATTTTAAAAATATTTTAAATTTTAAAAATTTCTAATATAAATCTTACCAAAAATATTTCATCACAAGTCAAAGAACTTAAAATTAAGTTAAATAATAATTTCACTCTTGTGTGATTCAGAAATATGATATCATCCATGATAATTTCTGCAAAACGACAACAACAGTGATAGTCAAATGCGGTCCTCATTAAGAAATTCTAATTTATTGTCACATGTTATTGTATTTCTATCTAAAAAAATACAATTCTTTTTTTTGGTTCTTAATTTTTTTTATTTTAATTTTAATATTCAAAAATTATTTTCAATTTGGAAAAATATTTTCTGATCATTTGATTCTATGTAAAATAATTGTTCGTAAAAATAATTTTACAGATTTGAATGAAAAACTAACCTTTATATTTCTACTCTTTTTGGCGAAAAGCAAAAACTCAACAACTGATCAGGACCTCACTCTTCAACGAGCAAAAGAGGGTTTAATAAATTCTTTTTAATTATGATTTTTTATTTATTTCTCTCTCTCTCTTACAAAACCAAAATCTAAAAACACATTAAAAAAAAACATTTCAGTCGAAATTTTTTTATAAAAAAATATTTTTATAATTTAAGTCGTAGAATCAAACAACTGTGAAGATTAGATAGATTGTAAGGTTTTTAATTTTAGATTATATTAGATTATAGGTTTTTAATTTATCATATATATATATTAATTATATAGAATCTATATAAAATGACTACTATATTTTTTTTAGAAGTACCAAAATATTAGTGCTTATAGGTTTTAGTCCCTGCATGAAAAGATGTATGGAGAATAATAGTAGAATTTTAGGTTAAGTGAGTGGTTGGTAATAAACATGATTTAAAAAATTAATTAGTCAAAGGAATAGATCTAACGGTACAA
>CM055069.1:41882198-42043161 GCA_029204045.2 Tillandsia leiboldiana | reverse complement strand
CCCCGCCGCGCAACTCTGTGGACGGCAATCCTGAACCGGCCAATGAAAGCCGCCACGTGGCATCCCGGCGGTCTACGGCCCCTCCCATGCAACTATTTTCCACTAAAAACTTCCGGGAGTCTGTTTTTGGGCATCCGGACTCAGAAACAAACAAGCAAATAGCCGTTTTTCAAGCGTTTTTCCGTGCTGATCCTTTCCGACCTCTGTTGGGCCTAATTCCTTTCCGAAATTTCGACAAACTCAGCCGAAGGCCTACACAGCTAATAAACACGCACAGGGTCCATCTGTGGCATCCCATTGATGCACCATGGGCCAGATACACCAACACTAGGTGCTCTAACAGTGGATTCATCGGAAGAATGCTGCATGGGAATTAGGGCCACTACATAGATTGCATTTCCAACTTAACAGCTTCTTTCCAAAATGATGCATCTATAGAAGTCATAGCTTGGTCAAAGGTAGATGGGGTATCTTCTACAAGTAGGACACATAATCATCACCAAAATCTTCTCAATCCTAGACACTTCTCTTAGGTTCAGACTCTTCTATAGGTTCACTAGTGCTGGGTCTACTAGATCCACCTATAGTCTCAACAGGAACAGGTCTATCTACTTAGTTCTAAAAAGAAAGATATTCAAAGTATACTGCATCCCTAACTTCAATAATTGTATTGTTAGAAATCTCATTAATCTCAGAATTTACCACCAAAACTGTTAGCATTACTACCATCTGTATAGCCTAAAGAAAACAGTACCACAGTGTTACGGCATTTTGGTGTTGGCATATTTCGTGAGTCAAGTCAGTGAGTTGAGTCGGAGTCTTAAAGGGATCAAATTGTCAATCAGCAATCAAAGACTTAGAGAAGATTCAACAAGAGCTCAAGTTGACACTCAGTGTCTTGAGTCTTGAAGATTGAAGTTGAAGAATTGTGGATCAGTTACATCAATCTCAAGAAGAAAGTATTCAAGAGGATCAGGTATGTTTAACTAAATAATTGTGGTGATCCGAATACTTTCTTATAGTGTAGAAACACTTGGATGAACTTTTATTTGCATAAAAATCAAAAACTGGACATGGGACATGTTCAGGATCCGGATCAGAGCTTGCAATCCGGATCCCGAAGGGTACTTGTTCATTGGCAATTCAATCCGGATCCTAGGCCATTCCGATCCGGATCCCGAACATGGGTTTGCTGATTTGCATGAACGATCCGGATCGGACACTTGCATAATCCGGATCCCGAACCCTGGTTTTTCTGGAATCGTCAATCTCGTTACGACGATCCGGATCGCAGTAAATCCGATCCGGATCGCCGTCCTGAAAATTTCCAGATAAGGTATGTTTTTGATTCTTATCTCTTTCCAAAGGTTTCTAAACTATAAATAGACACTTAGGGTTTCTCAAAACGTGGGAGGCTACGGCCGATCATTTTATAAAACTCTTGAGAGCAACCCTAGAGGCTAGGTTTTTATCGATCTTCTTTATAGCCTCTTTTAGGTCAATTCGATGGTTCTTTCAAGAACGTATCTTTTGTCGAATTGATCTAATCTTTGCTTAGAGATTTCTTCTACGGTTCCTCAATGAGAATCTAAGCAAAGGATCACCATCGAAGTCAATATTCTTATCGACTGAGTTTGCGTCGTGGATTCGACGTGGCATCGTGGATTCGGTGTGCTAAAGGCGTTTCGTGGATTCGAAACGTGTGCTCGTGGATTCGAGTGGCATTCGTGGATTCGAACGTGTGCAGTGGGTGTGCAAAATCGGTGGAGCGCGAGGTCCAAGAAATTGAAGGAGGGGTTAAATCCGTGGAGACGGTAATCACCTTGTTATTCTTCTTTTCTTAGGGATTGTTATTGCGTGGATATCCAACCGGTCAGCGCAAGGTCCGAAGAAGCTGAAGGAGGGGTTTGAGTCCGTGGAGTCGGTAATCACCTTGTTATTCTTCTATTCTTAGTGGATTGTTATTGCGTGTTGGTCCCGTGGTTTTTCTCCTGGATTGGAGTTTCCACGTAAATCTCGGTGTGCTGTTTTTATGTTCCGCATTGGTTTTTATTTTGCACTGAGATTGAGGTTTTTAAGTATTACACCCTATTCACCCCCCCTCTAGTTGTTTGATAGTACCTATTTAGATCCTTGTGGATCCTTTAAAAAACCAACAATTGGTATCAGAGAGGGTTTTAGGTTTATCTATCATGTCGGGTGAAAGTGGTAATATTTTTAGACCTCCTCTTTTTGATGGGACTAATTATGCTTATTGGAAAGTGCGGATGAGAGCTTTTCTCATCGCAACTGATGAGCGAGTATGGCAATCCGTGGAATACGGTTGGGTGCATCCTGTTGAGGAAGTAGGAAATTCTACTACCCCAAAACCTCGCTCTAGATGGTCCAAAGAGGAATTTGAAAGATCTTCTTACAATGGGAAAGGTATGAACGCTCTTTTTAACTCTCTTTCCTCGACTGAATTTACTAGAATTTCCGCGTGTGAAACCGCGAAGGAAATTTGGGATATTCTCAAAATTACACATGAGGGGTACTAATCTTGTAAAAATTCAAAAGCTCCAGATGCTTACAAGTCAATTTGACTCTATTCATATGGAAGAGCATGAATTGTTTACAGATTATTACACTAGACTTCAAGATGTAATAAATACATGTGCTAATTTAGGAGAAAAGATCCCGGAGTCGAAAGTTGTAAGAAAGATACTTCGGACTCTTCCGGAACGGTTTAGGGGCAAAGGTTACCGCCATTGAAACCGTTAGTCATCCGGATGAGATGAGTGTAGAGGAATTAGTAGGTGCTTTGCAAACTTATGAAATGACTTTTCCTACTAATCAAGTTTCTTCCAAGTCTTCTTCTAAGCTTACAGGTATTGCATTCAAATCAACAAAGGAAGAAGATAGCGAATCGAGTTCCGACGATGAAATCTCTTTTGCCGATTTTGAAGAACAATTGGCGCGGATCACAAAGAAATTTCGTCGGAAGTTTTGGGAAGAATCGAACCAATGGATCTTCATCCACGAAACCATCTAAAGGATCATCGGGTTCTAAATCCTCTAATCTCAAAGGCGTTGCAAAACCTTCTAAAGAAAAAGAAAAAGATGATTTCGAAGGGGAAATCCAATGCTATCGATGCAAAGGCTACGACCATTTTTCAACGGATTGTCCTTCTCCGAAATCATATAAAAAGAAGGCTTTGCAAGCGAAAACTTGGGACGATTCTACCTCTAATGAATCGACCTCAAGTAAAGAGGAAAAAGCCGTTGCCTTACACGCCTCTCAAATTCCCTCATCTAATGTTTGTTTATCATCTTTAATCACTGACTCTATTCCTTTGATTTTGCATGAAACATCAACATCCAACGGAGAGTCATCAAGTGAGGGGGAGTCGGACGAAGAAGAACTCGTTGAGGCATATCAACAACTTCTTACGGAATCAAAGAAGATGGCCAAACATATTAAGAAGTTGAGGAAGCAACGACTTGAAGTTCAAGACGAGAATCAAGCTTTAAAGATAAAACTTCATGATCTCGAGGAGGAACGAGAAGGCTTATTGGATAATAATGAAATCCTCCAGGAAAAGATAAATCAATCGGAAACGATCGTTAATTCCCATATTAACAAGATTGATTTTCTTGAAAAGCAGTTTGAGGAAATTCATGTTACCAACCAAGCTTTGACCAAGCAAGTCCATCAACTTAAATCCGACATACAAAGGATTTCAACCGGTTCGAAGAAACATGATTGTATGTCCGGATTAGGTCAAACAAGCAAGGTTGGTTTGGGATTCAAAAAGGACCAAACTGTGAATGCTTCAAGTTCCACAATGAAATTGAAAGGAAGAACTTGTCACTTATGTGGACTTGAAGGACATTTGGTGAAGAATTGCCCGAAAAAGAGAAAGAAGAGTCCTTCGGCAACTTCATCTACGGAGCGAACTCAACGGAATCAAAAGAGACATCAAGTCAAAGGAGTTCACTCAACCCACCAAAGGTCCGAGCCACATCATCGATCATACAAGTGGATCACTGCAAGGCAAAGACCTAAGTTGGATCAACAGTCAAAGCTATCATCTCCCAACCACAATGAATCAAGACAATCCAAAATTCGACAATTTTGGATTCGGAAAGGTGATATCTTTCCTTGTCTTAAGTTCTAAATAGCTTATGACTGTATGTAATGCTTTGATTGTTTTTCCTTTCATATTTTTCTGAATCTTTGCATTACATGTTTTTCAATGCTCTTCGTTTTTATACTTTGTTTTTGAACAAAAGGGTTTTTTACTGAACAAGTGTATTGAATAAAAAGGGCTTCACTTTTATTCACTCCAAATTAATTTTATTTGGATTATCAACTTTACTCCATAATCATAATCTTGAAGATACTTCATTATAGGAGTTTTTGATATTATAAGCATCAAATTTTAGAAATCATGTGTGATCTTTAGATGCTTAACCTATCTCGGTTGTGTGAGTTCTTTGTGATAAACATGAGACAACCGATTGACTAAAATTTGGGATTTAATTCTTTCACGTAAGAGACTGCATTCTTACAAGGGTATTGAAATGATTTGCAAAAGATGTGGAAAGAGTTACATCCGAAATGAGTGTGAAAACTACCACCACATGCTGGAAAGAGCTGCCACCCCGGTCGTCCGGTTTGTGTGTGAAGCTACCACATGTTATGGATGCTTGATAGTATTTTATGAGAAAATCTTTAGTTGAAGCATTTGGAGATTTATATGCAAAACTCTTATATTTTGAACAATCTCCTGGTTGGTATAAGGTGGAATAGTTGAAAGATGCTCAAAGAGCCACCCTTAGGTATTTTAGTGCTTATCTCAAATTTGAAAGGGTAAGAAATCAAATTGATGTCATTTGGAAATCTCTGTAAGTCATCTTTGTACATCCGTTACATCTTGATAGACTTTGGATCTCAAGATTATTTTTGATGACTTGTGTTTGATGAATATAACATGAAAAACGGTTTATAATATTTTACCTTTATTTTTCATGATTTTGGAGTAAATCTTTTTAATTTTGTGAAATTAATTAGATTGAATGACATCTGTGTGAATTCCCTGTTTAAAGCACTTAAATTGTTTTCTTGATGGAATACAAATCGGTAATTCAATTATTTCAAAATCTGGATTTGTTTCAAGAAATTATTTGATTTTTGATTTCTGGTACCGGTATGCAATCTGCATTTTTGTTATATACCAGAACTGAGCTTTTATCTCTCTTTCTCTATGAACTAATGTTGTTAGTGATTCCCTTTTGTCTAGTATGTTCACTGTTTGACAATTTGTGACAAAAAGGGGGAGAACAGAAATTAATGATCGTATCACAAAGGGGGAGAACATAAATGCTCAAGACAGGGGGAGAACATGGAGAACATGGAGAACATGTTAGAGATGCTCTTGATAGGGGGAGATAAAGAAAAGGTTGAAAGAGCCGGAAAAACAAAAGAACCAAAAGGACGAATCAAATGTAGGATTTTAATTTCTAACGACTAACGTTTGGTTTTGTTTGGAGTTTTGTTTTGCAGGAATTACATCACTTTAAGACTCCAAGTCCTAAGTTATAGAGTATGTTCTAGGACTGTTTGGTTCAAATGTAATTTTGTATTTATTGGATCTTTCACGCAAAGAAAATCAATGTTTTGGTGATAACATTGAATTTCGATTTTTTGGTTTAAGATGAGTGACTTGAGCGCTTTTATGTATTTTTGGGTTTTGTCACGAAATTGCCAAAGGGGGAGATTGTTACGGCATTTTGGTGTTGGCATATTTCGTGAGTCAAGTCAGTGAGTTGAGTCGGAGTCTTAAAGGGATCAAATTGTCAATCAACAATCAAAGACTTAGAGAAGACTCAACAAGAGCTCAAGTTGACACTCAGTGTCTTGAGTCTTGAAGATTGAAGTTGAAGAATTGTGGATCAGTTACATCAATCTCAAGAAGAAAGTATTCAAGAGGATCAGGTATGTTTAACTAAATAATTGTGGTGATCCGAATACTTTCTTATAGTGTAGAAACACTTGGATGAACTTTTATTTGCATAAAAATCAAAAACTGGACATGGGACATGTTCAGGATCCGGATCAGATCTTGCAATCCGGATCCCGAAGGGTACTTGTTCATTGGCAATTTCAATCCGGATCCTAGGCCATTCCGATCCGGATCCCGAACATGGGACTTTGCTGAATTGCATGAACGATCCGGATCGGACCTTGCAATCCGGATCCCGAACCCTTGGTTTTCTGGAATCGTCAATCTCGTTACGACGATCCGGATCGCAGTAAATCCGATCCGGATCGCCGTCCTGAAAATTTCCAGATAAGGTATGTTTTTGATTCTTATCTCTTTCCAAAGGTTTCTAAACTATAAATAGACACTTAGGGTTTCTCAAAAACGTGGGAGCTACGGCCGATCATTTTATAAAACTCTTGAGAGCAACCCTAGAGGCTAGGTTTTTATCGATCTTCTTTATAGCCTCTTTTAGGTCAATTCGATGGTTCTTTCAAGAACGTATCTTTTGTCGAATTGATCTAATCTTTGCTTAGAGATTTCTTCTACGGTTCCTCAATGAGAATCTAAGCAAAGGATCACCATCGAAGTCAATATTCTTATCGGCTGAGTTTGCGTCGTGGATTCGACGTGGCATCGTGGATTCGGTGTGCTAAAGGCGTTTCGTGGATTCGAAACGTGTGCTCGTGGATTCGAGTGGCATTCGTGGATTCGAACGTGTGCAGTGGGCGTGCAAAATCGATGGAGCGCGAGGTCCAAGAAATTGAAGGAGGGGTTAAATCCGTGGAGACGGTAATCACCTTGTTATTCTTCTTTTCTTAGGGATTGTTATTGCGTGGATATCCAACCGGTCAGCGCAAGGTCCGAAGAAGCTGAAGGAGGGGTTTGAGTCCGTGGAGTCGGTAATCACCTTGTTATTTTTCTATTCTTAGTGGATTGTTATTGCGTGTTGGTCCCGTGGTTTTTCTCCTGGATTGGAGTTTCCACGTAAATCTCGGTGTGCTGTTTTTATGTTCCGCATTGGTTTTTATTTTGCACTGAGATTGAGTTTTTAAGTATTACACCTATTCACCCCCCCTCTAGTTGTTTGATAGTACCTATTTAGATCCTTGTGGATCCTTTAAAAAACCAACACACAGTGTTAGGACCAATTTTTTTCTTCTTATTTTTAGGAATCTTTACTTTAGCTAGACATCCCCACACTTTAAAATAATTCAGATTAGGTTTTCTTCCCTTTCAAAGTTCATAAGGAGATACACAAGAACTCCTGTGGGGAATCCTATTAAGAATTACACAAGCAGTCATCAAAGCTTCCCCCCACAAGTTCTCGGGTGCACCAGAACTAATAATCATCGAATTCACCATATCCATCAAAGTTCTATTTTTCCTTTCAGCTACTCCATTAGATTGAGGTGTATAAGGTGCAGTCACTTGATGTACAATTTTAAATTCTTGACAGAAAACAGTCATCTCATTTGATGTATATTCACCTCCTCGATCAGATCTTAAAATCTTAATTTTCTTTTTCAATTGATTTTCAACCTCAGCTTAATTTATAAATCTTAAATTTATTCAAAACTTCATCTTTATTCTTAATCAGATAAATATAATAATATTTCGAATGATCATCAATGAAAGTTACAAAATATTTGCTTCCACCCCTACTGGGTCTACATCCATCACAAACATCACTGTGTATTAATTCTAGTAGATCAGAATCTCTATCTACAGATCTAAATGGTTTCCTAGGTTCCTTAGCTTGCACACATATTTCACATCTATGATCATTTGAAACAGATTTAGGAATTAAATCAAAATTCATCAATCTCTTAATAGTAATAAAATTCACATGTCCCAATCTTCCATGCCAAACATCAGATGAAACAACATTCAAAATAATACTTTCATTAATAGTAGAAGTCATCACAGAAAGCTTAAATAAACAATCACTCAAAAATCCTTTCCTAATAAAGTTCATAGCTTTAGTAATTACTACCCTATTACATTCAAAAACAAACTTAAATCCTTGTTGAACTAAAAGAGAAGCACTAATCAAGTTCTTCCTAAGATCAGGAATATGATGCACGCCGTGCAAGGAAAGAGTCTTCCAAGATGTCAACTTCAGGTCCACTCGACCAGTCCCAAGCACGCGCGTAGATGCTGCATTCCCCATGTTCACCGATCCTCCACTTGAGTCCTGATAAGTGGAAAACTAAGAACGGTCAGAGCAACCATGTACATCAGTCAACATGTTCAGCTGACGCTCAGGAGGAGCTCCCTTCTTCTTTGGCGCGGAAGGCCGAATCTTACTATAATAGCAGTCCTTCGCAAAGTGGTTCATCTTCCCGCACGCAAAGCAACCAGAATTTACTCCACTCCCCTTAAGTGCAGGCTTCTTAAAGTTTGGGTTGAACTTTCTATGTTGGAAAGGCTTCTTCTTAAAGTTCCTAAAGGGTTGGAAATTTCTACTCTTAGATTTCGGGTTCTCTACTAGGTTGGCTTGGGTAGAAGGCTCGCTAGGCTTCTTATCCCTAGCTCGGTTGGTTTCTTCTATCCTAAGAGATCTTAGGACAAAATTTAGGAAAAGTTCTCTTTGATTGTGGTTCAGATCATTAGCATGACTAGACTAGGAAGGATGCAACTTATCTATTAAAGTGGCAACTAAAAAACTCTCATCTAGATCTATACCACTAGATCTAAGCTGCTCAATAATATACTCAAAATCTTGAAGTTGGTCAAATATTAGTTTACTATCTACCAATTTAAACTTAAGCAAATCTGAAACTTGGTATCTCTTCTTAGTAGGATCAATCTGGCCATACTTCTGTTCTAAGGAAATCCATAGTTCCCTAGCAGTCTGAATACTACAGTAAATATCATAAAGCTTATCAGATAGGGTGCTAAGGATCCGGTTCAGACAATGATAATTAATCATAGAAGGATCAGTAGGAGGCACAGGTAAAGGTGTAGGTGCAACAGCAGGAGGAGTAGGAGCACTCTAAGACTCGCTGCGAGTCTGAGGACGATGTGCCACAGACTGAATAGCACCATCAGGTGCAGTTTCATTGACATTCTCAACAGAATCTGAAATGGCAGAAATAAGCCCCAGCGTGGTGAGCCAGAACCGCATTTGGTTCTGCCACCTTCTAAAATTACGACTATAAAAAATAAACGGCTTCGCCAAATACGAATCCTCCATTAATCAAAATCTATTTAAACAATAACCTACTATAACGTCACAAGATTGTTCTAAGTTTAAAACAGTTAATCTACGTTGACGGGTTAAAATTTAATCAACAATAATTATACTATTTTAATTAACAGTGTAAAGATCAACTATATAACAATTAACAGTATTAGAACAATTAGATACTAACAGTATTAAGACAACTGAAAGTTTAGATGTATAACAGTGTAGAGAAATTAATTATACTAACACAATAATATTATCAAATAATCTACTGTACTAACAGAGTAAAGTAAATAACTATATAAAATGTTTAGTTCGGAAGCATACTAACAATTCTATATTAACAGTGTACAGAATGCTATGGTACCAGTTCTATAGTAACAATTCTATAGTACAAAAATAACAGTGTACTATGCTATGCTAACACAGTAGTATTTACTAACAGTTCAGACCTATGTATACTAACAATAATATTTAACAACTATATGATCAACAGAGATCAGTAGAGTAAGTAGGACAGAGTTGAATATATATAACTGTGTAGGAAAATTAATTAACATAATATTATCATAATAGTAAATCAACTATTTAATTAAATATATTAATTAAATATTTATCTTATTCACAGTATGATAACAATTATACTAAAAGAAATGAAAAGATAAATTAAGGTAATCTCGCTTCTAGAATATTAGAAAAGTTTATCCTTTCAAATTAATTTTTTTAAATAATTTAAACTTAATTTAAACTTGAAATATTATATAGCAAAGTTTAGATAAAGTCTGTGAATGTCGAGGCGTGCGTGAGCACTGTCCTAGAAGCGAGATTGCCCCTCCACGTGCGAGGCTCCGGCAATCACCCCTAACGATACAACGACCACTATCCACCCCGTCGGCAACAATTCCGGGATGGTGCCGGGATGGTGCGTAGCGAACTTAACGACTTTCAGAAATCCAGCAAGAGAAAGACTCGAAATCAAAAGAGGAGTAGCAAAATAAAATCTCAGTGTAGTAGTTGAACTCTGTAATATAGAGTAGATTGCAGTAGCTCAAGGTGATTACTTAACCAAGCTCTTACTTGCTCTTTATATAGAGCCCAAAGAAAGAGAGCACATTAACTCACCAGGGGACAAGCTATCTTTTGGGCAGCCCACAAGCTACTTCCCACGGAAGGCACTTGGATAGCCCGAGATGGCACTCCCAAAATTGGCTAAGAAAAAATCAAAATACTAAAATACAAGTTTAAAATCACCAAATACAAATAAAATCCAACAACCGGCAGGTTGCCTAAAATATCCACAACTAAATGGCTGTCCATCCGTTTTATCCAAAATTTTTTGAATAAGAAAAACTAATACCAATACCCATAAATTTGCGAGTAATTCGTAAATACCAGCGGATACCGATAGAAATTGTCAGGTCTAATCCATTGTGTTTTGTGATTCCCTTCTAATTGAACCAAAATAAGTTGTTTTCAATTAAAAAAGAATTTTGGATCAATAGCGTGTTTAACCATCTCACTTTTAAAATTATTATTATTTTTTTATTTTTGTTATTAAAATTTACTTTTAATTTTTATTATTTTATTATTTTTTATTTTATTTTATTTTAAAAAGTAATTAAAATTTATTTTTTAAAATTTAATTTTGATATTGAACACAAATTTTAAATTTTTATTTTTATTTTAAATTCAAACTTTAAATTTTAAATTTTATATTTAAATTTTTTTATTTTAAATTTTTACTTTATATATTAAAGTTAAAATTTAAATTTAAATTTAAGTTTATTTTAAAATAAAATTTAGTAAATAAATTTTAATTTGCAAACAATAAAAAAAAAATTACCAAACAGTTTCATAAAATTATTTTAAAAATTTTATTTTCCACCTAAATTTAGTCCAACGTTTTATAATTTTTAACAAAAATTAATTATATAAAAGATACTTTTTTAAAATTTATACCATACGAACCCTAAATTCAATTTCAATTTAGAGGTTTTAGTAACAGTTATTATTTTTCTTTGGTACCGGTGATATTATTATAGTTCAAGAATTATCCTGCCGGACAATGCTGACGTCACAATTGGTACTGCACAATTGGTACACTGGCACGAATCGACCATTTTAGGCTCTAGTAGCCTAAAATGTAGCTTAGCTGTAAATGCTTTATAAAGTTTAATAAAAATAATAAATTAATATAGTCCTATAAAATATTTTTAAATAATTTATATATTCTTATAATTTTAAAAATATTTAAATTTTTAAAAATTCTAATATAAATCTTACCAAAAATATTTCATCACAAGTCAAAGAACTTAAAATTTAAGTTAAATAATAATTTCACTCTTGTGTGATTCAGAAATATGATATCATCCATGATAATTTCTGCAAAACGACAACAACAGTGATAGTCAAATGCGGTCCTCATTAAGAAATTCTAATTTATTGTCACATGTTATTTGTATTTCTATCTAAAAAATTACAATTCTTTTTTTTTGGTTCTTAATTTTTTTATTTTAATTTTAATATTCAAAAAATTATTTTCAATTTGGAAAAATATTTTCTGATCATTTGATTCTATGTAAAATAATTGTTCGTAAAAATAATTTTACAGATTTGAATGAAAACTAACCTTTATATTTTCTACTCTTTTTGGGCGAAAAGCAAAAACTCAACAACTGATCATGACCTCACTCTTCAACGAGCAAAAGAGGGTTAATAAACTTCTTTTTATTATTATGATTATTTTATTATTATTTCTCTCTCTCTCTTACAAACCAAAATCTAAAAACACATTAAAAAAAAAAATTTCAGTCGAAATTTTTTTATAAAAAAATATTTTTTATAATTTAACGTAGAATCAAACAACTGTGAAGATTAGATTAGATTGTAAGGTTTTTAATTTTAGATTATATTAGATTATAAGGTTTTTAATTTTATATATATATATATATATATATATATATATATATATATAAAATTGAGCTACTATATTTTTTTTAGAAGTACCAAAATATTAGTGCTTATAGGTTTTAGTCCCTGCATGAAAAGATGTATGGTTAGAATAATAGTAGACTTTTTAGGTTAAGTGAGTGGTTGGTGAAATAACATGATTTAAAAAATAAAATTAGTCAAAGGAATAGATCTAACGGTACAAAACTTACAAGCACTAATTGATTGGTACATATACAAATATAGTAGCCGGACTATATATATATATATATATATATATATATATATATATATATATATATATATATATATATATATATATATATATATATATATATATATATATATATATATATATATATATATATAGTTCGGCTACTATACTATTAATAGTACCAAGTCTTTAGTACTATCAAGTTTTCTACCCTTAAATCAACCCCTTTGATTATTTTCATCCGTTAGATTTTACTATTTTCCCAACCACCTATTAAACCCAAGGGGCCTATCATCATCTCAACCACACATCTTTTAATTTAAGGGTTAAAAACTTAATAGCATCAATAACTTGGTACTATTAATAGTATTCCAGCCTAGCTATATATATATATATATATATATATATATATATATATATATATATATATATATATATATATATATAATCCGACCATTGTACTCTTGTGAGTATGATCGACTTCGTCCTTATAAATTATTTTCGCTGATAGGATTTCCGAATTGAGAATCTATATCGTTAAATATGATTTAGAACATTTGAAACTTTTATAAATAAAATTTCATAATTTTTCGACATCATTTACCTTACGATTAAAAGATTCAAAATTGATAATTTTTAACGATCCGTTATGAAATGCTCTCTAATTTAATGGTGTAAAAGAATAAAAAAAAATTAAATTTTTGATAGAAATTTTATTCACTACCTAGATAGAGATTTATAACTCTGATTTTAAATTGAAAAATCTGATTGCCTATTTTTAGGAGGTCGTTCAATTTTGACCGTTCATTTTATATTCACTTGATAGACTTTATAATAATTTCAAAAAATTACGAAATTTATTTTTTGGAAGCTTAAAGTGCTCTAGATCACATTCAACGGTATGAATCATTGATTTGGAAGCTCCACCATCGAAAACAACTTATGAGTACGGAGTCTTCCGTGCTTATAAGTAGTTTTCAATGTTGAAACTTTTGAATCGACAATCGGCTCCATTAGACTTGATTTAGAGTATTTAAAATATATAAAACATAAATTTTATAATTTTTCGATATCATTTGCCTAATGATCGAAAGGGCTCAAAAATCAATAATTTCAACGGTCGAGATAAGCCGTTTGCAAGTTTAAAGGTATAGAAAATATCATAATCATGTAAACATTTTGAGCCATTTCGATTACTAGACAAATAATATTAAAAAATTATAAAATTTATTTTCTATATACTTCAAATACTCTAGATCAAGTCTAATAGAGCCGATCGTCAATCCGAAAGTCCTAATATCGAAAACGACTTATAAACACTGAGAGCTCTGTGCTTATAAAAATATACCAGCCGCACTATATATATATATATATATATATATATATATATATATATATATATATATATATATATATATATAGTCCGGCTACTATACTATTAATAGTACCAAGTTATTGATGCTATCAAGTTTTCTACCCTTAGATCAACCACTTTGATTCTATCAAGTTTTCTACCCTTAGATCAACCACTTTGATTATTTTCATCTGTTAGATTTTATTATTTCCCCAACCACCTATTAAATCCAAGGGGCCCACTATCATCTCAACCACACATCTATTAATTCAAGAGTTAAAAACTTAATAGCACCAATGACTGGGTACTATTAATAGTATTCCAGCCTAGCTCTATATATATATATATATATATATATATATATAGAGAGAGAGAGAGAGAGAGAGAGAGAGAGAGAGAGAGTCCGGCTATTATACTATAAATAGCACAAAGCACTTTGTGTTATCAAATTTTTCACCATTAGATCTATCCCTTGGATTATTTTTATCCATTAGATCATACAAATTTTCAACCACCCGCTAAACGCAATGGCTAACTATTATCCCAACCACTCATCTTCTCATCTAAGGGTAAAAATTTTAATGGCACAAAAAACTTAGTGCTATTAATAATATAGTAGTAGTAGTATATATATATATATATATATATATATATATATATATATATATATATATATATATATATATATATATATATATATATATATATATATATATATATATATATATATATATATATATAGCGTAGGGCTACTATACTCTTTTGAGTATAAAGCTCTTTGTACTCATAACTTTTTAATCCTTGGATGAAGGAATGTGCGGTTAGTATGATAGTGGTCCCCCTAGGGTTTACTAGGTTGTTGGGAAAATAGTATAAATTCTAGGGACTACTATAACCCTAACCGCACATTCCTTCATCCAAGGGATAAAAACTTATGAGTACAAAAGAAATTTACTCATAAGAGTATAGTAGCCGGACTCTCTCTCTCTCTCTCTCTCTCTCTCTCTCTCTCTCTCTCTCTCTCTCTCTCTATATATATATATATATATATATATATATATATATATATATATATATATATATATATATATATATATATATATATATATATATATGTATGTATGTATAGAGTCCGGCTACTATACTATTAATAATAACAAGTTATTGGTGCTATCAAATTTTCTACCATGAGATCAACTCATTTGATCATTTTCACCTGTTAAATTTTACTATTTTCCCAACCACCTATTAAACCCAAGGGGCGCACTATAATCTCAACTACACATCATTTAGTTTAAGGGTTAAAAACTTAATAGCACAAATGACTTAGTACTATTAATAGTATTCTAGCCTAGCGCTCTCTCTCTCTCTCTCTCTCTCTCTCTCTCTCTCTCTCTCTCTATATATATATATATATATATATATATATATATATATATATTAGAGCTTATATGTATTTGTAAAAGTACAAACCAATTTATGTTTGTGAATTTTTTACCATTGTAATTGTATTGGAATTTGTGCTATTATAAAGTCAACTAAGGAGAGAAAAAGAAAAAAGAAAAAATACAAAACTCAATACAAATTCAATAGCAAAATATTTACAAGCATGGATGGGCTTGTGCTTTTAAAAGCACAAGCCCATCCTTACGAATTTTTTGCTATTGGATTTGTATTGGGATTTGTGTTTTTGATTGTTGATCGTAACTTTTGAAGGGTTACGACGTGTCAATCAGTCTCACTCCGAGAAGGCAAATGTCGTGGTTGTTGTGTTGAATAGGAAGGGTCTGACTCTAGAATCTTCACCATAGTCCTTTACTAAGCAAGATGACTTGGTAGTTGTTTCCAACAGATGAGGCTAGAGGAATAAAAGGGTTTTTAATTATTGAGAACATTATGAATGGTCCAGATTGTTCGAGTTGCTTGAGTACTCGTGCCAGAGGGCCGAGTGTATTTTTAGAGCATCGTGTGTCGAGTTTCTAGTGTCACGAGAGTTCTCCTTCCTTGTTGGGATTGATAGGTTTATTCTAGATCATGGGTGGTGTTTCTGGTTTAGTGGTGGAGGTGGTTCTCCCACTTAGCTTTGAGGATTTTTTTTTTGGGGTTCTGGCAGATCGAGTCGTGGAGGTTTCCGACTCAGCCATGGGTCGTGCATTATCAGATTGAGTCGTTGAGGGATTCTCCGACCTAGCTGTGAGAGTGTTTGGGCTATTCCTGAGTGAGTCGAGGTTCTTTTTCCGACTGAGTTGTGCTATTGAGCTTGAGATACCGATCTGTTTGATCGTGGATTATAGCCTGCATGTGCCGCTTATGAGACAGTGAGACAGTTGTGATATTTGAGTTCGGTGGGGTCGCTCCCCTCGAGCTACGCCCCGGGTGCGATGATGATACCGAGCCTGACAAGGCTACGATGTGGATATGCGCCTAGTTCATATACTAGTGGTCGCTTGATACCCCTGGCCGAGTTACCATGGGGTCACTGTGTGTGAGATTGAGATGGTCGGTTTAGGACGCCCCACGTAAATCCCGTCCTCTTGTGGATGCGTGGTAGTGGGCAGGTGCGTTCCTAGACGACAGGCGCAGGCTGGACTGAGCCAGTTTTGGCAGTCTTTGAGATTGGGTGATATGAGCGGGTGGTTTCATATTATGTTCATAGTTGGTTTCTTTCCTTTGAGCATTGATACCGAGGCATCTTAGCAGTAGAGAGTGTATGCATATCGTGTTATTGGTAGAGTTTCCTTTTGGAGCCTTATGATTGTGACTTTCTAGCTGTAGCTCTCTATTTCAGCTTACCATTATTATCTATCTACCTATCTATCTGCATACCTATCTGTTTTGCCTCCAGTAGACTTAGTGGGCATACCGTGTATATTGGGACGGTACCCACTGAGATCTGCCTTCTGCAGTAGATCTCACACCCGCTGCGGTGACAGGTTGAGGCAGCTGTTCCGGCTTGGTTCGCGCGGAGACAACAGATCGAGGTGAGGACGCGGCCGATTAGTTCCTTACCAGCATTGAGAGTCTGAGGTAGATGTTCCCGGTGTATTTTATGTTTCCACTTTTGTACTGGACATTCTGAGAGACTTGCGAGGATAGTATTTGTTTTATTCCTGCGAGACTTTGTACCTTGAGGATTTGTGTACTACGGGTGATTTTTTTTGCTTCCAGATGTTCAGTTTTATTCTATAGCTTTTGGTTTTAGTTTCAGCTCTGATACATGTTTTTAGCTATAGATCTGACTTGCAGGGTAGACGCTTCGTCTGTGCGGCAGTTTCCGTACAGATGGCGGATCTGTTGGCGAGCCCAGGTCGCAGTTTCGACCCCGGGGCGTGACACTTTGGGTACGGTTGCATAACTGGTGAATCTGGGAGTGGAACCCATCCTGTTCGAGCGAAACTGTGGTGGCCATAAGGCCGATGTTTTCTAGGACCTTGAGTTCAGGTTTCTTCTAAATAGGAAGGTGACTTTTAGGGTCTAAGGGGATCATGACACGGTTCGTCACTCGATACTGGTGAGATCTTCGGGCTGGGGCTGAACATCAGCGGTTGGCAGGAAAGTTGTACCCACTTTCGGTGACTGAGTGGAAGCCGGAGCGGATCACTTTGGACTTGGACACCGACCTTCACGAATGCGGCATGGTCATGATGCATTCCGGGTTGAGGTAGACCGGTTAACAAAGTCGACATGTTCCTGCCATGCCATGTGTCATAGACATGGGATCGACTGGCGCTATGATAGGTCTACAAGTTTGTTAGACTACTTGGAGTTCCGCGTCGATCACTTTTGTCAGGGATACCCGGTGCGTATCTCAATTCTGAGCAGACCTTGTAACAGGGTTTAGGGACGGAACCTTTTCATCTCGAAGGGACAGACAGTTGGAGCGGGTGATCCAGGGCAGTGGATATGCTCCGATCTTATGGCCTCGAGTTTTGGTGATGGATGGTTTCGTTGCTTTTCCTGGTAGAGTTACTTATAGTTTAGAGACAAGGGTTGATTTCTGGTGGCGCCGTACGAGGCTTAGTACAGGCGTCGGTGTTGTTTTCCCTGTGGGTAGGATGGCTTTGGGCGAGCGAGGGCTCAATGGTCCGAATTGGGTGGTAGAACAGAGGTGTATTGACACATCGAGAGACTTTTGCTACTGACCGCTTTGTGCCGTCAGAAGAGCTATGCGGATCGGTGGCATTATGACTTGGAACTCCAAGTCGGGGAGCAGTTTTGCTCAGGTTAGTTCCGGCCAAGAGGGATCAGACGGTTAGGTTCGCGAGGCAAGTTGAGCCTACGGTTTGTCTGAGATCTTGGGGCGGATTGGTTCGGTAGCATATCGTTCAGGATCACCACCAAGTTCCGACTAGGTATGTAAGGTGTTCCATGTGTCAATGCGTATGAGGTAGCTGTTTGACCATGATGCAGATCTTGGCACGTGAGAACAGGTAGTTATGTACCCGACCTTTTCTCCACGTACTGGTACAGTGGTGAACCACGGGGAGCGCGATGCTACGGGGGGTTTAGCGTCGGTGGTTGAGAGAGTTTTACCAGAGTGGTATTTCTGGTGTACTAGTTAAGTTTCGGGGACGAAACTACTTTTAAGGGGGGTATGATATAATAACAGCAATTTTGAATTTCGAAATTGTATGGATTTTCGAAAATTAGAATGAAATTAGTTTATTTCAGAATTTAAAGAGGGTGTCGTTGTTAGATTTTTGAGGATTTATTCCTCGAAGTGGCTTTCACCAGATTATTGGTGAATGGTAGCTTAAGGGATTGGTCAAATCTGTTTTTAAATTCGGGGTGCGTGTTGCACCAAAAAACATGAAAAATGAAATTTTGACGGGTAGGCCGGTTCTCTCCATAAAATATTCGAGCTAATTTTGGATGAGATCTTGGAAGGGAAGGTCGTCACTCTGTCGGCGTCGTCAAATGGAGAACAACGATGAGTTCGGATTTCAAATCCGACTTACGGATCTTCCGAAAATGCACTTTTATCGTAATAGATCCGAAAAGCAGTTTCGGGTATTTTCGGTATTCGTTAAGGGGTATCAGTGCATCAGAATGCGTGGAATTTGATGGAAAATTTTTTGGCACATTTTTTGAGGATTTTGGAGTTAAGCCTATGGGTTTTTCGAGAAAAAGGGGAATTTTATCCTGGGGAAATTTATTGGTTATTATAAGTTGTTTTAAGTGTGGGGTCCACAAGGGTAATGAGGATTAGGGCTTGGGTAAATCTTAATTAGCCTTAACCTACCTTCTTTGTCACGCCCCGGGTGTAAACCAGAACCCGGGCCCGTCCACAGATCCGCCGTGCACACGGAATTTTTCGCATACACGAAGCGCCGAAAACCTGCTCAAATATAAAATAAACAGTAGAAGAGCACAAGTACAGAGCTGAACTAAAAACTAAAACATTTCAGACTAAAACTGAACTGAAAAAATAAAGTACAACTGTAATAAATACATCTGTCTCTCCCAGCTCACCAAAAATTAATACAACCAGCTGGCTAAAGCCAGACCCAAAAGTAAAAGTACAACAGTCCGAGATGATAGGGATACATCATAAGTCTAGCTACAAGTCATTGTCGGGGCAGACGATCTATCTACTCAGCGATCCTCTTACCTCGATCAACCGCTGACGGTCCAGCAGCTCCCGCAGAAGACTCTGCAAAACAAAGGAAGAGATAGAAAGAAAACAACAAAGGGGGTGAGAACAACTGATAAATCAGTAGCCCCCAGTGGGTAAAACCTCAGGATCCGATGTACCCACTAAGTCTACCAGAGGCAAAAGTAAAATAAAGTGGTAAGCTAAAAGATAGCTGATAAGAAAACACTACCACTACTATGCCTCTAATGCAATACCGAATGAAATAACTGTATCAATGCATCAGTATCAGTATCTACCTAAAATAAACTCAATCCATGGACCAATAGAAATTGGTACTGCCCGCTCTCCCATCATCATGCAAGCATGCAAGTGTCCTCATGTCGAATGAAAGAAAAGTATCTAACAGTGTTGCCGCATAGATCAGATCAGATCATGATGTCCCAATATGATAATTAATTTCGCCTGAACGGTCATGGCATAATAACATGTTCCAACAATAATGTCCCAATCTCACATCATGGCATAATAACATGTTCCAATAATAATGTCCCAATCTTACATAGATAGGCTAGAAGTTAATCAGTGCAAATTAAACATGCATGATTTTCAACAAGGGGACAATCAACAATCATAACTCAGGGGGATCTCTCTAACAGTCCTAGTGAGCATGTCGAAATAAGAGGTACACAACAACCACCCACCTGGAACGCGCAATCCACAACTGTAAAAGACCCCGCAAAACACCCAAAATTTGCGAACCACTGCAAAAAGAATCACACTCGGCATAAATGGAGATCCCCAAAATAGTGCTTGCTGTTTTGCAAAATAGCCCGAAAAAATAGGAAATTTCACCTATGCGCAATCCTCCAAAAAATCCGAAAAAATCACGTCTGCGATCCTCGCGACGATTAGATGCAAATCGAGTACTTATACTGTCGTGACCCGGATCTCTGCAGGGCTTCTACAGTGTGACCAGCAGCATCTGGAGGCCAATGTGGCGTGTCGGTGGTGTTTGTGCACCAACTGGACATAAGTGATGGACTCAGGGCTTAAAACAGATCACGTGGGTAATCGGAGGCCCCCGTCGATTGTTTAGAAGTGGTTTTGCGTGAATCGGACATCAGAATTGGACTCAGCGTGAAATTTGGGTTAAGAACACTTATCTGGATGCCTTCGACAAATTTTGGAATTGGAATTTGGCAAAATGGGCAGCGGATTTGGATTCAGCGCGCGAAAACGGTGAAAATGGACTATTTACTTGTATTTTTCGGAGCCCGGATGCGAAAACACAATTTTCGAGGCATGGGACACTGTTCCAGCGGCCGGGGGGTAGCGCCGGCGGCGCGGGCAGCGGCGGAGCGCGGTGGCGGGCAGAGGCGCGAGTCGCTCGGTCCACGGGGCCGGCGTGCACCGGGGGCGGGACGCGTGGCGGCCCAGGAGTGGCGGGCGCACGGGCGCGGTCCATGGGACACGCGGCCTGGTGCATGGACCGGCGGTGGGACACGTGGCAGCTTGTGGTTGGAGCGGTGTTGTGCGCGCGGTCCACGCAAGGAGTGGAGCAGGTGGCCGGGGCAGGTGGCCGTACCGGCGAGCAGGTGGCCGTACGCGCGGGTCAGCCGGGCGACGTGCGCGGGGCAGGCGTGGGGGTGCCACGCGGCGCGGCCGGGGTGGCCGGCACCGCTGTTTGCTGTTCGGGCGCGAGCGACGTGGCGCAGCGCGGGTGGCGGTTCTTGCTGTTTGCTGTTTTGTGGTGACGTGGCAGCATCTAGTTGATTCGGGCGCTGATGGACGGCCAGGATTCGGGCGCACTGTGCGGCACTGTGCGCGCCCGAATCATTTCGGGCGCCCGAAACTTGGGACACATTCGGTATTAATTGATTTGTTCAGTTTGGCTATAAAAGGCCTTCTTTGCAGCCCATTTTGGCCTTCTTCCCGAGCTCATCTCTCTGTGAGGCCTTAAAAAAGATTGTTCATCATTTTGTGGGGCATCTCGTGATGGATTCCCGGAATTTTTGGAGGCCGCGGCATCGACGTTTTCTGCGACGCGGCGCACTTCGACGTTCCTTCATTTTTGGCTTTTATCGTCGCATTTCAGTGCGCGAGGCACCCTGGATCACCCCGATAATATTTTGAGCTGATTTTTGCGGCAGCGCATTCACGAGAGGTACGCCTTTGATTTTTTTGTTGATCACTTCTCCGCATTTCAAGTTTTTGGCATGGTTCCCGAGGTGTTTTGTGACCCCTTTTTCTGCTGTGAGATTTTGGACAGCGGAAACTTGTTGATTTTCTATCTTGACCTATGAGCATCGGAATGAGGTGTTTAAGGACTTGATTGACATCTACTCTTCGAGAGAAACACGCTCGTATTTTTATTGGATTTTTCTGAGGTCGTTTCTAAGGTGAGAATTAGCCATCTTTGGGGGTGAATTTCCGCAGGCTTTTGTTCTTGAGGATGTGGACTCCCAGTGTTGTTCTAATTGTTTCTTGGCCTACAGGTGTCGGAATGGGGAGTATAAATACTCGTTTTGGGGCTACTCGTCGTGAGGATCGCAACTGTGATTTTTCTGGGATTTTTGGAGGACTGCACGCAGGTCAAAATCTCCCTTCTTCTGTGCTGGTTGTAAAAACAGCATGTGCTATTTTGTGTGTATGGGGTTGTGATTGTTGTGTTGTGGTGTGGCTATGAACAGCTTGACAGTAGACTCGACTGTGTTTTGGCTGCGATGTTGTTTGTTGGAACAGAGGTTTGCGCGACTGAGTACCGAGGGTGCGGTTTTGGCAGATTTTGGATAGCGTGTGACTACACACTTCACCGACTTCGGCTTTGCCTGCGGAAAGTGTTTCAGGTGGGTTGCTTCATCCCTAGAGCCGGTGGACGGTTCTCTAATTCTATATGTTAGAAAGCATGCATGATTAAATGTACAATTAATAGATTTGAGATGTAAGCATGGAAAATGGCCTTAATTATTTGATTGATGCTTACTTGATTATTGTACATGCTTAAAGGAATTGAGATCTAGCATGTGGTAGATGATTGTATTTATTATACACTTGATGAGATAGAGATCATGCTTGATTATTATTGGCATCTTAATGCGAGATCGATTCATGATAGTAGCAAGTTGCTAGCATGCCAGGTTAGCATATAGACTTTCATGGGATTGGATTTACTCGATGGAGTGGGATGATTTATCAATGTGCGGGAATTACTCTGTGGAGTTTTTATGGATTATGGACAGGGGTAGTTCATCCTTGATTTTCGGGCATGTGATTTTTTTTTCTAGTTGATGCTACTATTCGTTGTCTTATCTTTATTCTTACTTGAGGACATTTGCATGCTTGTATGGACATCTAGATACGCCATCTTTTACTGCTACATTATCATATTGGAACGTGACTTAGGAGAAACCATGTTTTGCTTCTTTTTTTCTTATTGGTTAGTCATGTGGTTCATATTACTCGGGTTCGAGCGGGGGTTTGGGATTGTGTAGTTGAGACTTCGAGTCTGGGACAGGTTGGTCTTGATTGTGGACTTGTGGGGTTTTGCGGCAACCACGGATATTGGGCGGTTGACCGGATATGTACTTGTGTATCAGATTGGGTATCAGTTTTATCTAGTGGACGGAGTTTCCCACTTGTTGAGTATTATTGCATTCGTTTGAGGACCGGGGTTTTCTTTTGTGGATGGGTTTTCCCAGTTTGATCATAGTCGTGATCCAGTCCTGCTATATTGAGATACTTGTTACAGTGATACTTTACTCGTGTGGGTTGCTCCCCTCGAGTGCCACTTCGAAGGTAGGCCTATGACCGAGCCATGTGTGCCGGTCTGATACTTATTTTGGGATGCGAGCCATGTGTGCCGATCCCGCGGTTTCGAGCCATGTGTGCAGAGTCCGCTACTGAGTTCGTGAGATTGATGATAGAGCAGGCAGTACCGGGTTTTATACCGGTTCATTTGATTGGGTTTTATTCAGACAGATACTTTTGTTGTTCCACTCGTGCCTGGGGGCTGATGGAGTCTAGTATCTGTGTTTAGACCAGTGCTAGTGTTGTTGGGAGCCGTTTGGTTTGACGGTGGTCCCATGTCGTTGAGAGTACTTTGACCTTTGTGTGAGAGGTTGAGTATCTTGAGTCTATCCGTTCTGAGAGAGAGCGTGGATTTCGACTATAGCCTGCATGAGCCACTATTCGATAGTGAGTTAGTCCGTTTGGACACCCTATGTAATTCCTGCCCAGCAGTGGGAGGTGGTTGTAGGTGGGCGCAGGTTTGACTGGACCCGATGTGGCAGTCAGCTCGATTGGGTCGATTGAGCACCTCGTGTGCGAGTGTTGCATATCTTTATCAGAGTTTCTCCATTTGAGCATTTAGATAGAGGTATGGTAGCTGTAGAGTATCTCCAGCTTCTTATTCAGTTTTTACTGCATTGGTTATCTTATGCCTCTAGTGGACTTAGTGGGCAGATCATCGGGCCTGGCGGTGGTACCCACTGAGAACTCCCTTTTTGGTGTAGTTCTCACACCCATTGGGGGTTTTCCCCCTCCCCCTTCTTTCTCTCCTTTGTTTTGCAGAGTCTTAGCGGGTGTTGCTGATTCTGCGGTTGCTGTGCGAGGCGAGGGAGTCGCGTGCTAGATCCCTACCCATCTGTGGAGAGTAGCGGTACCCCTACATTGGAGATCCCGAGTACAGCCTGTAGATCAATTTTATTTCTGCTTTTGAGAATTATTGTAGTGAGGTTATTACTTGTATTGAGAGCCTGTACACTGATGTATTATTTCAGATTACCTCCCTGCTGAGTTCTGATTTATTGTATTTGAGGATATTGTATGATTATCACTTATGGGAGATGGATTTTATATCATTATTCCAGTTGTACAGATGGATGGTTTTAATTTTACCGCACTTTTATGATATAGCTCTGATATCTGTTTAGCTGTGGTACTTTTCTTGCAGGTATGATGCTTCGCCTATGCGGGGTTTGGCATAGGTGGCGGATCTGTTGGCGAGCCCGGGTCGCAGTTTCGACCCCGGGGCGTGACATATACGCTCCGTTCCGATACCTGTAGGCCGAGAAAACCCATAAATCTCCTCCGTTCCAAAATCTATCTCAAAAAATGGGCTCTAAAGGTGATCCAAAAAAACCAATAAACACTCGGAATGGCGGGAACCAGTAAATACAAGAAATGTAGCCCTACCTGTCATGGAGACAATGCCACAAGAATCACCCGAAAACTCCTTCGGGGTAGCCCAGGGGAGCCCATGGGCTGAAATGCGATGGAAAAGGCCGCCGAAGAAAGAACGTCGAAGTGTGCCGAATCGCCGAAGTCGTCGATGCTGCGGCCTCCAAAATTTTTGAAAATCCTTGGAGAGAAGGAGAACAAAGTGAGGAACAACTTTGCTTAAGGTCTAACCACAAGAGGAGCTCGGGAAAAGGGCCAAATGAAGAGGAAAGTGGGGCTATTTATAGAATTTTCCAAAAAAAAAAATCCCAAATCCCAAGAATTGGGCTTTTGGGCCGAAGTTTCGGGCTCCCGAAACTTTCGGGCGCCGAAACGCGCCCCAAAGATGTCTTTTCATCAACGCCCGAAACTCCCCGCTCTCGACATGTGTCCCGAACAGCGGACAGCGAGTGCAAGGCCGCTCGGGCGCCGACGCGTGGCCCGTCCGGGTCAGCGGAGCGGGTGGCGCTCGCCAATCGCAGGGCGCCACGTGGCGTCCCGCGTACGGGCGCCCACCTGCCCGCGCGTCGCCCCTCACCTGCCCCCGCCTGCTCCCGCGCTGCGTGGACCGCGTGCGTGTGAGCCGGCCAACCGGGGGCTGCTATGTGGCCCCGCCTCGGTGAACAGCACCCCTCGCGCTACTCCGTAGACCGCGCTGCGTGAGCCCGCCTATCAGAGGCTGCCACGTGTCCCCCGCGCCCGGTCCACTGCTCCCGCGTGGCTTCCGTGGACCGCGCCGCGTGCGCCGGCCAATCAGAGGCTGCCACGTGGCACCCCTGCCAGTCCACGGCTCCCCCGTGAACCAAAACACGCGGTAAACTTCCGGGTGTCCATTTTTGGGCATCCGGACTAAGAAAAATATAAGAAAATAACCGTTTTTCAATATTTTTCTGCGCTGAATCCAAATCCAGCCTCCGTTAAGCCCGAAACCACACCCAAAATTCGGTGAGAACGGCCGCAAGGCAGGCCTGATCCAAAAATCTCACTGGGTTCGTTTAACACCTCCCTTTGACGCGTTGCGGGCCTGACACATCAATAATAGGTGTTCCTCGCCACGGATCACGGGAAAAAACTGCACGAGGATCTGGGTCACTACATCCTCCCCCACTAAAAAAGTTTTGTCCTCGAAACAAAAGCCATACCTCAAGCTGAAGCCTCGAATAGGTAGGGGTAGGTGTCCATCATCGTCGACTCAAGCTCCCAAGTAGCCTCGCGCTCGTCGTGATTTCTCCACAAGATATTCACATATGGGATGTCCATTCTCTCACCTCTCGATCCAGAATCCGCAGTGACGCTCCTTGTACCTGAAGTCCTCGCTGATCTCGAGTGGGGTGAAGTTGATGACGTGCGATGGGTCGAAGACATACCTTCTCAGAGTAGAAACATAAAAAACATCATAGACACCGACAAGTCTCGGGGGAAGTACAAGTCTGTTGGCAACTGGCCCAATACGCTCCAACACCTCAAAAGGTCCAATATAACGGGGGCTAAGCTTCCCATGGATGCCAAACCTCCTGATTCCTTTAGACGGCGAGACTTTCAAAAACACGTGATCTCTAATCTGAAACTCTAAGTCTCGTCGCCGTGTATCAGCATAGCTCCTCTGTCGGCTCTGGGCGGTCTGAAGGTGCTGTCGGATCACTCTGACATTCTCCTCTGCCTCAAGCAATAAATCGGGCCCCGAAGTCAGTTTCTCACCTACAGCACTCCAATAAAGAGGTGATCGACACTTGCGTCCATACAACGCTTCAAATGGAGCCATCTGAATGTTCGCTTGAAAACTGTTGTTGTACGCAAACTCAGCCAAGGATAAGTGTCGAATCCACCCTCTGCCAAAGTCCAAGACGCAAGCCCTTAGCATATCCTCAAGAATCTGTATCGTCCGCTCTGACTGTCCATCGGTTTATAGGTGAAAGGCTGTACTGAATCTGAGCTGGGTCCCCAAGGTGGTCTGTAAACTCCTCCAGAAACGCAAAATAAACATCGGGTCTCTATTTGATACTATAGAGGCGGGCACTCCATGCAACCTCACCACCTCATCCAAATACAGCTGGGCTAGCCGCTCTAGTGACCAGGTAGTTTGCATCGGCAAAAAGTGGGCGGACTTGGTAAGTCGATCCACCACAACCCAAATAGCATCCGCTCCTCCCTGTGCCCTCGGCAATCCAACCACGAAGTCCATCATAATATGGTCTCATTTCCACTCAGGAGTCGGGAGACTCTGCAACTTACCAGCTGGCACCCGATGCTCAGCCTTTACCTGCTGGCAAGTTAAACACTGAGCCACAAACCTCCCAATATCCCTCTTCATGCCGTTCCACCAAAAGTGTGCCTTGAGGTCCTTATACATCTTAGTCCCTCCAGGATGAAGGGTATAAGGTGTATAATGGGCCTCTCTCAAAATCTGCTCTCTGATCTCGGAGTCCACTGGCACACATGCTCGGTCCCTGTACCGTAGTACTCCCGAAGCATCCACTGTAAAGTTCCCTGACTGATCACTCGAAATCTGATCTCTAATCCGGGTCAAGTGGGGGTCCTCACTCTGTCTCTTCCTGATCCTGTCCAGCAGAGTGGGCTGCACAACTACAGACGCCAGTCTAGCAGAGACCCTAGGGGACACAACCTCTAGCTCGAGTCGCCTCATCTCCTCTAGTAGTGGCGCCTGGTCTGTGATCATCATGGACAAGCTCTGCACGGCCCTCCTACTCAAAGCATCAGCAACCACATTAGCCTTGCCAGGATGGTAAAGGATATCCACATCATAATCCTTTAATAGCTCCAACCATCTACGTTGCCTCAGGTTCAACTCTTTCTGTGTAAACAGATACTTTAGGCTCTTGTGGTCAGTATAAACCTCACATTGCTCTCCATAAAGGTAATGACGCCGCAACTTCAGTGCAAAAACTACTGCAGCAAGCTCCAAGTCATGGGTAGGGTAGTTCTTCTCATAATCCTTAAGCTGTCGGGATGCATAAGCAATTACCCTACCCTGCTGCATCAGCACGCATCCAAGTCCACTGTTCGACGCATCACTGTAGATCACATATCCTTTCCCCATAACAGGGAGGGAAAGGATAGGAGCTGACATCAATCTGCTCTTCAGTTCCTCAAAGCTTCTCTGACAATCCTCACTCCAAACAAACTTAATTCCTTTACGAGTCAGACGAGTGAGGGGTGTGGAGAGCTTCGCAAAGCCCTCTACAAACTGACGGTAATATCCAGCTAAGCCCATGAAGCTGCGCACCTCAGATACAATCGTCGGTCGGGGCCAATCCCGAACTGCCTCTATCTTCGTCGGATCCATTGCCACACCAGCGACGAAAATCACATGGCCCAAGAAAACCACCTCCCGGAGCCAAAACTCGCACTTTACCAACTTGGCATACAACTTTCTCTCTCATAGAAGTTGCAACACAATTCTCAGATGCTGCTCATGCTCAGCATCCCTCCGGGAGTAGACCAGGATGTCGTCGATAAACACCACCACAAATCAATCCAAATACGGCCGAAAAATCTTGTTCATCAAGTCCATAAATGCAGCAGGGGCATTAGTCAATCCAAAAGGCATGACGGTGAACTCATAATGCCCGTACCGTGTCCTGAAAGCTGTCTTTGGAATGTCCTCGGCCTTCACCTTCAGTTGGTGGTAACCAGATTGCAGATCAATCTTCGAGAAAACACAAGATCCTTGCAGCTGGTCAAACAAATCATCGATGCGCGGCAAAGGGTACTTGTTCTTGATGGTCACTTTATTCAATTCCCAATAATCCACACAGAGCCGAAGTGAACCATTCTTCTTCTTCGCGAACAGCACCGGCGCTCCCCAAGGCGACACACTCGGTCTAACAAAACCCTTATCCATCAAATCCTGGAGTTGCGCCTTCAACTCTCGCAGCTCTGCCGGCGCCATCCAGTAAGGAGCCTTAGAGATTGGCGCAGTTCCAGGAACTACGTCAATCATAAATTCAATCTCTCTGTCGGCGCCATCCGGTAAGGAGCCTCAGAGATTGGCGCAGTTCCCGGAACTACGTCAATCATAAAATTCAATCTCTATGTCCAGCGGCATGCTCGACAACTCCGGTGGGAAAACATCCGGGAACTCATGAACAATAGGGATATCCTCGAGTCCCGGAGCCGCCGTAGGCCCCTCAACTACACTAGCCAAAAAGGCTACACATCCTCTGTGAATCATCTGCCTCGCTCGCGAAGTCGAAACCATAGTGGCAAAGAAAGCACTCTAGCATCCCCGATACACGAACACTGTGACGCCCCACTTCCCAGGGGGTCACCCATCCTAGAACTACTCTAGCTCTAGCACGCTTAACTCTCATGTTCCTCTTGGATCTTGCTACCATCCAAAATGCTATAGCCGGGTTAGAGATTTAGTCCTATTATATCATTTATATATAGGACTAATCCAAATTCCGGGGGTGTCACATTCTTCCCCCCTTTAAGCCCTGACGTCCACGTCAGGCTCAAGCACACTCACAAGCACCAGGCGATGTGAGACTCGTCTCGCTAGCCTTAGCCGACCTTGTAGGGAGGTGCACTCCACCTACAACGGTCATTAGCCGGGGAGCCACACTCTACCCGCTATATAACCCTGGCTCAGCCGAGACTCATCTCACATTTCCGGCTGGTGAATGGCTCTGATACCAACTGTGACGCCCCACTTCCCAGGGGGTCACCCATCCTAGAACTACTCTAGCTCTAGCACGCTTAACTCTCATGTTCCTCTTGGATCTTGCTACCATCCAAAATGCTATAGCCTGGTTAGAGATTTAGTCCTATTATATCATTTATATATAGGACTAATCCAAATTCCGGGGGTGTCACAAACACCTCCTGGCCTGGCTCTCTAAAAGTCACCGTCCTCGCGGCACAATCAATCGTCGCGAAGTACCGAGCCAGCCAGTCCATCCCAAGCACCACATCAAAGTCCCGCAGCTGTCTCAAGACCATCAAGTCTGCTGGCATAATCTAGGAATCAATCTGCACCGGGCAGGACCAACAACACTCCTCCACGTGCAAAGTGTGATCGGGAATCTGAACCTCTCGTGCACGTGGTAACCGTCCTACCTCTAACTCATGCAAGGATGCAAATGCTCTACTAACAAATGAATGGGATGCTCCAGTATCAAACAGGGTGCGAACTCTAATGCCGAAAAGTAAAATGATACCTGCCACCACATGGTTGGCTGCTAAAGAGTCCTCTACCTGGGCGGCATAAACCCGACCGCTCTGAGCTGGCGACCGGTAGTCAGAAGGGTGGAAGGAGGGTGATCTGCTCGCTGGGGTAAAAGGCTGCTGAGCTATCGACCTCTGCTGGGATGTGACAGGAGCCGACACTGAAGAAGGTGCTGCTGAGGTTGATAGGGGGCATAAAGCTCGAATGTGCCCTGGCTGTCCATATCTGTAACAGCGACCCCACCTCTGATCATAGGTGCCTAGCTGATGTTGTCCCCCACAGAAAATACGCCTATCCGAAGACCGGGACTGCCTCGACTGCTGCTGCTGCTGCTGCCTCTGGGACTGCTGCTGAGACCTTTAGTTCTCACACCCGTTGGGGGTTCTCCCACTCTTTTTTCTTTCCTCTCCTTTATTTTACAGAGTCATCTGTGGGAGATGTTGATTCTGCTATTGTTGTTCGAGGCGAAGTAGTCGCGAGCTAGATCCCTACCTGTCTTTGGAGAGTAGCTGTACCCCCACATTGGAGATTTGTAGTACAGTAAGTAGATTAGTTTTATTTCTACTTTTGAGAGATTATTATAGTGAGGATATGACTTGTACTGAGAGCCTGTACACTGATGTATTATTTCAGGTTACCCTCCCTGTTGAGTTCTAGGTTATTGTATCTGAGCATTTTGTATTTGATTCGATTTTTTGGGAGATGGATATTGTATCTTTATTTCCAGTTGTACAGTGTTTGATAGAGTTTTGCAGCTTTTTATTTTACAGCTCTGATATCTGTTCAACTATAGTAGATCTTTCTTTGCAGGTTCTCCGCCTATGCGAGGTTTTCGTATAGGTGGCGGATCTGTTGGCGAGCCCGGGTTGTAGTTCGACCCCGGGGCGTGACACACTAGCTGGAAACACTCGACAGCCTGGACCCACCGTCAACCTAGACGGCTCCCAAAACAAGCACTGGTCTAACTACAACTACCAGACTCCACTCGGACCCCAGGCTCAAATGTAATAAACATCCCACAAAACCCGACAACTCAGCCCACTATCTGGGCGAGGAAAACTCTATGTCCAGGAGTGAAAAAAATGTAGAGTGTGGGGGTGTCTAAAGCATAAAAGAACCTAGCCCAGATGAGAGTTTTCTACTAGTCTGTTTACACATGCATCATATGACGGGGTGCTAGGTCAATGTTCCAATATTAGCATTTATAAATAAAATAAACAATAAATGGGTTCTATCATGCAAGATAAAAGTTAAACATTAATAAGGGGATAATGCAACGGTATAACCTTTAAACATAACCCAACTAGTTTAGGATGACCATTACCACATATAAGATCCTAGATCCATGATCGTGTACCAAAACTCAAATAAGCATTCATCATCATAGCATAGATTAAATCACATGCTTACATAATCACATACCAGTTATACATTAAAAATGCATGCTTACTAACAATTAGAATTAGGGGACCGTCCGCCGATTTTAGAGACAAAAACAACCCATCTAGAAACGGTCAATCCAAAGCCTGATCAAGCTGAAATCTGGCGTGAAGATACCTCGACTCCTCAGGAAAATAATGGTGCAGAAATCACTCCAATCCGACTCCCGGATAGGGCGCAAATGATGAAACGATAAGCGCTGCGCGGTAATATCCAAAACAGGGCATTGAAATGAAGCTTAGTGTTCAAGGATTTTTAGAGCTTAAATTAAAAGTAATTTCTCTTAAGTTCCAACATGAAAAATGCTCTTTTATATCTTGTTAACACATCCATACAAAGAGATCCCCAAAAATCATGATAATCTTGTAGCTACCACCATACAAAAGCTCGTGGCTCAAAGGAACACGAAAAACTGCACCACTAAAAAATCTGCATTGAAGGGTCTGCAAGATGGCGACATTTACCTGACCAAACGAGCTCCGAATCTAGTAAGAAAGGTGGCGATGGATTCCTCGTCGAGTGTAGATGTGAATTGAGCTAAAGAACTCCTAAATTCCAGCTCGTATGAAAGAGAAAACTCAAAATTACTCAAGGGTATCCAAGCACAAAATCTGTGCGTGAAGGTTTCAGAAAAACTAAAAATACTCTAAGAAATCTCATGATCCATAAAAATTGTTGAATACCAAACTCGTAGATTTACCTCTCGTGGAGATCCCTTCCAAATTTCAGCTCTAAATTCCAAGAGATGAGGTATGGGAGAATTTTGGACCAAAATGCAATGGTGCAGCTCCGAAACTGCACTAATGGTGTGCTACACTTGAGGAAGAAGATGGTCTCCCCAAGCTCCCTTGTGGCCAAGAATGGTGGTTGTAAAGTTATAGAAAAGGGAGAGGTTGCTGCTGTGAAGAAAACTCGGGTGCACCAGCAAGAGAGGAAGGAAAAGGAGCTACAACATGAGGAAGAAGGAGGAGAGAAGAAGGAAAAGAAGAAAGAAAAAAGAAAAACAGTGGAGAAAGAGGGAGTGAGGGGGGCAATGTGCCCCCACACAGTGCTCGGCCAAGCCCAGCTCGGCCCAGCTCCGCGGCGCCCGGGAGGGCAAGTGGGTGCCCTCCAACGGGAGGGCGCCACGTGGCACTGTGCGAGGCCGCGCAACGCGCACATACGCGCATGTCCGCGCACGTCCGCACGTGGCCCAACGCAGGCGCGCCACGTGGCCGGGCCATGCCAACCATGCGCTAACACCTATCCCGGTCCCCCTTCACTGCGCCCGATGCACCGCCAAAGCCTGTAGACCAGCACACAATGCAAAAATGCCCGGTAAGCCCAAAAATTTCGGAAACAGCCATTTTTGACTGTTTTTGCGCGCTGAATCCGTTTTTAGCATCCGTTTGATGCATAACACACACTAAACACCAATAACAGGTGTTTTCTCGCTGCCAAACACGCAGCCAAGCCACACGAGCAACCGAGGCAACTGGGACACCACAGGTTGAGCCATATGGAAAAGTGCCATTAGCCGCACCGTCCCCAGTGGTTGTGCCATCTGGAGAGGCGCGGCCTACTGTGCCGCCATTGTTGCCAACGCCACTTGGCTTGGATGCACCGATAATTATTGGGGTAGGACCCCATTATACGGTTCGTTTCGGACTGTGACCTGCCCGAGCCAACCTATGCTGCCATTTGAGGACGAGACAGCGACCCACGCTACATCCAGGCGCATGTTGCGTGCGTGGTAGCTTTTCTCGAGACGCAATTGTGTTCTCTCGAGAGAATCCATCGCTCGTGTCATTTGCCTGAATGCCTCTGCTAGGGTCGGCTTCTGCTGAGCCAACCACCCACTGATATTCCGAAGAACTAGTTGAGTCTTGGGGGGTCTTAATGATGTTTTTCGCATGATTTGGAAATCGGTTAAAGGAACCAATGTTCCGATTGTTTTTGGGATGTGTTGTTGGCGACTTAGGGTCGCAGAGTGATGTTGATCATTGTTGGAGCCTGTTGGACTCTGATTTAGTTGGCTCAATTGTTGGTCGAGTCGTTAGTGGTTGGTTATGGGACCGATGCTCCAGTTATGTCGGGATGCACTTTAGTGAAGTAGTAGGGTGTCAATTAGTTTAGTTGACTCGTTAGGGACTTACTGACACGTGATATGTGATGTCTAAGTTTTCTTGGCACATAGAGGTTTTGGGGGACTCGGCCAATCATCATTCAGGTGGGTATTTCGACCCGGACATTAGCATAGTGAAACCTCACTAGGTACCATACTCGATTGGACCCTTTAATCTTCACTTAACTCTTGTTCTTATATTTAGATAGTTATATCTTTTATTGCTGAGATACCAATCATGCTTGATTATTGTCTTGACTTTGTGTGATGTCGTGACTACGATGCCTTGATCCTTGTGTTCCTATGATTATCATGATATTAGAGCCTAGTTGTACATCAGTATATCCATATATTATCTGCAATCTTGATTATATGCTTATATCTCAGTATGCCTATATATTTTTATCTACTCTTGACATCATAGATGGATTCCAGTTCGCCCTAAATTTGAGGATTATTATATGTCATCCTTGATTAATTTTTGTTCACTCTGGATTTGATTGTCATTGTTGACCGTTGAGTACGTGTTTGTGATTCTTAGAGATGTAGTCTTGATCACCCTTCTTGGGTTGTGTATCTAATGTGGATTTGAGATGTCTCTGATCAAGAGTTTCTCGGCATAGTGCGGATTGTCGGTCGTCGTACCGTGAGCTTTTGATATGTGTGCATAGTTTTTGTGATCCCGGTTGAAGTTTTTCGGCTTATTATCATCTTTCTGATCTTTAGACCGCGAGCTTGAGCATCAACATTATGATCGCCATAGCACTAGCTGTACATGTCATGTACGCCTGTGGATTGATCCCCACATTGGTGTTCTTTACCGGTAGAGTGGTCTATTTGACCCGTGAGCCCCAGATAGCACCGAGTAGGTACAGAGTTATATGTCTGCCGATAGGTGCCGATCGTGGCATTAGCTTGAGGTCATTGTGACCAATACTGGCATAGATTGGGTACTTAGTGATTCCAGTGATTGATGCATTATTATGGTATTTTGGCAGTTTCTATATTTGCATACCATTGATGCTAGTTGTTTTTCATATCTAGCATGATACGAATAGTACCTGATTATTGCTATAGTTTTTCATGTTACGTGATTTGTGATCGTCACCCTTTTTGTATTTCAGTATAACTAATTGTACCCTGCTATACTCTGATATATTGATTGGGTTTCATTGATTGATTCGTATGATGATCAACATTTAGTTCGTATTCATTAGCTGATTTCATTATAGGTTGATTATTTTCTTGTGTTGTGTATTGATCTTACCTGTTCATATTATACTGATCATATATGTTATCACTTGCTGATTATATCTAATTATTTCTCGTCTATATCGCTTATAGTATATCAATAGGTACGACTTACTGGTATCCGGCTCGTTGTACCCACCGAGATACATTCAGTTGTGTCTCACACCATGCAGGTTGTTACACTTTTTTCAGATACTTCAGATTGTGGGATAGGAGACGATGTCGTGAGAACCAATTGATGAGATTGATAGAGTCATCCCTGTCATTATCATGATTAGATAGATGTATTTCGGTTATTATATAGATAGATATTAGTTATGTTTAGGTGTTCTAGTACACATGCTTGATTTCGTTTTTTTGTACTTTTGATTCTAATTGAGCATTGTACATTGCCTAGCCGTGCATGTATAGAGGAGACTATCCGTTTGGATCGAAAAACTTTATACACATAACAGATCTGCTCACGTCCTGAGGATAAAGATTTCGACCTCTGATTTATATAAAAAAAAAAACAAAAAAACAAAAAAAAAAAAAAAAATTGTCCTCATTTTCATCCTGGGGCGTGACACTCACTTTAGGTGTCAGGACAACAACACGCCAAGTGCTCGACAACTAGACGACAATCGCCAAATAAGGCCACAACGGGAGTCACGCCCGGGTGTAAACCAGAACCCAGGCCCGTCTACAGATCCGCCGTACACACGGTATTTTCCGCGTACACGAAGCGCCAAACCTGCTCAGATATAAGAGATAATAATAAAAGAGCAATAAAAACAGAGCTGAATTAAAACTAATACATCTCAGACTAAAGCTGGAAATAAAATACAATACATCTGTATAAATGATACATCAGTCTCTCCCAGCTCACCAAAAATAAATACAACATGCTGGCAAAAGCCAGTCCCAAAAGTAAAAGTACAACCGTCTGAGGAAACATGGGTACACCAACAGTCCCGCTAACTCGCTCATCCTGCCTCGAGATCTATCTACTCAGCCGTCCTCTCTCCTCGACCCGCCGCTGAAAGCCCAGCAGCACCCGCAGAAGACACTGCAAAACAAGGGAGAAGAAAAAGAGGAAAGAAGAATGGGGTGAGAACTACTAGTAAACCAGTAGCCTCCCCTAGTGGGTAAAACCTCAAACTCTGACACACCCACTAGGTCTACCAGAGGCAAAAAGGAAAGAAGTGTGGTAAGCAATAATGACTGCTGAAGAAAGGAAACTACCACTACTATGCCTCTAAAATACAGACCTAGACTGGAATAACCGTATGCAACAGTAACCAACCGACCCAGCTGAACCCAATCTGTACCGCCCTCATCATCGGGCAAGTAAGCCGCGCCGATGTGATAGCAAAACTCCTGCTGCCGCCCTCATCATCGGGCAAATAAGCTGCGCCGATGTGATAGCAAAACTGTCCATAACTGTCTGGCCCCGGCCTCCGGAGGGGAACTCGAGGGGAGCGACCCACACGAGGAAAGCATCACCGGACAATAACCGCGCCGGTGTGATAAGTATCAAAAGCAGGACTGGATCACAACTATAAAGCCCCAGTGGAGCACACCCCTCCACTAAAAGAAAATTGATTCCCAATCTGATGCATAAGTAACCATCCGGTCAATCGCCCAATATCCGCGATTGCCGCAATACCCCAAAATCCACGACCAGGTCTCACAACCGACCTCCGGTCAACCGCCCAATATCCGCGGTGGCCGGAATAACCCACAATCACAATCATGTCCCACATCCGACATCCGGTCAACCGCCTACTATCCGCGGTAGCCCCTATAACTCCCAATCCAAAATCGGGTAAAATAATATGCATCTGGTCAACCGCCTACTATCCGCGGTAACCGCAACTCTACCGACTACATCAAGTCCAACACCTGACCTCCGGTCAACCGCCCAAAATCCGCGGTTGCCACAAAACCCTCTAGTCCATAATCATGCCCTATCACCGATGTCCTATAACCGACATCCGGTCAACCGCCCAATATCCGCGGTCGCCGCCAAAACCCATAATCCACAATCCAGGCCCCGGCTACACTAACACAAACTCCTGCTCAAACCTGAGCAACATGAACCACCTGACTAACGAAAAGGAGAAAAGAAGCAAACAAGATTTCTTCTAAGTCAAGTTCCAACATGAAAGTGTAGCGATAAAAGATAGCCTATCTAGATGTCCAAACAAACATGCATATGTCCTCATGAAAGATAAAGAAAGTGTGACAAATAATGGTTCCACATGTGTATCAATTAATAGCTCCACATAGATATAACCATCATGCTAAATCATTATCCAACCATACATGTCTAAAATCCACAATTTTCCCTCACCTAAATCATCCACCTATGCATGTCCCAAAAGATCCTCAAGTGGTACCCTCCCACAAGACATTTCATTTTATCCCAACATGAAAGTAAATTCCACATGCAGGGTTAAGTGCCAATACTATATCCATACAAACATGTATAAATCCCAACCACAATCAGATTTCCACAATAGTAATTTCCATATGATAGGCTCACAATTATTTTAATTTAAGCATGCATGTCCATAGTTGATCATTCAATGTAACCAATGAGAGGATCTCTCTAATATTCCTAGGGGTATGTCAGAAAATGAGGAGTATAACAACCACCCACCTGGACACGCGAAATCCTCAGCTGTAGAACCTCCTCACTGTCCAATATCTCTTTTCACGCCAAATGCCCAAACAGATAATGTCACGCCCCGGGTGAAAACCAGAATCCGGGCCCGTCCACAGATCCGCCGTGCACACAGAATTTCCCGTGTACACGAAGCGCTGGTAACCTGCTCAGATATAAGAGATATAAAAGATATAGATAAAGGAGCATAAACAGAGCTAAAATAAAGCTACTACATCTCAAACTACAGCTAGAAAGTAAAAGCAAAGTAAAAACTCTCAAAATATACAAGTGTCTCTCCCAGCTCACCCAAAAAGTACAAACAGCTGGCAAGAGCCAGACCCAAAATAACTACAACAGTCTGAGATAAGAAAGGGGTACAACTGATACACGACTAAACTCGAAGTCGGGGGTAGATGAGCTACCTAATCCGCTATCTGCTTGCCTCGCTCTGCCCGAGACGGCCCTGGAACTCCCGCAGAAGACTCTGCAAAACAAAGGGAGAAAAGAAGAGAGAGACAATGGGGGTGAGAACTACTATATAAAACAGTAGCCTCCGCTAGTGGGAAAACCTCAAACTCTGACGGCCCACTAGGACAACTAGAGGCAAAAAAGGGAAAATAGTAGTAAGCTATAAAGGCTACTGATAAGGAAAGACTATCACTACTATGCCTCTAAATGTAGTATCAAAAGATAACTGTATGCATGCAACTATAAGACTAACCGCCCAAAGGAACCCAATCCAAGGGCCAGGAAGCACTGGCACTGCCTGCTCTGTCATCACTCACAACTCACCAACTCTGTCATCACTCACAACTCACCAACTCTGTCATCACTCACAACTCACCAACTGACCGGCCCGTCACGGTCAAAAGCCTACTCCGGAGCGGCGCTCGAGGGGAGCGACCCACACGAGCAAAGTATCTCAGTAACAAGTAACACAAGTATCTCTATATAGCAGGACTATGATCAAAGTGGGAAAATCCATCCACTAACGAAACCCCGATCCCCAATCTGGTGCAATAATACTCAATAAGTGGAAACTTCATCCACTAGAGAGATCTGATACCCAAATCTGATGCATAAGTAAAACATCCGGTCAACCGCCCAATGTCCGCGGTCGCCGCAACAACCCACAAGTCCAAATCTGATAAAGTAATCAACATCTCGCTAACCGCCTACTGTCCGCGGTTACCACATTGTCCCACGATCCATAATCGAGTCTAATCTGACCCTGACTCGATGACCTCGACTACACTATCCCATACTCCTGCTCTAACTCGAGCAATATGCAACTGAATAGAAAGGAGAACGACTAAACATGGTTTCTCCTAAGTCATGTTCCAAAATATTGTGTAGCAGAAAAAGGGGCCTAGCTAGATGACCATACAAGCATGCAAAGTCCTTTACTTGATAAAACAATTACAAGTATTCTAACTTTTACAAAACTAAGTGCATGGAACCTCCGATGTACATGATGCATAATACATGATACATGATACAATCTTGATACATGATCGACTAACAATAAGCTTTTCAAGATGCGGGCACTAACCACATGCTTTTCACAAGAATAAAGAATTTCCCTAACACCTTGCTTTTCAAGATACAATCACTTCCAATATGTTGTTGCAAAGATAGGAACGCGCTAACAAATAATCTTTCCAAAATATGAACTCTAACCACATGCCCAAACCTTCCATTATACATACAACACGATATGGATTTAGCAAGATTCCAAGTGTTTAAACTACACATCTAAAGCAAGGGAACACAACTTACTAACATTTAGTTCTCTAACCACACAAGTAGTAACGATGAATCCGTGATCTCATTCAAGCATACTAGGTCCATTTCACAATTCTAACTAGCAACATGATCAAGCAACACTCTAATATGCCTAGTGGGAAATCAAAAGTAGGAGGTTTACAACAACACCCACCTCGAGCGCTAAATCCTGGTCCCAAAAGTGATGTCCACGCTCTGTCCAAACAACCTCCACAAAACTGTACAACATTCCCCAAAAGAACATACAACAATTAATCACACAATACAACACAAAATCTGTCCCAAATTACAGCAGTCCACTATTCTGTAATTTTCACCTGCAAGATCTGCCCGAAAAAATCCAACAAAATACTGTCGCGATCCTCGCGACGAACCCGTCGAAACGAGTACCTGCATGTTCAAATCCGAGTTTTCTACGCTGAGTTACAAATTCTGCAAGGGAAACACCCCAAACTAAACTGTCCAGAAATTCTGTGTCAAAGAACCACAGTAAAAGGAGACTTTCACCTTCGGAAAATATTCCAAAAATCCAGGGAAAAATCCAGGAGATTCCTTGCGAAGTGTAGATGGAAATTGCCTTTTGAATCGCCTCGATCCGACGTCTGTGCGAAAAGATACGGCTAGAACACCGCCGTGCTGTCCAAAAATCCGCGAAGAAAAAGGGGTCAAATGGAAGCTCGGGAAACTCCAAGGTCAGCATGGAAAACGAGGAACCTCAAAACACAGGAGTTGAAGTCCTACCTGTCATGAGTCCAACGGCGCAAGAATCGGCGAAATCGGAAGTCGGGGTGAGTCGGGGGAGCCCAAACACTGAGAAGGGACGGAGCGGGTCGCCGGAAAACAAGCGTCGCGCCGCGCCGTAAAATCACGAACCTCGGGAATCGTGCCTCCAAAAATCTTCAAAGTCCTCCACTGGATTGTGCACTGCGTGAGGGGAATTTCTCCTGAGGATGTCACAGTGAAAAAGGGCCCAAAAACTCGAGATAGAACCCAAAGAAGCATTTTTATAGGCCCAGCCCACCACTAAAGTGGGCCGGATTCGGGCGCAGGATTCGGGCGCACTGCGCCCGAAAGTCCGGTCGGAGGGTTCCCGTCCGATGCGCCCGAAACCCTCTGGGGCTGCCACGTGTATACGAACAGGGGACAGCCGTGCGAGGAGGCCCGCTGCGCGCCGCGTGTCCCTCCGCGGTCAGCGGGGGTAGGTACGGCCGCCTACACGCGAGGCGACACGTGGCCGCACTCGAGTGCGGCCGACCGCCCGCCTGGCGCCACAGTGCGCGCGCCGTCCCGAGGCGCCCCTCCGCACACACCGTGGACCGCGCCCACGTGAGCCAGCCAATTGCATGCCGCCACGTGTCGTGCGCCCGGTCCACTGCAGCCGCGCAAAGACGCTGAGCCGTGCCGCGTGCGCCGGCAATTCCGGGCACGCCACGCGTCCCCCGCTCGCGGTCCATGCACCGCCGCGCCTCCCCGTGGACCGAGCTGCGTGAGCCGGCCAATAACAGGCCGCCACGTGGCTCCGGCCGGTCCACGGCCCTTCCCCATGCACCGAAAAACCCCAGAAACTTCCGGAAGCCCGTTTTTGGTCATCCGGACTCCAAATTTAACAAGCAAATAGTCGTTTTCAAGCGTTTTTTCGCGCTAAATCCAAATCCAACCTCAGATTGGCCCAAAACCTTTTCTAAAATTTGGCAAATACGACCGAAGGCCAAATCAGCTAACCAAGACACAAAGGGTCCATCTGTGGCATCCCTTTGATGCACTATGGGCCAGACACACCAACAATAGGTGTTCTAAACAGTGGATTCATCAGAAAAGGTGCATGGAATTCTGGACCGCTACATCCTCCCCCACTAAAAGGAGTTTCGTCCACGAAACAAGAAAAACAACCAGACGTACCTCAACCGGAAGCCTCGAACTGAAAAAGGGGCCGGTAACGCACATCACTGACCCTAACCCCCAAGTAGCCTCACGCTCCTCATGAAGGCTCCACAAGATCTTCAAGTACGGAATGGCCCGGTTGCGCAAATCCCCTCACCTCACGAGCAAGAATTTGCAACGGGCGCTCTTCATATCCAAGGTCCTCACCGATCTCCAAGGAAGTGAAGTCGATCGCGTGCGAAGGGTCGGATAGAACGGGGACTGAGCTCCCCACGAACACCAATTCTCCGGACTCCTTTCGAATGCGGGACCTTCAAAAGACTTGATCACCCATTTGAAACTCTAGGTCTCGCCGCCGAGTATCGGCGTAGCTCCTTTGACGGCTCTGGGCCAACTCAAGATGTCGGCGAACTAATCCGACTTTCTCCTCAGCCTCCAACAGTAAATCCGGTCACAAAGTCCTCCTCTCACCCACGTCACTCCAATACAAGGGCGACCGACACTTGCGTCCATACGACGCCTCGAACGGATCCATCTGAATGCTCGCCTAATAGCTGTTGTTGTACGCAAGCTCAACCCATGCTAAGTGCCGGTACCGCCCTCCTCTAAATCCATAACGTATGCTCTCAACATATCCTCGAGGGTCTGTATGGTGCGCTTAAACTATCCATCGGTCTGTGGGTGGAACGCTGTGCTAAATCAGGGCTGGGTCCCCAAGGCCGACTGTAGACTCCCCCACTAAAAGCGGTACAACCTCGGGTCCCAAACAGATATAGTCGAGGTGGGTACACCGCGCAACTTAACCTCCTCATCCAAAAATCAAAGAGCAAACGCTCCAACAACCAAGTCATCTGTACAGGCAAGAAGTGTGCAGACTTGGTGAGTCTATCCACGATGACTCGAATCGCTTCGGATTCACACTGTGCCCCCGGCAGTCCTGTGACAAAATCCATAGTGATGTGGTCCCACTTCCACTCGGGAATTGGAAGACTTTGTAACTTGCCAGCAGGGACCCGGTGCTCTGCCTTCACTTGCTGACAAGTTAAACAGTAAGCCACAAATCTTCCAATGTCCCGCTTCAATCAGGACCACCAAAAGTGTGCCTTGAGGTCCTTATACATCCTAGTACCACCAGAGTGACTGGTAAAAGGTGTATAATGGGCCCCTCTCAACTCTGGTTTCCGTACCGTAGTACTCTCGAGTTGTCCACTGCAAAATCCCCTATCTGATCTGCCTAAAGCTGTGATCCAATCCTCGTCAAGTGGGGGTCCTCACTCAGTGTCTCCCTAATCCTGTCCAACAGAGTGGGCTGTAAGACCATAGACATGAGTCTAGCAGAGACCCCAGGGGATACCATCTTAATCTGTAGACGCCTCAACTACTCCACAAGCGGTGCCTACTGTGTGATCAACATGCTCAAACTCTGCACTGACCTCCTATCCAAATCATCTGCTACAACATTGGCCTTGCCGGGATAATAAAGGATGCTCCAATAATAGTCCTTTAGTAACTCCAACCACCGGCGTTGCCTCAAATTCAGCTCCTTTTGAGTAAACAAGTACTTTAAACTCTTATGATCAGTGTAAATCTCATAGTGCTCTCCTTAGAAGTAATGCCGCCACAACTTCAACGTGAACACCACAGCCGCAAGCTCCACATCCTGCGTAGGGTAATTCTTCTTGTAATCCTTTAATTGTCGTGAAGCATAAGCACTTACCCTACTATGCTGAATCAAAACACATCTCAAACCGCTGTGAGAGGCGCCACTACAAATTACGAATCCATCGCCCCTCACTGGCAATGCCAGAACTGGTGCCCAAATCCAAACCCCTCATCCGCTCCTCAAAGCTCAGCTGGAACAGTTCAATCCAAGCAAACCTTATCCCCATCCTAGTCAAACTGATCAGGGGGATAGAGCTTCGCAAAGCCCTCTACAGACCAACGATAATAACTCGCTAAGCCCAAAAACTACGGACCTCAGTAACAGTCGTCGGTCTAGGCAAATTCCGAACAACATCAATCTTCGCCGGGTCAACTGCCACTTCTGCAGCTGATACCAAGTGGCCTAAAAAGACAACCTCCCGAAGCCAAAATTCGCACTTTCTAAACTTGGCATACAGCTTCTTCTCTCGCAGAAGCTGCAGCACTAACCTCAAGTGCTCCTCATGCTCTATATCCCTCCGGGAGTAAATCAAAATGTCGTCAATGAGCACAACGACAAACTGGTCCAAGTACGGCTGAAATACCCGGTTCTTCAAATCCATAATTGTAGCAGGGGCATTAGTTAAACCAAAAAGCATAAAAGGGAACTCATAATGCCCGCACCGGGATCTAAAAGCCGTCTTAGGGATATCCTCGACCCTCACCCTCGGCTGGTGGTAACCTGACTGGAGATCAATCTTCGAGAACACTGACGCTCCCTGAAATCCACACACAATCGAAGCAACCCATCCTTCTTCTTCACAAATAGCACCGGCGCTCCCCAAGGCATTACACCTGGTCTCACAAAACCTTTGTCCAATAAATCCTGAAGTTGCACCTTTAACTCACGCAGCTCAGCCGGTGCCATTTGGTAAGGAGCCTTAGAGATTGGCGTAGTTCCTGGAACTACGTCAATCAAAAACTCGATCTCCCTATCCGGCGGCAAGCTAGTCAGCTCTGGTGAACGCATCCGGAAACTCGTGGACAATAGGGATATCCCCGGGTCCCGATGCCGCCGTAGGCTCCTTAACCCCACAAGCCAAAAAGGCCATGCATCCACTGCGCGTCATCTGCCTCACACGGGAAGTCGAAACTACCGAGGCGAAGAAAGCACTCAGGCACCCTCTACACAAACATCTCCTGGCCTGGCTCGCTAAAGGTCACCATTCTTGCGGTGCGATCAATTGCCACGAAGTAGCGAGCCAGCCAAACATCCCGAGTACTAAAACAAAAGCTCACAGCTGATACAGGACCATCAGGTCCGCTGGCAAAATCCAAGACTCGATCTGCATCGGGCAGGACCATTAACACTCCTCCACGTGCAAAGTGTAATCGGGAAACTGAACCTCTCATGCACGTGGTAAAAGCCCTACCTCTAACCCATGCAATGATGAAACAGATCTACTAAAAAGAATGCGATGCTCGTATAACAAATAAGACGTGAATCCAAATGCCAGAAATAAATCATACCTGCTACTACACAGTCAGCTGTAGCAGAATCCCCCGCCTGTGCTAAGTCGCCCAGATCACTCAACATCGGCTGTCTCTCTCCAGAAGGGTGTGAAGGTGAAACTCGGTCTGCCTGGAGACCTGTCGGTGAAGCTCCCGGTCGTAGCTGGGAAGTGGCAGGAACAGATGCCGGAGTCGGTGCCGCTGATGTCGCAAAAGGGCATGAAACTCGTAAGTGCCCGGCCTGACCACAGCCAAAACAACGCCCCCACCTCTGATCACAAGTGCCGGGAAAGTGCTGACCCCCACAGAAGATACAACTGCCAGGGACCCCTAACTGCCGCGGCTGATGCTGCGTCTGCTGCCGCTGCCGTCTCTGTAGCCGTGACCGCGACCCCTGCTGGGATGCGGTAGGGGCCACTGCTGGAGAAGGTGCCGCTAAGGTCCGGAAGGGGCACGTAGCTCGGATGTGGCCTGGCTGCCCACATCGGAAGCATCGACCCTCCCTCAAGTCACAGGTATCAGATGGATGCTGCTCCCTACAGAAAACGCACCGGGCCAACGCTCGAGACTGCAAAGACTGCTGCTGCGGTGGCCCCAGAAATCCACCAGGTCCTTGTCGATCAAGACGCCCACGGCCCGGAGGCTGGGGCCGCGGGGGTCGTGATGACCTCCCAGAACTAGCCTGTCCATCATCATCGGGGGCTGGGCGTTTCCTGTCTGGACGTTGCTCTGAAGCCCCGACCCCCTCGCCAACCGCCAAGTCACCCCGCTGCGCCAGTAACTGCTCCAGGCGCTGGTCCTGACGAAAGCTCCTCGCCACCAACTGGGTCACCAAAGCCCGCAGTTCTCCCAACTCAGCGGATACCGCCCGCTCAGACTCCTCGGAAGGTGCGGGGGTACCCCGGGTGGGTGAACAACGACGCGGAGACATCCTGCCACAGGAAACCAAAAATCAGTAACACAACCCCACAAGACCCAATCTAGCGAAAGTCAAAGACATCTCCCTATTCCGCAACTTTATGTTGTCTGCAGCCAACATAATTGTTCAACAGAAATAGGGTACGTCGATCCCGCTTCACTCACTGGAAGAGTCAACTGACCAAAATCACCGACTTTCGCAAAATATCGCGCCACTCACGCCCTATCATCCTAGGGTTTGCCAAAAGCCTAGGGTTTTTCCTATGTCACGCCCCGGGGGTCGAAACTGCGACCCGGGCTCGCCAACAGATCCGCCACCTATGCGGAACCCCGCATAAGCGAAGCGACCAACCTGCAAAGTACCATCTAACGACTAAACAGATATCAGAGCTGAAGAAAAACTGCTGTAATAAAAACCTGAATCACTGTACAACTGAAAAATAAAAGTACAATATCAATCTCCCAAAAATAATAATACAATAATCTGATCCACCGAAACTGTAATACAAGTAAAAGCCACCTATACAACATCTATAAATCCAAAAAGGGAGATAACTAAAATAATAAAATACAACTGAGTACAGTGAAACCCACAATCCGGGTTGGTACATCTATCCCACTGTAGGAATCAACACTGGTAGGGATCTATCTCGCGACTCCCTCGCCTCGAACCGTCAACCGAAGATCCGCAACTCCTGCAGCAGACACTGCAAAACAAAGGGAGGAAAGGGAAAAAATAACAATGGGGGTGAGAACCACTAGTAAAACCAGTAGCCTCCCCCTGTGGGTAAAGCCTCAAACCCCGACGTACCCACAAGTCTACCAGAGGCAAGAAAAAGAATAAGAGATGTGGTAAGCTATAAACAGATTTACTGATAAAAGAGAGCTACCACTAAAATGCCTCTAAAATGGCAAGCTAAAAGAATAGCTAAAAGTATGCCTGAGAAAGTCAAAGCCCGCCTGACCAAACCCAATCAATACACCAGTAAACACTGGTACTGCCTGCTCTGTCATCAATCTCACGAACTCAGGGTCTCCACTGTCCAAATGACCGGAACCCAACACGGTCTGACCGGCACTCAACACGGTCTAAAGCCTACTCCGGAGTGGCACTCGAGGGGAGCGACCCACACGAGTAAAGTATCTCAGTATCCAGTAACATAAGTATCATAAGTCAGCAGGACTGGATCAAGACTCTAAGTGGGAAAAACCATCCACTAAGGAAGCCCGATCCCTCACCTCAAATCTGATGTAATAATAATAACCCGGTCAACCGCCCACAGTTCGCGGTTGCCGCAATCCTTGCCATCAGGCCCTGCCTGTCCCAAATCCCCAGAAACCTGACTACACTATCCCAAACTCCCTGCTCGCACCCGAGCCACAAATACCCAGAGTCTAAAATGAAAAGGAGAAAAGTATAAAACATGGTTTCTCCTAAGTCAAGTCCAACATGATAGTGTAGCAGAAAAAGGTGGCCTATCTAGATGACCATACAAGCATGAAGATGTTCCAAGATGATGTAAAGTAAACAGGTGTCGATGTTCTTACATTTATTAGAGCATGCTATCCAAATTATATAATCAATCTCATAAAGGATTGGATGTTAACATAGCATACATCAAGTCTACACAAGTATGCACCTTTCACATTTGGAAATAAAGTGAGAATAGTATCCAACATGGTTTTCACCAAACATGAATCAGGAGATAAATGACAATCATTACTTTCATAAAGAGTAAATCTCACATAGATAGATCAAGATTAATGTAGTCAGTTATTCTCACACAAACCACTAACCACCCTCAAATGAAACATCCATTCACATATAGACTTGCCAAAGATCATTTAACATTACTTGAATATGGTCATTCAATCCACTATCACCAATGAATAGACTAAGGCTCAACAACTTTTATTGATCTCACCTAGGTTGCACATAGGATCTACCAACAACATCCCATCTCATTTGTAGGAATTAGGAGTCATTAACAAAGCTTAGTCTCATAAGGAATAGGCCTCATCTCACAATGATAATCATCTTTTTATGAGTGGATTAAGAGTCAAAAGCATAGGTCATTCGCACGTCAACTAGATCAATAATCAACATCAACACCCATTTTCTCATAAGCTAGATCGAAGATCAATCAATTAATTATTCTCACATAGATATGTTACAAATCACATCTATGCCCAACATCATACATTGTAGGTTAAAAATCGACAACTATAATTCAAATCACAAAGTGGAGACTAAGAATCACCAAACCAACTACTCTCACATAAACCATTCTCAAATAAATCAACCAAGTCCTTCTCACATAAGCAACCAAGCACTTGTCACATAATCCCCTCAAGTCCTCACATAAATCAACCAACCATTCACATATAACTATCACCATCATTCTCACATAATTATATTAACCATTTATCACAAGGTATAGGTTGAAGATTAATTTCCCAATTACCCTCACATAGCATAGGTTTAAGGATGATCACTTAATAATCAACTTCATATGAGATGATGCACATCAATCAAACTATTCATTCACTTATGTATACAATGAGGATCAATTAACTTAATCGAAACATGGATATTCAAACACATCACACCAAGGGGAAGAGAACAACAATCAACTATGCCATGGGGAAAACCAATAGCCCGAGTGGGTAAATCGTTGTTTTCGGCAAAGCACAACCACCCACCTGAAACTTGACGATCCGCTGCCCGCTGTAGCTCAAATTTGGCGTGAGTAATCTTTATCCTCCCAGGAGACCGATGCCGCGAAAATCATCCAAACCCGCCTCACGGATTGGGCGCAATCACTGAAACAATGCACACTGCGCACTCAAAATCCAGAATTTCAGCAAGTGCAACAAGATTAAATAAAAGGTATGTGCAACCTCAAATACCTCAAAATGAAGTCTCCAACAGTAAAACAAAGATCTCCTCTTTCATACAAATATCTTCAAGTCCTCAAAAACCCACCATTAATTTCCCTTAACATTCAAATGAAGCAAAATCACAATGCTGTCCAAAAACTGCTAACATAAACTTGTTAGCATTTCCAAGCTTAATTAGAGGCTTTTCCAAAGGGATTTATCAACAGATCACAAAAGAGAATTTGCTCACCTTGAAGTTAAGAAGAGGTACCAACTTGAATTTCTGAAAAAGACCTTATATCCACAAAGTTATCTGCATTCCAAGGTGCATTGCTCAAATCAAAACTAAAACAGGGACTGCAGTAATCCATAAAATAGCACTTGAAAAGATCATTAATTTTACCTAACCAAACGTGCTCCAAATCCTGCAAGAGAGGTACCATTAGATTCCTTGTCGAGATTAGATACAAATTGAGTTAAAGAACTCCAATTTTCATGCTCGGATGAAGGAGAAAACCCATAAATACTTTGAACTATCCACCAAGTTCCATCTGTACACGAATGCAGCAAGGTGCTCCAAAGATCATGCATAAACCCTAATAAAAACTCAGATCTGGGGAAAATGGTACATACCAATATTGTAGATCTTCGCGTTCTGGAAATTTTCCTACAAAAATCATCCAAATATTCCCATCCTACTGGCCAGAAAGGCCAAAACACTGAGAACTGTTCAGGATTCCAGACTGAAATGAAGGGTTCCAAAGATGGCCTTAAAACTCTGTCAAAACATGAGATCTGAGGGGAGAGTTGAATACAAAAATTGTAGCCTTACCTATTGTGAGAATGTAGAACCAAAAATGAGCTCAAAATTCCAAGAAATGAGTCCTGGGTAATTTTTGCACTGAAATGCGACGGGAAGGTCCACCAATCAGCAACAATGGTGGTACTTGCCTCATGGAGAAGATGATGGTGATGAAGCCCCTTTTGTCCATCTCTTTGCTGATGAAGATGACGGAGGTGATGAAGATGCTCTGCCTGTGAAGTCCTCCAAAGAAAACCAAGCTCAAAGAAGGAGGAAGGAGGAAGAAGAAGAAGAAGAAGAAGAGAAGAAGAAGGAGAAGGGATTAAAATCCCTTCTCACTCCCTCTCTCTCTCTCTCGGACAGTCAACAGCGGGGGGGGAAGGACCCGGACATGTGGCGGCCATCCGGGCCGCCACGTCGCCCGGTTGGGCCGCCCGGATCAAGCCACGCGGCCTGATCCGGGTGGCCACGGCGCCGCCCAGTGGGCGCGCGCCGCGTGTCCCCACGCGGGGACCGCACTGCGGCGCCCACGTGCGTGCGGTGGCGGGCCAATTGCGGCCCGCCACGCGTCCCGCTGGCGCGCCCCATGGGCCGGGTGTCCTGCGCCGGCCCAACGGGGTGCCGACACGTGGCACCCCGGTCTACAGCCCGCCATGCACCCGAAAGTATCCCCGAAACTTCCGGTTGCCCGTTTTCCCTCGTCCGGACTCCGAAAAATACAACCAAGCAGCCGATTTCCAACGTTTTTCCGCGCTGAATCCAAATACGAAGTGCATTTTGAAAGAATCCATTTCTAAAAATTTACGGGGGCATCCGAACACACTAACTCGATCCATTTTTCACGCTGAGTCCGGTTTTGAAGTCCGATTTGCGCGCAAAGCCTCCACACTCAACAAAAGGCTTCCAGAAGCTGCCGAACCAACAGTAATCCTTACGTGGGAATTTCGCGTCCTCACATCCTAAGTCCCAACTAACCTATCCCTAAGCTCTGATACTAACTAATCTGTCACGCCCCGGGTGAAAACCAGAACCCGGGCCCGTCCACAGATCCACCGTGCACACAGAATTTCCCGTGTACACGAAGCGCTGGTAACCTGCTCAGATATAAGAGATATAAAAGATATAGATAAAGGAGCATAAACAGAGCTAAAATAAAGCTACTACATCTCAGACTACAGCTAGAAAGTAAAAGCAAAGTAAAAACTCTCAAAATATACAAGTGTCTCTCCCAGCTCACCCAAAAAGTACAAACAGCTGGCAAGAGCCAGACCCAAAATAACTACAACAGTCTGAGATAAGAAAGGGGTACAACTGATACACGACTAAACTCGAAGTCGGGGGTAGATGAGCTACCTAATCCGCTATCTGCTTGCCTCGCTCTGCCCGAGACGGCCCTGGAACTCCCGCAGAAGACTCTGCAAAACAAAGGGAGAAAAGAAGAGAGAGACAATGGGGGTGAGAACTACTATATAAAACAGTAGCCTCCCCTAGTGGGAAAACCTCAAACTCTGACGGCCCACTAGGACAACTAGAGGCAAAAAAGGGAAAACAGTAGTAAGCTATAAAGGCTACTGATAAGGAAAGACTATCACTACTATGCCTCTAAATGCAGTATCAAAAGATAACTGTATGCATGCAACTATAAGGCTAACCGCCCAAAGGAACCCAATCCAAGGGCCAGGAAGCACTGGCACTGCCTGCTCTGTCATCACTCACAACTCACCAACTCTGTCATCACTCACAACTCACCAACTCTGTCATCACTCACAACTCACCAACTGACCGGCCCGTCACGGTCAAAAGCCTACTCCGGAGCGGCGCTCGAGGGGAGCGACCCACACGAGCAAAGTATCTCAGTAACAAGTAACACAAGTATCTCTATATAGCAGGACTATGATCAAAGTGGGAAAATCCATCCACTAACGAAACCCCGATCCCCAATCTGGTGCAATAATACTCAATAAGTGGAAACTTCATCCACTAGAGAGATCTGATACCCAAATCTGATGCATAAGTAAAACATCCGGTTAACCGCCCAATGTCCGCGGTCACCGCAACAACCCACAAGTCCAAATCTGATAAAGTAATCAACATCTCGCTAACCGTCTACTGTCCGTTGTTACCACATTGTCCCACGATCCATAATCGAGTCTAATCTGACCCTGACTCGATGACCTCGACTACACTATCCCATACTCCTGCTCTAACTCGAGCAATATGCAACTGAATAGAAAGGAGAACGACTAAACATGGTTTCTCCTAAGTCATGTCCCAATATATTGTGTAGCAGAAAAAGGGGCCTAGCTAGATGACCATACAAGCATGCAAAGTCCTTTACTTGATAAAACAATTACAAGTATTCTAACTTTTACAAAACTAAGTGCATGGAACCTCCGATGTACATGATGCATAATACATGATACATGATACAATCTTGATACATGATCGACTAACAATAAGATTTTCAAGATGCGGGCACTAACCACATGCTTTTCACAAGAATAAAGAATTTCCCTAACACCTTGCTTTTCAAGATACAATCACTTCCAATATGTTGTTGCAAAGATAGGAACGCGCTAACAAATAATCTTTCCAAAATATGAACTCTAACCACATGCCCAAACCTTCCATTATACATACAACACGATATGGATTTAGCAAGATTCCAAGTGTTTAAACTACACATCTAAAGCAAGGGAACACAACTTACTAACATTTAGTTCTCTAACCATACAAGTAGTAACGATGAATCCGTGATCTCATTCAAGCATGCTAGGTCCATTTCACAATTCTAACTAGCAACATGATCAAGCAACACTCTAATATGCCTAGTGGGAAATCAAAAGTAGGAGGTTTACAACAACACCCACCTCGAGCGCTAAATCCTGGTCCCAAAAGTGATGTCCACGCTCTGTCCAAACAACCTCCACAAAACTGTACAACATTCCCCAAAAGAACATACCACAATTAATCACACAATACATCACAAAATCTGTCCCAAATTACAGCAGTCCACTATTCTATAATTTTCACCTGCAAGATCTGCCCGAAAAATTCCAACAAAATACTGTCGCGATCCTCGCGACGAACCCATCGAAACGAGTACCTGCACGTTCAAATCCGAGTTTTCTACGCTGAGTTACAAATTCTGCAAGGGAAACACCCCAAACTAAACTGTCCAGAAATTCTGTGTCAAAGAACCACAGTAAAAGGAGACTTTCACCTTCGGAAAATATTCCAAAAATCCAGGGAAAAATCCATGAGATTCCTTGAGAAGTGTAGATGGAAATTGCCTTCTGAATCGCCTCGATCCGACGTCTGTGCGAAAGAATACGGCTAGAACACCGCGGTGCTGTCCAAAAATCCGCGAAGAAAAAGGGGTCAAATGGAAGCTCGGGAAACTCCAAGGTCAGCATGGAAAACGAGGAACCTCAAAACACAGGAGTTGAAGTCCTACCTGTCATGAGTCCAACGGCGCGAGAATCGGCGAAATCGGAAGTCGGGGTGAGTCGGGGGAGCCCAAACACTGAGAAGGGACGGAGCGGGTCGCCGGAAAACAAGCGTCGCGCCGCGCCGTAAAATCACAAACCTTGGGAAGCGTGCCTCCAAAAATCTTCAAATTCCTCCACTGGATTGTGCACTGCATGAGGGGAATTTCTCCTGAAGAAGTCACAGTGAAAAATGGCCCAAAAACTTGAGATAGAATCCAAAGAAGCCTTTTTATAGGCCCAGCCCACCACTGAAGTGGGCCGGATTCGGGCGCAGGATTCGGGCGCACTGCGCCCGAAAGTCCGGTCGGAGGGTTCCCGTCCAACGTGCCCGAAACCCTCTGGGGCTGCCACGTGTATACGAACAGGGGACAGCCGTGCGAGGAGGCCCGCTGCGCGCCGCGTGTCCCTCCGCGGTCAGCGGGGGTAGGTACGGCCCCCCACACGCGAGGCGACACGTGGCCGCACTCGAGTGCGGCCGACCGCCCGCCTGGCGCCACAGTGCGCGCGCCGTCCCGAGGTGCCCCTCCGCGCACATCGTGGACCGCACCCACGTGAGCCAGCCAATTGCAGGCCGCCACGTGTCGTGCGCCCGGTCCACTGCAGCCGCGCAAAGACGCTGAGCCGTGCCGCGTGCGCCGGCCATTCCGGGCACGCCACGCGTCCCCCGCTCGCGGTCCATGCACCGCCGCACCTCCCCGTGGACCGAGCTGCGTGAGCCGGCCAATAACAGGCCGCCACATGGCTCCGGCCGGTCCACGGCCCTTCCCCATGCACCGAAAAACCCCAGAAACTTCCGGAAGCCCGTTTTTGGTCATCCGGACTCCAAATTTAACAAGGAAATAGCCGTTTTCAAGCGTTTTTCCACGGTGAATCCAAATCCAACCTCAGATTGGCCCAAAACCTTTTCTAAAATTTGGCAAATATGACCGAAGGCCAAATCAGCTAACCAAGACACAAAGGGTCCATCTGTGGCATCCCTTTGATGCACTATGGGCCAGACACACCAACAATAGGTGTTCTAAACAGTGGATTCATCAGAAAAGGTGCATGGAATTCTGGACCACTACAGATAAACCGCCGCGATCACTCTTCACAATTACCCCAAAATATACAATTAAACACACAAGTACCCAAATACACGCTGTCCCAGAATTCAGTCCCAAAGTTGTGCCATTTTCACCTGTGAGATATACACAGAAAATTCCCAAAAAAATACAGTCGCGATCCTCGCGACGAGCCGGTCGAAACGAGTACATGCACGTTCAAATCCGAGTTTCCTACACTGAGATATAAATTCTGCAAGGGAACCACCCCAAAGAATTCTGTACAGAAAACTGTAACACCTAACACTGAAAATAATGCCTTTTTCACCTTCGGGAAAAATCCATAAATATCCAGGAAAAATCGAGGATGCTCTTTACGATGTGTAGATGAAAAACGCCTCTTGGCACGCCTCAATCCCGCGCCTGTGCGCAAAGATATCGCCGAAATACCGATGTGCTGTCCAAAACTCCGCCCCAGAAAAGGGGTCAAAAGAAAGCTGGGGAAACTCCAAGATAAACTTGAAATAAGGGGAAGCTTAAATAAGGAAGATCGTAGCCCTACCTGTCGTGAAGCCAACGGCGCAAGAATTGACGAAAACGGTGGTCGGAGTAAACCGGGGGAGTCCTCGCACCCAAACCGCGACGAAGGAGACCACAAATGAACTAGCGTCGCGCCGCGCCGTAAAAATAAAAACCTCAGGATGTGTGCCGCGAAAAAAATCCAGGAATCTGCAGATAGAACCAGCTCTGGGAGAGGAGGAAGTCTCGTGAAGGTTGCACTATGAGAAGAGAAACAGGGAAAGAGATCTCTGAAGATGTTCTCGGCCTATATATAGGCTGGGAAAAACAAATCCCAAAATGACCAATGTATCCTTGCTTTCGGGCGCCCAAAATTTTCGGGCGCCGCAAAGCTGGTCGCACCGGCCCGTCCGACCACAGCCCGAAACCACCTGGTGCCGCCACGTCATCGCAGAACAGCAAACAGCCAGGTCGGCCATTAGCTTCGCGCCGCGTGGCCCACAGCAGAGGTCGACACGTGGCGGCCCACGCGTCAACGCGCCTGACGCGCGCCCACGTGCGCCTGCGCGCGCCGCCTGCGCCCCCTGCCAGGCACGCAGCCCGAGGCGCCCCGGTGCGCCACTGTGGACCCCGCCTGCCTGAGCCAGCCAACCGGAAGCCAACACGTGTCCCTCCCGGTCCATGCACCACCCCGCACCACTCCGTGAACTGCGCCCACAACACCGACCAATCCAAACACGCCACGTGTCCTGCCCTCTGGTGCACGCCGGCCCGTGGACCGCGCGCCTGCCCGCGCGCCCGCGCGCCTGCCCGCGGTCGCTTCGCCGCCTGCCCGAGCCCGTCCGCCGCGCTCCGCCGCTGCCCGCCGCCGCCGCCGCTGCCCGCCGGCCGCCAGAGTTACTGTTCCGGCGTGAACAGTAATCAGTGGCGCAAAAATCAAGTAAGTAGCCCAATTTTATCGTTTTCGCGCGCTGAATCCAAATCTGCTGTCCGTTTTGCCAAATTCCAACTCTAAAAATTATCGAAGGCATCCGGAAAGGTGTTCCTTTGTCCAAACTTCGCGCTGAGTCTAATTTTGATATCTGTTCCGCGCGAGAACACTTCTAAACACTCAACGGGGTCCTCCGATCACTCACGTGATCCATTTTAAGCCCGAAGGTCAACACTTGTGTCCAAATTGTGCACAATCACCACCGACACACCACGTAGGCCTCCAGAAGCCACCCAACGCACTGCAACAGCTCTGCGGAGATCCAGGTCATCACAACGGGACCCAAAGGTACCGCTACGATAGTCTGAACACCACTTTGGTGTCGAACCACACACGCATTGTGTAATCAGTCCCAAGACATTCTTACTACCTCATCACACACCACTCTTGTGACATAAAGTCACCCACAATCTCACAACGATATAATAAAAAAAGCGGACACATTTATCAATTTTTGAAATTCGTCAATTTTCGTGTAAACTCATCGGGATGCCACTTCATCTCACAAAGTATTCCGAGAAATACCACACACCACTATAACACACATGCTTTTCGAAAACACCTTATTTTTGTTGTTGGAACAGTTGCATACATAGTGAGCGACAACCGGAGTCACAGCTCCGAAAGTAAGCCAAAACGGATCCTGAAATACCTATTTCGATATCGAGACAACCTATAAAACACTTGCTACCACGAGGGATGCAAAAAGCGAGGCTAAATTAGCCAATGAAACTTGACAACCATTCCGGACATTAACACCATCGATTTCGTGAAAACAAAACTGAAATTCACTTTATCGATCCAATTTTAGCTCGATTTGGATCGTTCCACAACAAATCAGACACCAAAGGTTTCAGAACCTTGGACAACAAGTCTGAACATCCAATTCTACTAAACACCGCTGTCCAACATTACCTATGACGCGAAAAGCATCGAAAAGCCCAATTAGTACTATAATTGCATATAAGAACGAAGTTTTTGAGTGTTTTACCAAACTTCCGCCATTCAGAAGTTAACCGGCAGTGCAATGGGGTTAACGACGCTCCTCTGGTTGTAGTGGACAACACCGGAGCCACCTCAATGATCCACAATGATCGGAGAGCAAGAATGTCACGCCCCGGGTCGAAACTGCGACCCGGGCTCGCCAACAGATCCGCCGCCCATACGGGAAGCCCCGTATAGACGTAGCGACTAACCTGCAAAAGAGATCTACACTAAACAGATATCAGAGCTGAAAAGGTTAAAGCTGGATAAAATAAATACAACTCTAACAAAATATACAACCAGAGTCCTCACCAAAATAAAATATCTCTCAAAATAAGAAGAGTACAACTCAATCCTCACTACAAGGTCACTCGACAAGAACTCTCAAAAAGTAGGGAGGTACATCTACTCTCAAGCGACAACTGGTAGGGATCTATCTCGCGACTCCCTTACCTCGATCAGTCGGGTCAGCAACAGGAGCGGCAGGAACTGGAGCAGAAGAAGAAGTCCCTGGGGAAAAATACACCACGACGGGTGTGAGAACTACGTCCCAAGTAGTTCTCAGTGGGCGCCGCCAACAAGCCCGACGGTCTGCCCACTAAGTCTACTAGAGGCAAAAAAGTAACAATGCAGTGCGGAAAGGGAAAAGCTGGTAAAGTAATCTCTACAGCTACTATGCCTCTATCTAGATGCTCAAAAGTGGGACAGAAAGAACATGATGCTACAACTAGCTCTCGACTCAAATCACCCAATCTCAACTGACTGCCGCATAGGGTCCAGTCAAACCTGCGCCTACCTACTGCCGTCACGTCCCGGGGGACCGGACTTACGTAGGGCGTCCGTGACTGCCACTAACTGGCCCAGCCAGAGGGACTGTGTCCGTGACTGCCACTAACTGGCCCAGCCAGAGGGAACACTGCGTCGACAAGTCACGATAGAAGAACAGGCCCAACTCCGGAGTGGCTCTCGAGGGGAGCGACCCCAACGAGGAAAGTATCCGCGCATCTCTGTCGAGCTCAAATGTGGCTCATGCAGGCTATAATCCAAATCCTCGATCAACAAGATCGACTGAAACCAAAGGAACACTGTCTCACACACAGGCTGGAAAACTGCACAGCCGAGACTCACTGTCACTCAAAATAGCTCTCAAGATCTCAAATCTACAACCCAAGTCACTTTCCCAAAGAAACCTGGTCTACAGACTGCCAACAACTCCACTCGGTCCCCAGACACGAGTGTAAATGCATCCCACAATAATCCGACCTCTCGGCCCACTACTTGGGCGAGGAGAACTCTAAGTCCAGAGTGATATACAGAAAAGTGATGTGGGAATGTCTAGAGCAATAGTACGTCTAGACCAACCGCGGGATGCCACGTGTCCCCCCGCCCCGGTCCATGCACCGCCGCGCAAATTCTGTAGACCGCGCCTCACGGGCCCGCCAATCAGGCGGCGCCACGTGTCATGCGCCGGGTCCGTGCACCCAGCCGCGGCACTCTGTGGACCGCGCGCTGCGGACCGGCCAATCATGGGCTGCCACGTGGCAGCCGGCGGTCCACGGCCCCTCCCATGCACCGAATTTCAGCGAAAACTTCCGGGAGTCCGTTTTTAGGCATCCGGACTCAGAATTTAACAAGCAAATAGCCGTTTTCAAGCGTTTTTCCGTGCTGAATCCATTTCCAAGCTCGGTTTGGCCAAAAACCTTTTCAAAATTTCGGCAAACACAGCCGAAGGCCAACACAGCTGAAGATAACTCACAGGGTCCATCTGTAGCATCCCCTTGATGCACAATGGGCCAGACGCACCGACAATAGGTGTTCTAAACAATGGATTCACCAGAAAAGCTGCATGGGAAACTGGGCCACCATATCCTCCCCCACTAAAAGGGAGTTTCGTCCCCGAAACAAGAAACAACAGACGTACCTCAACCAGAAGTCTCGAACAGGAAAGGTAGGTATCCCGCATCACCGTCTCCAGCTCCCAAGTAGCCTCCCACTCCTCGTGATTGCTCCACAAAACCTTCACATAAGGTATGGCCCGGTCGCGTAACTCTCTCACCTCTCGAGCGAGAATTCGCAACGGGCGTTCCTCGTAACCAAGATCCTCCCTGATCTCTAAAGAAGTGAAGTCGATCACGTGCGAGGGGTCGAAAACATATCTCCTCAAAGCTGAGACGTGGAAGACGTCATGAACTCCGGCCAGGCGGGGTGGAAGAGAAACTCTATAAGCCACAAGGCCAATCCTCTCAAGTACCTCGAAGGGTCCAATAAAGCGGGGACTGAGCTTTCCCCGAACTCCAAATCTCCTGACCCCTTTCGAAGGCGAGACCTTCAAAAAGACATGATCACCAACCTGAAACTCAAGGTCTCGCCGCCGAGTATCAGCGTAGCTCCTCTGACGACTCTGGGCTATCTCAAGATGTCGGCGAACCAATCTGACTTTCTCTTCTGCCTCCAGCAGTAAGTCCGGTCCCAAAGTCCTCCTCTCACCCACGTCACTCCAATACAGGGCTGACCGACACTTGCGTCCATACAACGCCTCAAACGGAGCCATCTGAATGCTCGCTTGATAGCTGTTGTTGTACGCAAACTCAACCAATGCTAAGTGCCGGTACCACCCTCCTCCAAAATCCATAACGCACGCTCTCAACATGTCCTCAAGGGTCTGTATGGTGCGCTCAGACTGTCCATCGGTCTGTGGGTGGAATGCTGTGCTAAAACGGAGCTGGGTCCCCAAGGCTGACTGAAGACTCCCCCAGAAGTGTGATATGAACCTCGGGTCCCTATCTGAGACAATCGAGGTGGGTATACCGTGCAGTCTCACTATCTCATCCAAGTATAACTGCGCAAGTCGCTCCAACGGCAAAGTCATCTGTACAGGCAAAAAGTGTGCAGACTTGGTGAGTCTATCCACGATAACCCAAATCGCATCGGCCCCACTCTGCGCCCTCGGCAGTCCAGTGACGAAATCCATGGTGATGTGGTCCCACTTCCACTCAGGAATTGGAAGACTCTGTAACTTGCCAGTAGGAACCCGATGCTCTGCCTTCACTTGCTGACAAGTTAAACAATGAGCCACAAATCTTCCAATATCCCGCTTCATTCCGGGCCACCAAAAATGTGCCTTGAGGTCCTTATACATCTTAGTACCACCAGGATGAATGGTATAAGGCGTATAATGGGCCTCTCTCAAAATCTGATCTCTGAGCTCGGTGTCCATAGGCACACACACTCGGTCCCTGTACCGCAGTACTCCCGAGTTATCCACTGCAAAATCCCCTAACTGATCAGCCTGAATCTGCGATCTAATCCGAGTCAAGTGGGGGTCCTCACTCTGTGTCTCTCTAATCCTCTCCAACAGAGTGGGCTGCAAGACCATAGACATGAGTCTAGCAGAGACCCCAGGGGATACAACCTCAATCTGTAAGCGCCTCATCTGCTCCACAAGCGGTGCCTGCTGGGTGATCAACATGCTCAAGCTCTGCGCTGACCTCCTACTCAAAGCATCTGCCACTACATTGGCCTTGCCGGGGTGATAAAGAATACTCACATCATAGTCCTTTAGCAACTCCAACCACCGGCGTTGCCTCAAATTCAGCTCCTTTTGTGTGAACAGGTACTTCAAGCTCTTATGATCAGTGTAAATCTCACAATGCTCCCCGTAGAGGTAATGTCGCCACAACTTCAGCGCGAACACCACGGCTGCAAGCTCCAAGTCATGAGTAGGGTAATTCTTCTCATAATCCTTTAATTGTCGTGAAGCATAAGCAATTACCCTACCATGCTGCATCAAAACACATCCCAGACCACTGTGGGAGGCGTCACTATATATCACAAATCCATCGCCCATCACCGGTAGTGCTAGAACTGGTGCCGAGATCAATCTCCTCTTCAGTTCCTCAAAACTTTCCTGGCACCGCTCAGTCCAAACAAACCTTATCCCCTTCCTGGTCAAACTGGTAAGGGGAGTAGAGAGCTTCGCAAAGCCCTCTACAAAGCGACGGTAGTAACCTGCTAAACCCAAAAAGCTACGGACCTCAGTAACCGTCATCGGTCTAGGCCAATCCCGAACAGCATCAATCTTCGTCGGGTCTACTGCCACTCCTGCGGCTGATACAACATGGCCTAGAAAAGCGACCTCCCGAAGCCAAAATTCGCACTTCTTAAACTTGGCATACAGCTTCTTCTCTCGCAGAAGCTGCAGCACTATCCTCAAGTGCTCCTCATGCTCCAAATCACTCCGGGAGTAAATCAGAATGTCGTCAATAAACACAACGACAAACCGATCCAAGTACGGCTGAAATACCCGGTTCATTAAATCCATGAATGCTACAGGGGCATTAGTTAATCCAAAAGGCATAACTGTAAACTCATAATGCCCGTACCGGGATCTAAAAGCCGTCTTGGAGATGTCCTCGGCCCTCACCCTCAGCTGGTGGTAACCTGACTGAAGATCAATCTTGGAGAACACAGATGCTCCCTGCAACTGATCAAACAGATCATCAATCCGTGGAAGGGGGGTACTTGTTCCGGATGGTCACTTTATTCAGCTCTCTGTAGTCGACACATAATCGAAGCGACCCATCCTTCTTCTTCACAAATAAAACTGGCGCTCCCCACGGAGATACACTGGGCCTCACAAAGCCCACATCCATCAAGTCCTGCAACTGGGCCTTCAGCTCTCTCAGCTCGGCAGGGGCCATCCTATAGGGTGCCTTCGAGATAGGTGCGGTTCCTGGAACCACATCAATCACAATCTCAATCTCCCTCTCCGGCGGCATGGTCGACAACTCTGAGGGAAACACATCTGGAAACTCGCGGACAATAGGGATATCCTCGAGTCCCAGTGCCGCCGTAGGCACCTCCACAATCGTCGCCAGGAAGGCGGTACAACCCCTACTCATCATCCGCCGGGCTCTCGCCGAAGAAATAGTCATGGCAAATAAGGTACTCCGGCAGCCTCTGTAAACGAACTCCTCCTGTCCAGGCTCGCGGAGGGTCACCGTCCTCTCTCTGTAGTCAATGGTGGTGAAATACCGAGCTAACCAATCCATGCCAAGTACCACGTCGAAATCCTGGAGCTGCCGCAAGATGAGCAAGTCTGCCGGCAGGACCCAGGGTCCCAACTGTACAGGGCAATCCCTACAACACTCCTCGACATGCAAGACATGGTCTGGAATCTGAACCTCTAATGCATGCGATAATGAAACTACCTCTATACCATGTAGGGATGCAAATGCTCTACTAATAAATGAATGCGATGCACCAGTATCAAAAAGAGCATGAGTACGAACTGCAGAAATCAAAATAGTACCTGCGACGACATGATCGGCTGCTGAAGCATCCTCAACCTGGGCGGCATAGACTCGCCCGCTCGGCGCCGGGGGACGTCGCTCTGACTGTCGCGAAGAGGAAGAAGCCTGATCAGGCCTACCATAGGCCACAGAAGGCCCTGCTGTCATGTGAGGAACAGAAGGTGCTGAGGCCGCGGAAGGAGCTGGATGACCTGCCCTGGGGCATGAACTCTGAATGTGACCGTCCTGTCCACAACGGAAACAACGGCCGTGTCTCTGCTGACAATGCATCGGTAAGTGCGGCCCTCCACAAAAGACACATCGCTCCTGACGGGGCTGCCGCGAAGTCTGCTACTGCTGAGATGACTGTTGTGGTCGAGGCGGTCGACGCTGCTGCGAAGACTGATAGGATGATCCAGGTCTCTGGCGCCCCTGGCATCCACGACCCTGAGGATGGAATCGTGGGGGTCTCGGGGGTCCCTGCCTACTCGACTGCCCCTCATCCACCGGCGCCGGGCGCTTCGCCCCAGGAGTCCCTACGGGGGCTGGAGCCACCTCATCCATAACTACCTCTCCAGACTCGACATATAACGCCTGCTCCATCGAGGCCTCTAATGTCTGCAATCTGCGGGAGCGAACAAGCTGATAAATGTCCCGGCGCAGCCCCCGCTCAAACATGTAAACCTGGTGAGCCTCATCCCTGGCCACGTGAGGCATACTAGCCAACAGCTGATTGAAGTTAGCTATGTACACATGCACGGGCCTATCTCCCTGGCGGAGATTCCTCAGCTGCTCCTCCAGTCGCTGACGTACACTCTCAGGAAAGAAGGCCCCTAGAAGAAGTCTGCGGAACTCCGCCCAAGGAAGAATCTGTGTCCCAGGCGGACCAGCAGGCCGCACCCGCCGCCACCAAGCCTCGGCATTGCCCTCCAGATAATGCGCTGCCAAGAAGACCCGAAACCGATCCTCGACGAATAAACTCTCAAAGTGACGCTCCATGGCCGTAACCCAAGTCTCGGCCTCCCATGGCTCAGTACCTTGACCAGAGAAACGGGGTGGATCGAACCGACGGAACCTCATCAAGAGATCAACCTCTGCATGCTGCTCAGAAGAAGTAAAAGGTCCCGACGACTCAGACGGTGGTCTGCAGGAAACCGGCTCGACAGGAACAGCTGGTGCTGACGGAATCACAGGGGGTGCTGCAGCTGGCGAAGAGGGCACAGGCGAACTCTCAGGGGGTGCTACCACAGGCTGTGACCTCTGCTTTAACATAAGCATCATCCGACCCAAGGCCTCCTCCTGGCGTCGGGAAGCCTCCTCCTGGCGCTGCGAGGCCTCCTCCTGGCGTCGCAAGGTCTCCTCCTGACAATGAGAAGTCTCCTCCTGGCGCTGAACAGCCTCAGACATCTGTGCCAACTGGGCACGAAGCTCCAAAACCTCTCTCTGCTGTCCCTGCCCCGAGTCCTCCGGCTCGGGCTCAGAGGAAGAAGGCTGCGAACGCGTCGACATCGTGCGTCGCGGAGGCATCACTCGCCTGAGGGAAGAAGAGAAACAGTCAGAACCCCAAACAAAACACGACCCAATCAAGCGAAAGTCAAAGGGCATGTCCCCCTTCCCATAGTACTATGTTGTCTGCAGCCAACATAGTTGCCACCGAAGGAAGACATGTCGATCACTCATCCCATCCACTGGGAGAGTTGGGAACCCAATCAAGACTCGCTAAAAGATTACGGCTCTCACGTAAGTCATCCTAGGGTCCAACCACAAGCCTAGGGTTTCTAAGTCCGCAATGACCTACATCCTAGGCTCTGATACCACTCTAATCTGTCACGCCCCGGGTCGAAACTGCGACCCGGGCTCGCAAACAGATCCGCCGCCCATACGGGAAGCCCCGTATAGACGTAGCGACTAACCTGCAAAAGAGATCTACACTAAACAGATATCAGAGCTGAAAAGGTAAAAGCTGGATAAAATAAATACAACTCTAACAAAATATACAACCAGAGTCCTCACCAAAATACAATATCTCTCAAAATAAGAAGAGTGCAACTCAATCCTCACTACAAGGTCACTCGACAAGAACTCTCAAAAAGTAGGGAGGTACATCTACTCTCAAGCGACAACTGGTAGGGATCTATCTCGCGACTCCCTTACCTCGATCAGTCGGGTCAGCAACAGGAGCGGCAGGAACTGGAGCAGAAGAAGAAGTCCCTGGGGAAAAATACACCACGACGGGTGTGAGAACTACGTCCCAAGTAGTTCTCAGTGGGTGCCGCCAACAAGCCCGACGGTCTGCCCACTAAGTCTACTAGAGGCAAAAAGTAACAATGCAGTGCGGAAAGGGAAAAGCTGGTAAAGTAATCTCTACAGCTACTGTGCCTCTATCTAGATGCTCAAAAGTGGGACAGAAAGAACATGATACTACAACTAGCTCTCGACTCAAATCACCCAATCTCAACTGACTGCCGCATAGGGTCCAGTCAAACCTGCGCCTACCTACTGCCGTCACGTCCCGGGGGACCGGACTTACGTAGGGCGTCCGTGACTGCCACTAACTGGCCCAGCCAGAGGGACTGTGTCTGTGACTGCCACTAACTGGCCCAGCCAGAGGGAACACTGCGTCGACAAGTCGCGATAGAAGAACAGGCCCAACTCCGGAGTGGCTCTCGAGCGGAGCGACCCCAACGAGGAAAGTATCCGCGCATCTCTGTCGAGCTCAAATGTGGCTCATGCAGGCTATAATCCAAATCCTCGATCAACAAGATCGACTGAAACCAAAGGAACACTGTCTCACACACAGGCTGGAAAACTGCACAGCCGAGACTCACTGTCACTCAAAATAGCTCTCAAGATCTCAAATCTACAACCCAAGTCACTTTCCCAAAGAAACCTGGTCTACAGACTGCCAACAACTCCACTCGGTCCCCAGACACGAGTGTAAATGCATCCCACAATAATCCGACCTCTCGGCCCACTACTTGGGCGAGGAGAACTCTAAGTCCAGAGTGATATACAGAAAAGTGATGTGGGAATGTCTAGAGCAATAGAACCTAGCCCAAGTTGAGGTTTTCTACAGTCTGGCTGAACATGCATCATATGGCGGTGGTGCTAGGTCAAGTTCCAAGATAAATAATAAACAACAGCTTGTAGGGAGCAAGATAATAATAATCTACAGCTTAGGGGAGAAAAATAATCACAGGATCATCTAACTACAACAGGAACATCAATTCACACATTGTAGCATGCTGGACATCAAACATTAAAATATGCAAGTCCCTAAAGTTAGAATTAGTCCACAGTCCGCTGATCTTGAAAAGAGGTCACCCACCTGATGCGCTGATCAGTCCAAGTCCTACAGCTGATAATACCAACAACACAGCAACTCACTGTCCAGTAAATCCAGTACAGTCCAAATCCCACCTGGATTCAACATAGGCTACAATTATACACAATCCCCCAAAAATCTGTCCAAAAATCACATGCTGAATTTCAGCTGCACAGAAGCCAAAATATCACCTGCTTAAATTGCTCAATAAATTCCAATAAAAATATTCCGGCGTTCTTCGCGTCGATAGCTTCGAAACAAGTACCTGCACGCCCAAATCGGAGTTTCGTAGGCCGAGATATAAATTCCACAACACGGGCGCGCGAAGACATACAACCACATAACTGTAAAATCTGGCACAGATAAAAAAAGGAAGATGTATACCTCCGGGAAGATCTCAGGAAATTCCAAAAAAAATACCACGATGATCCTTGCCTCGAGTAGATGAAAAAAGTCTATAAGCACGTCCTGATCTGAGATTTGTGCGCGAAGATCTCTTCAAAAGAAGCTGCTGTCCTCACCAAAACTCACAGCAAGAAGGGTCCAAATGAGCAGGAGAAAACACCTCGAAAAACGCTTAATCTGAAAATGTACGAGAAACCCAAAATCGTAGCCTCACCGGATACGAATCCAGCAGCGAAGAAATTGCTCAAAAAGATGGTCGGAGTAGGTCGGGGGAGCTCGTACACCGAAGAGCGACGGAAGAAACACCGATGAAAGAGCGTCGCGCCGCGCCAAGAAAATGAGAATCTCGAAAAGCGTGCCCCCAAAAATCCTCAAACTCTGTAGATGGAAGCTTGACAGTGTGAGGATCAACTTTGGTGAAGAGCTCCCTTCGGTTTGAGGCTCGGAAGTGCCAAAAAAACGAAGGGGAAGGAGTTTCGGGCTATTTATAGGCCGCAGGAAACAAATGGAGAAATTCCCATTTTGTCCCGACTTTCGGGCGCAGGGGGGTTTTCGGGCGGCTACAGTGTTGGGCCTGGCCCAACACTGTGCGCGCCCGAATTCCTCCCGTGCGGCCACGTAGCCCAGCAAACAGGCGGCAGCGGGTGGAGCCACTCAGCGGCGGCCACGTCGCGCGCCTCCCCGCCAGACACGCGTCCCGCACAGCGAACAGCTGTGCGGGGCGCGCCAAACGCCGCCACGTGTCCCTCCCCGCGGTCAAAGTGGGTAGGTGGCGCCCGCCAGTGGCAGGGCGACACGTGGCCCTGCCACTGTCGCGGTCACACGTGCGGGCAGGGCGCCGCCCTGGCCGCCTGCCACGCACGCGCCCCGAGGCGCCCGTCCGCCGATCCGTGCACCGCGCCTCGTGAGCCCGCGAATGGGGTGACGACACGTGTCCTGTGCACCCGGTCCACGCAACCAATTAAGGTTCCATGGACCGCGCCGCGGGCACCGACCAACCGTGGGATGCCACGTGTCCCCCCGCCCCGGTCCATGCACCGCCGCGCAAATTCTGTAGACCGCGCCTCACGGGCCCGCCAATCAGGCGGCGCCACGTGTCATGCGCCGGGTCCGTGCACCCAGCCGCGGCACTCTGTGGACCGCGCGCTGCGGACCGGCCAATCATGGGCTGCCACGTGGCAGCCGGTGGTCCACGGTCCCTCCCATGCACCGAATTTCAGCGAAAACTTCCGGGAGTCCGTTTTTGGGCATCCGGACTCAGAATTTAACAAGCAAATAGCCGTTTTCAAGCGTTTTTCCGCGCTGAATCCATTTCCAAGCTCGGTTTGGCCAAAAACCTTTTCAAAATTTCGGCAAACACAGCCGAAGGCCAACACAGCTGAAGATAACTCACAGGGTCCATCTGTAGCATCCCCTTGATGCACAATGGGCCAGACGCACCGACAATAGGTGTTCTAAACAATGGATTCACCAGAAAAGCTGCATGGGAAACTGGGCCACCACAAAGAATAGGCCACGCATAGTTGTTTCGGGTTCCGAACGTGTTTGTGACTTCACGAGTCGACCAAATCACTCCAATGAGGTGAACACGGCGTAGGGGAATGCTAGATGATCACTGTGCTCCAAAGAACTCTAATTTTTGGCCATCAAATTGACTGGAAAAGCCAACGTAAAAAATAGAACGTTCTTCAAGCACCGAGTGGGCGACGCTAGAACCAACAAATCGGCGCAGATCTGGTTTCTTCTGGATGGAGCATGGGCGTGAGGGGTAGCAGGAGATGCCATGCTCGCTGAAGGAGGGTTGCCAGAGGCCATGGCTGGCCGAAAAAGGGATCGCAACCAACTTAAAGCAATAGGGAGCAGCAGCAACACCGGCAGCAACCTGGGGAAGCTATTGGTCGGTCCAAGGGCTGGGGGAGGTAGACTAGAGCAAGGTCACGCCGACAAGCACATTGGTCGGCGGCGGCGGTGATGGTGGCGGCTGGGAAGCAAGCTCGACCACCACATGAGCCAAAAATAGCCACTGCAACAATGATGGATCAAGGGAACTACAAGCTAGATTTAGGGAGTAGGGAGGAAGTATATCGACGACCGAGGGTTGTTGGGGACAAGCTCCAGTCGGGGGTAGCGGCGCTCGGGGGCAGCGGCCACAGCAGGCCGAGGAGAGACCCAAGATGGAACAAAGAGGCAGTACCGAGGAGAACTGTGCCCTAGGCCTACTCCGATTGTCTTGGAAGGTTAAGACGGTGGTGGAGGGACGTCAGAGAGGAGCTCCAACTAGCGGTGGCGTGGGATAGCCGCGATAGCACGAGAGAGAGAGAGAGAGAGAGAGAGAGAGAGAGAGAGGAATTGAGATAGATCGGGAGAGAGCGGGAGAAGGGTTTCGGGTTTCTTGCCGGCTGGATGCTCGTCGGAGCACGCTGGAGTCTGGCAAGACGCAGGGAAATAGGCGAAGAGGGTGGCGACTGTGTCTAGGAGAGAGGGTGAGAAAGATAGATGGAGAGTTATGGTTTTCTTTCTTTTTTTTTTCTTTTTTTTGTAACAATTGCAATTTAACATATGAAATATCGCACTTTTTGAATAAATACTCTGTTTTGATAATTTTGTAATTATCCGATTTTATTTCCAAAATATTAGTTTATCACGCAAAACAACACTGATATCTCTCGTATGACTTAAAGCACTGATAGAACCTAAATGCGACAACTTTAGTTTTGTTGAAAATTGTTCCGAAGTGTGTGATAATCCTCTCTTTAAAAATTTTACCGTTAAATATCACGGGTTCTACATGTCCTCTATTATTCTGAATTTTGCCATGTAATATTTGTGTTTGAGGGACTTGTTGTGGGGATCGAAGTGGCAATAACACATTTGTTGAGATTTGTGGTAGAAGCGATCGATCTCGAGATTTGTTGTTTCGTGATGGGGATTCAGCTGAAACCCTTCATACAGTGTTAGTAAAAGTTACAACATGTGTGATGGGTATGAATATTGCTATGGACACTTTTATGAAAACATAATTTTATTCAGTTAGATAATAAATTTTTGCTTTATATCCATCCTCTCTAGCTTAGTTCTCAAATCTATGGAAATACACAATTTCACTTCTCTCTCGCTCTAAACATCTTATTACAATACACTCTTATAACTAATCCCAATGGAAGGCAACCACGAGTCTCCCTCAATCAATCATACGATCGTGAAATTGGCAGCCACAGCTAGGTCAGTGATTATGTGGTACCTTGGCCACTTGACTCACCCACGCAATTCGGAATCCTGTCCGAAATTCATGTACTCTCCATAGTATAGTGTGTCGAGGGAAAAATTATCGTTCCATTTGAGCCACTTTTTAGGCCGGATCAAGCTCCGGATGTAGGTCTCCATAACTACAGTTCTAGCGAAGTTTTGCCACGGCCGACCTAAATAAATATAAATTTGTTTGATATATGGAGCTAAGTCCAAGTCGGCAGAAATATTGCAGTTCTAACGGATAATTCCAGTGCCCATTTCAATATCATCACCACCCTAGGCAATAATGATGTTTGCATGACTAGAAAAAGGACGACGGGCGAGAATGAGACAATACTGGAATACAACAGTCGCCTTTCTAAATATCTACCATGCCGGTGATGAGACATTTTCAGTAGAATTGCCGATGGGAGAAGGCATATAATATATCCTGATAGCCCTCAAAACTACAACGATAGAAAACCGAGAGGGTAGTGCTTGAACAGAGCGCTACTGCCTATCCTGTCATCGGCCTCGCAATGTTCATGATTGTGAGATCTCGAGCAATAAATCCAAACCAGACATAATTGTTAAGGAATTTGTTTTGGCATATTTCGTGAAAGTGTTAAGTCTTGAAGATTGAAGATAAAGAAGTTTGGATCATATACCTCAATCTCAAGAAAGAAGAATTCAAAAGGATCAGGTACATTTAACTAATTAATTTTGATGATCCTAATACTTCTTATAGTGTAGAAACACTTGGATGAATTTTTAATTGCATAAAAATCAAAAAACTGGACATACTACATGTTCAGGATCCGGATCGGGCACTACAGTCCGGACCCCGAACATAGGGTAGTTCATGCACAATTCCAGTCCAGACCGTGGTATCTCAGTCCGGACCCCGAACGTTAATTCTGAAGGAATTGCATGAACAGTCCGGACCGTGGTATTTCAGTCCGGACCCCGAACGTATGTTTTTCTGGAAATTGTCTGTTTAAGCCACGACAGTCCGGACTGCCAATTCCAGCCCGGACCGTCGTACTGTAAAATTCCAGAAAAGGTTAGTTTTTGATTCTTATCCTCTTCCAACAGTTTCTAACCTATAAATAGACCCTACGATTCATTTTTTAGGGTAATCCAAAATACGGTCAAAAAGAGAAAAATCCACATATAGAGAAGAAAGGAAATAACGAGATTAAATCTATGTTTCTTCATCTATATTGATTAATTTGATTCTAGGTTTTCATACTCAGATTTTGAGTAGAATCAAATTAATGAATACTTAGATGGTATTTCCGATCTATCTTTGACCTAAGTATTCGGCGGATTATCACCACCCGAAAAACAACGATTTTCCCAAAATTGGCACGTGGACTCGTATGGCCTTGTGGATTCAAGGTGCAACCGCTCTCGTGGATTCGGAGCGAGGTACGTTCGTGGATTCGAGACGTGCTACTGGGTGAAGACCGTGGATTCGGTTGGACGTCATGGATTCGACGTTGGACGCCGTGGATTCGGCGTTGGATGCTATTCGTGGATTCGAGAAGCGTTGCGGAGCGAGCGGAGAAGATCTACTAGGAGCATATGAAAAAAGGTTGAGTTGTCTGTGAGTACGGTATATCACCTTGTACGTGTGTTAATTCTAGTGGATTTCACCGTGTTATCGGTCCCGTGGTTTTTTACTCCAGTTTGGAGTTTTTCCACGTAAAAATCGTGCGTGTTATTTTTTCATTTCCGCATCGGATTTTATTGCGCAATGATTTTTGAGTGTTTATGGTTTACACCTATTCACCCCCCCTCTAGGTGTTTTTTCCCCTATTTAGATCCATATTCTATCATAACCCAACAAGTGGTATCAGAGCGGGAATAGGGTTGTAAACAATGGCTGAAGGTGGAAACATCAACAGACCCCCGTTCTTCGATGGAACAAACTATGCCTACTGGAAAGTACGGATGAAAGCATTTCTTATTTCCATCGACGAACGGGTGTGGCAATCAATTGAGTTAGGATGGTTTAATCCAACTGAAATTATTGTTGATGTTCACACCATCAAACCTAGGTCGAAATGGACCAAGGAAGAGATAGACTTATCTTCTTACAATGGCAAGGAATTAACGCTTTATTTAATGCCCTGTCTCAAACGGAATTCTCTCGCGTCTCGGCATGTGAGACTGCGAAAGAAATCTGGGATGTTCTTCAAGTTACACATGAAGGAACTAACCTTGTGAAGATTCAAAAACTGCAAATGCTTACGAGCAAGTTTGACTCCATTTTCATGGCAGAAAATGAATTATTCACAGATTATTATACACGATTGCAAGACATCGTGAATTCATGTGCTAACTTGGGAGAGAAAATTCCAGAATTTAAAATTGTAAGAAAGATTTTAAGGACTCTTCCTGAAAGATTTCGTTCCAAGGTTACGGCCATTGAAACTATTAAACACCCGGACGAAGTCCATGTAGAAGAATTAGTTGGTTCATTACAAACATATGAAATGACATTTCCTACTAACAATTCTTCTGGAAAAGCATCTACTTCTAAGTCTTCAGGTTTTGCGTTGAAAACAACAGAAGAAGAAGATGCGGATTCATCCTTCTCAGACGACGACGAGAACCTATCTTTGGAGGACTTTGAGAAGCAGCTTGCTCTCTTGACAAGAAAGTTTCGCCGAAACTTTCGAAGGGGTAATTCAAGTAAAACTCCATCCTTCGGAAAGTGGAAGAAAGGCAAAGATTTTTCAAGCCAAAAGTCAAGAAAGCAAGAAAGTTTTTCAAAGGATAAGAAAAGCTCAGAGGGACAAGTCCAATGCTTCAAGTGCCGAGGATACGGCCATATCTCAACGGAGTGTCCCAATAAGAATCCGGCAAAGAAGAAAGCGATGCAAGCCGTCACTTGGGATGACACCTCAACGTCAAATGAGTCATCTTCCAGTGATGAAAAAAATAACGCAACGGCATTCCACGCGTCCACATCTTCACCATTCATATGCATTTTGGCAAGTACATCTGAGTCATTGTCCAACTCCTCCCAAGTTGAAAAGAATGCAACGGACGATGAATCGGATAATCCTGAAGGTGAAGATTTTGCTTTTGCCTATCATAAACTTTTGAAGGTTTCAAAGAAACTGGCAAAGCAAAACAAGAGTTTGAGAGGGAGTTTGCAGGATCTCGAAGAAGAAGCAAAAAGGGCAACTTCTCTCTCAAACGCTCTTGAAGTGGAAAGGGATAATCTGATCAAAGTAAATGTTTTCCTTCAAGAGTCCAATGAGCATCTCGAGAAGAATTATGTAGATATGGTGAATAAAGCGAATTACTTCTTGAAGCTCTACGGCGAGGCACGACAGGAAAAAATGGAAATGACGAAGACCATTTTCCAACTCAAGAATGATTTAAAGCAATTTTCTTCTGGAAGGAGTAAGTTGGATAAGATGCTTGGTCTTGGTCAAACAAACAGATTTGGCCTCGGATACAATCGAACTGAAGACAATTTAAGTTCGATTGGGACAGTCTTTGTGCCCCAGTCGGTATCTCCTCCTCCGACACCGGAATTTACGACAAACAACGTCAACAAGCCTACTTCACCCTCTTCGGGATCGTCAAGCACTAAGGTATGTTTTCGTTGTGGTTTTGCAGGGCACATAAGGAGAAATTGCAAGATGGGAGCGAAACGTTCAACTCAAGCGCCTCTTGCAACAACTACCAAAAAGGTGATTTCCCGGAAATCAAAGGAAAACTTTTCAAAGGAAAAGAGCCTTGGTAGTTCACCTCGTAAAACGATGTCAAGCAATGAATCAAACAAGACGCTTTCACCAAGGAAAATAACTTCAAGAACATTGCCAACGCAATCCAAAAAGGTTTGGGTGCGCAAAGGTGAAATCTTCCCTTGTCTTGTTGTTCATACTTCTTTACATGCTTATGACAACTCGTCTTGGTATCTGGATAGTGGATGTTCCCGTCACATGACCGGTGACAAAAACTGTTTTCAAACTTTAGAGAAAATCTCCGGAGGACATGTAGTTTTCGGAGACGGTTGTTCTTCTAAAATTGTTGGAAAAGGAACAATCGCTATTCCAGAAGGCCATGTCTTGAATAATGTTCTATTTGTAGAAGGCCTTAAGACTAACCTCATCAGTATAAGTCAACTTTGTGATAATAATTTTTCAGTTAATTTTTCTTCTGAAGAATGTATTGTAACTGATAAGGACCATGTATCCTTTTTGAAAGGGGTTAGATCTCAAAATAATTGCTATGTTGTTTCAAACAAAATTTCTGAAAAATGTAACCTAGTTTCTTTAGATAATGAAACTCTTTGGCATGAAAGGCTAGGTCACATAAATTTTAAAGAACTAGCAAGAATTTCTAATAAAGACGTGGTTAAGGGGGGTCCTAAACTTGCATTTAAAGATAACATTGTGTGTGGAGGTTGTCTAAAGGGAAAGCAATCAAGGGTTGCACACAAGAACTTGAACCACGTTGGTACTAACCGGCCCTTAGAATTACTGCATATGGACTTAATGGGACCAACTCGTCAACCATCCTTGGGAGGTAAATGGTATATTTTTCTTTTGGTTGATGATTTCTCTAGGTATTCATGGGTAACTTTTTTAAAAGAGAAAGCGGATACTTTCGACTCTTTTCATGAGGTTTGTTATCGTATTATGATTGAAAGAAACGAAAAAATCGTTCGTGTTCGAAGTGATAGAGGTGGAGAATTCATTAATTCTAAATTCACTGATTTTTGCACTTCCAATGGCATAAAACATGAATTCTCAGCACCCTATACACCTCAGCAGAATGGTGTTGTTGAGTTCAGGAGATGGCGTGTGTGATGCTTCATAACCGGAATCTCCCGTTACATTTTTGGGCTGAAGCCGTGAACACCGCCGTCTATGTAATTAATCGAGTGTGTTTGCGCCCGGGAACATTAAATACACCATATGGGCTGTGGTTTTGTAGAAAACCAAATATTAAATATTTTCGTATCTTTGGGAGTCGCTGTTTTATTTTGCGAGATCGTGAAAATCTTGGTAAATTCGACTCTCGAAGTGACAAAGGGATTTTCATGGGTTATTCTACAAACAGTAGAGCATATCGGGTATTTAACCTTGAATCTAAAACGATGGTAGAATCTATAAATGTTAAAGTAGATGAAGCTTTTCACTTTACATCTGATAAATCTACCCCTGATATGTCTCTTGATGATGATACTCCTGTAAATGCATCTTCTCATGATAATTCTTCCAATAATAATGATGCATCTAATGGCTCTTCTAGTTTATCTGATGTGCAGGAATCATCACATGCATCTCCGAGAACTCCGCTACCGCAAACGTTAAGAATCTCCAAAGATCATCCGGAATCAAACATTATTGGAGATCCACAAGAAGGAGTCAAAACTCGGAGGCAATTGGTTTGTGGAGTCGCATGTTATGTCTCCATGATAGAACCAAAGAACGTCGATGAAGCTCTTCAGGATGACTACTGGATTGAAGCAATGCAGGAAGAGCTCCATCAGTTCGAAAGAAACAAAGTCTGGGAATTAACGAAGTCACCGAAGCAACACAACGTGATTGGTACTAAGTGGATTTTCAAGAATAAGAAAAATGAGGATGGTACCATCATCAGGAACAAAGCATGATTAGTTGCTCAAGGCTACTCGCAAATTGAAGGAATAGACTTTGATGAGACGTTCGCCCCAGTTGCTCGACTCGAGTCAATTCGTATCTTATTCGCAATTGCTTGTCACTTTAAAATAAAACTCTTTCAAATGGACGTCAAGAGCGCGTTTTTAAATGGGTATTTAAACGAGGAAGTTTATGTGGCTCAACCGAAAGGTTTTGTAGACTATAAACAACCTAACCATATTTTTCGTTTGAAAAAGGCTCTTTACGGTCTAAAACAAGCACCGCGAGCATGCTACGAAAGGCTAACAAAGCACCTATTGGAAAAGGGCTACACTCGAGGGGGAGCAGACCGGACTCTCTTTGTGAAGCATTATCAGGATAATTTCATTGTAGCACAAATCTATGTCGACGGCATTATATTTGGTACAACTAGAGACAATGATGCTTCTAAATTCGCTGAAACCATGGAAAGCGAATTTGAGATGTCCATGATGGGCGAACTGACATACTTTCTTGGATTGCAAGTAAAACAAAATGAAGAAGGCATTCATCTATGTCAATCCAAGTATGCAAAGGAGTTGGTGAAGAAATTCGGATTAGAAGACTCTAAAGATTTTCCGACTCCTATGGGAACTGGCAATAAGGGATTAGGAAGTGAATCTCTTAGTGAGAGTGTAGACGAGAAGCTTTATCGCAGCATGATTGGAAGTCTACTCTATCTCACGGCTAGTCGCCCGGATATATCCTTTAGTGTTGGTATTTGCGCGAGATATCAGTCAGCACCAAAGGAGGTTCACCTGAAAACGGTGAAAATGATCTCCGGTACATCAAAGGAACATTGAATTTCGGAATTTGGTATCCTATGGGAACAACGCTTGATATTATAGGATATTCAGATGCCGATTGGGCAGGATCTGTGGATGATCGGAAGAGTACGAGTGGTGCATGCTTCTATCTTGGCCACTGCCTTGTTGCATGGCATAGTAAAAAACAAAATTGCATAGCACTCTCGACTGCCGAAGCGGAATATATCTCAGCGGGTAGTTGTTCAACTCAACTCATTTGGATGAAAAGCATGTTGAGCGACTTCCGAATTTCAGCAACTTCGGTAACTATTCTTTGTGACAACACAAGTGCTATAAATATTTCCAAAAACCCTGTGTTGCACTCAAGAACAAAACACATTGAACTTAGATATCATTTTCTAAGAGAGCTAGTTGAATCAAATATTCTTCAACTTTCCTACATTTCAATAGAGGATCAATTAGCTGACTTTTTAACAAAACCTTTGGATCAAAAACGTTTTATTCATTTGCGTAAAGCAATTGGAATGCTTTCCTTGAAATAACTTCTTTTTGAAAATTTTGCGTAGGTTAGGTTTTGTTTTGTGTTTTTGTTCATCATCTATGTTTGTACATAGAACATAAATTGAGCACTAGTATTATTGACTTTAACTGCATCCTTTTATATAAGTTGAAATTTATTATGCTTTGAATATCATAATAATTCATTTGATGCAATGATCATTTATGTCAATTAAGTCATCTTTGTTTTAATCAAAGTCAATTTCTCTTTCAAATGATCTCTTGGTATAGTTTTTATCTTATTTGACAATTGAGTCGAGTATGAAATCGAGATCAATTTTTGGTTGAATATCTTATATATTATATAATTGATAGCCAATTGAGGGGGAGTTATTGCAGAATGTTATGCTCAAAAGATGTGGAAAGAGTTACATCCCAATGAGGAGTGTGAAAACTACCATCACATGGAGGAAAGAGCTACCACCTCGGTCGTCCGAGTACTATGTGCAGCTACCACATGTATATCAAGCATGGTTCTTTCAAGATGATTAGATAAAATGCTTTTTGGAATACTTGACTCTGTCAAATTCCAAGGTTGGTATAAGGTGGAATTTTTAATGAAAGATGCTCAAAGAGCCACTCTCTTCAATAGATTGACTAGATACATTATCTAACATATTTGGGATTTCAAACATCTATTGATCTTGGTATTTCATTTTCTTTACCAAATTGATGATTTGATAAAGGCATTACTCATAAGATCATGTTAGATGTGATTGAAGTTGTTCAACTTTAAGGGATTTAATTTTTATAAATTTTCGTTTCATTTGTTGGATATTAATGATAGATTTAGCATAATCTATTTCTTTTAATATGAAACGATGATTTTTACTTAAAGTTGACATGTATAAGTGCTTACAATCTTTTTCTGGATTTTCTAGAATTTTTCGGAATTTTTTTGAAGAAAAAGTTTGGAGCCGATCCGGACTGGACAATCCGATCTGGATCCCGAACACAGGAATTTCCTGCGGGTAGCCGATCCGGACTGGATTCACGATCCGATCCGGACCGCGGCTAGGATTTTATATAGAACAAAAGGGTTTTGATTTCTTTTTACTACAATCTTTTGTTCCAAAGTCTCCAGAGCTTCTCTCTCTAGAAATCAACTGATTTGGAGCCTTTTCAACTCAGGTTTTTCGATTCCAAGTAAGTTTTCTTGATCAAAAACTCGGTTTTTCACAGTTTTTCACTATTTTGCTCAAAACGTGTTGGAAATGTTGTATCTTTTTCGTTTGGGATTGGTTTTTGATCAAATTTCTTTTGAAATAAGAACTCTGGGTAGATTAGTTTTGATTATATGCTAGGTATTCTCTTGATTAACGGATTTTTAGGCTTCGATTTCTGAAAATTCGGTTTTAGGGCATATAATAGGAATTTTTGAAAATCATGGAATTGATCTATTTTTAAATTCTTTTTGCAAAACTAATTTGATTCCTAGTCTCTCTACACGATAATGATTGTTTAGGTACAATTTTTTCAAATTTTTAAAAATAAATAATTTTTTTTGCGTGTTCTTGAGTTGTTGCTCACAGGACTCTCTTTCACAAGCACTAATAGAGATGGTGATCACCTGGATAATCTTTCTTCTTACTGCAATGGTTCACATGAGAGCAACAAACAAATTGAAAAGAGCCAAGAAAACTCAGCGGAAAGGTGAGTTTGTTTTTGTTAATGACTCAGAGACTGAATCTGAAAATGAAGAGGTGAACTGGGACGAATTGATGGACGATGAAACAGTGCCTATTAAGTCGATGCGAAAGACCCCTGATTCACTAAAAGGAAAGACTCCTATGGATAAAGGTAAAGCACCAATGACATCATCTATCTCGATGAAAAGAAAAAGACTGGCTCGACGGTTTGGACGAGCACGAGGGTTTGAAATTAATGAACCAATAGCTCCGGATTCTCCACCCCGTGAGGAACAAGTGTTCGTTAATGCGGATCGCCTAAGGGCGTTTGAGAATCGTGAATGCATTGGCGAGAGGCATGTTAATATTGGGGCTCTACGAGACCACTCCCCGGAGTTTGGTATTTTGATTGAACAAGCAAACCTTCTTCAAGTATGCCGATTCCCAGAAATGCTTGGATATTGTCTGCATCGCGTAAGGACTTTCTATACAAATGCACGGCACCTTCGAGAAAATGAAAACGGTACGATGGAGTTTTACACAAATATCCAAGGCACAAGGTTTAAAATTACTCCACAATTGATTGGCGAGGTTTTGGGAATGCAAGCCAGCAAGACAGGAGTTAACTACTTGAAAGGAAAGAGTTTGACAAACACGATGTGGCAAATGGTTATAAAGGGAATATGTTTGGAGGGAACTCAATCAACGGAGAAATCTGTCAAATCCAAAGAACTTCGTCTTGAGTACCAGTTCCTAAACTTCATCACATGTTACAATATCCTTCCAAATATGCAGACAAAAGTCTTGAGATGGGATCGAATGCTGTTTTTGTATCTCTTAAGACATCCGTCAGAGGCAATGGGATTAAATATTAGCATTCCATACATTATTTGGAATAGAATGACAACATATGTTGAGCATCCTCATCCCACGGAAAGAATCCCATTTCCATTGATTATAATGAGGATTTTAAAGAAATTTCAGGTTGATATTATTTCAACAACTTATCATCACTGTTTGGGCATGATCGATGAGTCCACCATTGTTAAGTCCCTTCATAAGCTGCCTCATGTCACTCCGACTCCTCCATGCGGAATGAAACCCGGAGTCGGCACTTCCGCATCACCGTCACGGCCAACACCCGCAACAGAGGATGAAGCATCAGTCACATCCATTTATAAAGAACAACAACGTTTATCCTTTGAGCAAGAACAGATTACAAAGGAACAGAAGAGAATTTCCGATGAGCTTGAACTCATTACAGCAGCTCAAATCACTGTGACGAAGAAGGTCACGTCAATGAAAAAGTTAATGAAAAAAATGTTCACGAAGATGGGCTGTACGAGCTCTGAAGACTCTGAGTCCGATGATTGATTCTTACTAATCATTTTTGTTGTGCAGGTTTCTCATTTTTTTGTTTAGTTTAGTTCTCACAGTTTTTAAAAGTTTTGAACTTTTAACCTCTCATTGTTATTTTTGTAATTTTGGCTACTTTAGTGACAAAAAGGGGGAGAGAATATAAGAACAAACAATTGGACCAATGGTTTGAGAGAACTATGAAAGAGGTAAGTATGACATCAACTTTTGGTTTGAATTGGGTTTTGCATGCATGCATCTACTAACTATTCGACTAACTATTTGGGCATGTAATATTTCTAACAAGTTGTTTGTTAACTAACTTACATATGACATTTGGTTTTTAATGCTTAGAAGATATGTCTAATTTTGATTGTGATCTTATTACATATCTGAATTCATAAATGTCATGATGAGTATAAACTCTATCTCTGTGCTTGGTTTTATATGCAAAAATTCTTGAGGTATCTAACGATCTCTTTTGTCAAGAATGTTTTTCTTTTGCAGAAATTACAGATGTCTAAGTCTAGAGTCTGTTCTAGGAGTTTATCTCATGTATCTTATTTGGTTCTCAAATGTAAATTTTTGTTGTATGGTGATAGCAACAAAAATATCTTTTTGAATTTTCTTGAGTGGATTCGCTGTTTTGTCACGAAACCGCCAAAGGGGGAGATTGTTAAGGAATTTGTTTTGGCATATTTCGTGAAAGTGTTAAGTCTTGAAGATTGAAGATAAAGAAGTTTGGATCATATACCTCAATCTCAAGAAAGAAGAATTCAAAAGGATCAGGTACGTTTAACTAATTAATTTTGATGATCCGAATACTTCTTATAGTGTAGAAACACTTGGATGAATTTTTAATTGCATAAAAATCAAAAGACTGGACATACTACATGTTCAGGATCCGGATCGGGCACTACAGTCCGGACCCCGAACATAGGGTAGTTCATGCGCAATTCCAGTCCAGACCGTGGTATCTCAGTCCGGACCCCGAACGTTAATTCTGAAGGAATTGCATGAACAGTCCGGACTGTGGTATTTCAGTTCGGACCCCGAACGTATGTTTTTCTGGAAATTGTCTGTTTAAGCCACGACAGTCCGGACTGCCAATTCCAGTCCGGACCGTCGTCCTGTAAAATTCCAGAAAATGTTAGTTTTTGATTCTTATCCTCTTCCAACAGTTTCTAACCTATAAATAGACCCTACGATTCATTTTTTAGGGTAATCCAAAATACGGTCAAAAAGAGAAAAATCCACATATAGAGAAGAAAGGAAATAACGAGATTAAATCTATGTTTCTTCATCTATATTGATTAATTTGATTCTAGGTTTTCATACTCAGATTTTGAGTATAATAAAATTAATGAATACTTAGATGGTATTTCCGATCTATCTTTGATCTAAGTATTCGGCGGATTATCACCACCCGAAAAACAACGATTTTCCCAAAATCGGGGCGTGGACTCGCGTGGCCTTGTGGATTCAAGGTGCAACCGCTCTCGTGGATTCGGAGCGAGGTACGTTCGTGGATTCGAGACGTGCTACTGGGTGAAGACCGTGGATTCGGTTGGATGTCGTGGATTCGACGTTGGACGTCGTGGATTCGGCGTTGGACGCTATTCGTGGATTCGAGAAGCGTTGCGGAGCGAGCGGAGAAGATCTACTAGGAGCGTATGAAAAAGGTTGAGTCGTCTGTGAGTACGGTATATCACCTTGTACGTGTGTTAATTCTAGTGGATTTCGCCGTGTTATCGGTCTCGTGGTTTTTTACTCCGGTTTGGAGTTTTTCCACGTAAAAATCATGCGTGTTATTTTTTTATTTTCGCATCGAATTTTATTGCGCAACGATTTTTGAGTGTTTATAGTTTACACCTATTAACCCCCCCCCCCCCCCCCCCCTCTAGGTATTTTTTTCCCTATTTAGATCCATATTCTATCATAACCCAACAATAATTGCAAAGCGAAGAGAGAAAAAGGGAAAGATTACTCTCCAATAATATATAATTAATAGTGGTTATTAAGCTTTTATTTATTTATTTATTTATTTATTTTGGGTCAATAATCAGAAAAAAGAAAAAATAGTAACTCCATTCGGTTTACCACGTCAATCAACTTCCGTCAAACATCTTTTAAGTTACATAAAATAAATAAATAAATATTTTTTGAATTTAAATAGTTATTGATGGTATGAGTCTATTCATTTAAAAAAAAATTATTTTAAAATTAAATTTAAATTTTATTGTTGGAAACTATTAATAAAAAATTATTATAATAATTAAATATTAATAAATAGTATTGAGATAATATAAAAAGGTAGAAAAAATATAAAATTACATATAAATATTTAATAAACAAAAAAAATATTACACGATATGAAAACAAAATGTAAAACTTATTTTACATTACTTTTATAATAGCTTTACATTATTTTTATAATATTAATAGAATAATTTTTTATTCTATTTAGAATTTCTTCAATAAATATTTATGTACTTTTATATAGAGTAGACATATATATGAGTTCGGCTATGGTATTTTTAAAAGCACCGTGCACTTAACGTTTGTAAGTTTTTCATCTAACGATCTATCTTTTAAATTAATTTTATTTCTTAAGTAATACTATTTTACCACTCACTTATTAAATCCTAAGGAATCACTATTATTCTAACCACACAATTTTTCATTCAATGACTGAAAATTCAAACACCGATGACTTAGATACTTTTAAAAACATAGGAGCTCAATTTTATATATATATATATATATATATATATATATATATATATATATATATATATATATATATATATATATATTTATTTATATATATATATAAAGAGAGAGAGAGAGAGAGAGAGAGAGTTCGGCTATTATGCTATCAATAGTACAAAGTATTTGGTGTTATTAAGTTTTCCACCATTAGATCTACACCTTAAATCATTTCCATCCTTTAAATCATACTATTTTTTCAACCACCCACTAAACCCAAGAGGCCCACGTGACCACACATCTCCTCATCCAAGAATAAAAAATCTAATAGACCAAGAACTCAGTGGTATTGATAGTATAGTAGCCTAGTTATATATATATATATATATATATATATATATATATATATATATATATATATATATATATATATATATATATATATATATATATATATATATATATATATATATATATATATATAGTAGAGCTTATATATTTTTAAAAGTACAAACTAATTTATACTTGTGAATTTTTTATCATTAGATTTGTATTGGAGTTGTGATATGGTAAAGTCAACTAAAAAGAGAGAAAGAAAATGTAAAAAATGCAAATCTCAATACAAATCTAATAGTAAAAAAATCACAAGAATGTATGGGCTTGTGCTTAAACATATAAGCTCTAATATATATATATATATATATATATATATATATATATATATATATATATATATATATATAAAAGAGAGAGAGAGAGAATTAGGCTAGGATCCTATCGAGATGCTACCAATTTTTTAGTCCTTGAATTAAAGAATATGCGGTTAGGATGATAGTGATCCTCTAGAGTTTAGTGGGTGTTTGGTTGAATAGTAAAAATTCTAAAAGACCACTATAATTCCAACCGTACCTCCTTTCAACCAAGGGCTGGAAACATGATAGCACCAATTGCTTGGTGTTATCGACAGTCGGACTTATTATATAAAGCGGATAGAAAATGACCGACCAAATCATAAAAGGAATAAAAAAAATATGCCACAAAATAATATCTACGTAAAAAAAATTAAATTTCAGATTTTGTTTTTTTATTTTTTTATATATTAAATATTTATATATTATTTTATATTTTTTCTATATTTTTAAATTATCTCAAATAAAAAAAATAGTTCGAAACAAATTAAATTTTTAAAAATAAATTACAAATAAAAGGAATCGAAACAAATCAAATATAAGAAACTTAAAAAAGAAATTAATTTAAATATATATATATATATATATATATATATATATATATATATATATATATATATATATATATATATATATATATATATATATATATATATATATATATATATATATATATATATATATATATATATATATATATATATATATATATATATATCACTAATAAATATTTAAATCAACAATTAAAACAATCATATTTATAAGAAAAACAAATTTATAAAAAAAATTTTAAATATCAAAATTTTAAAAAAATAAAAATATATGGCACAAAATATCTACGTAGAAAAATTAAGTTCTACATTCCATTTTTTATTTTTTATTTATTAAATATTTATATATTATTTTATATCCTTTCAATATTATTAAATTATCTCAAACTAACAGATATTTTTTTTATTATGTTTTCAATATTTTTAAATTATCTAAAACAAACGGATATTTTTTTTATTATTTTCCTACCGTAAAAAATCAAATTTAGAAATCAAATTTAGAAAGGAATAAAAATCAATCTTTTATCGTTTAAAAATCAAATTTAAAAAGAAACAATTTTATAAAAAATAAAAAAAAAAATCAAATTTTATAAAGGAATAAAAAAATATGCGAAAAAATATCTACTTAGAAAAGCTAAGTTCCACATTCTATTTTTTAATTTTCTATTTATTAATATTTTCAAATTTTATATATTTTTTGACAGTAAAAGAAATATTTTCAAATTTTGCATCCATTTTTTTTTTCTACCTGATATTTTTTAATTATTTATTTAGAAATAAATAAATAAATAAATAAATTTTTTAAAAATAAAAGAATATACAAAAAAAATATCTACGTCTAAAAAATAAGTTCCACAATCCATTTTTTATTTTTTTATTTATTATTTATTAGCAATTTCATATTTTATTTCAAAATAAGTTGGCACGATCAGCAGTCGAATCTTTCTTCATCTTCAAATGTACAGTAAAACCAACGAATTTAATATATCAAAGCGACCGGGAATCTTATTTTATTTTATTTTATTTTATTTTATTTTATTTTATTTTATTTTATTTTATTGATTTTTATTATATATTTATATATTATTTTATATCTTTTTTATATTTTTAAATGATCTCAAATAAAAAAACAATTTGAAACAAATCAAATTTAAAAATAAATTAATTTAAATGTATCAAATTTATAAAAATATTAAAAAGATCAAATTAAATATATATATATATATATATATATATATATATATATATATATATATATATATATATATATATATATATATATGCCACAAAATATCTAAGTAGAAAAACTAAGTTCGACATTACACATTTTATTTTTTTATTTATTAAATATTTGTATATTATTTTATATCTTTTCTATATTTTTAAATTATTTCAAACTAATAGATATTGTTTTATTTTGTTTTCAATATTTTTAAATTATCTCGAACAAACTGATATTTTTTTTTTATTTTCATACCGCAAAAAAGAATTTATTTTATGGTTTAAAAATCAAATTTAGAAAGAATCAAATTAATAAAAAAAAATAAAAACAATCAAATTTTATAAAAGAATAAAAAGAATATGCGAAAAAATATCTACTTAGAAAAATTAACTTCCACATTTTATTTTTTATTTTTTTATTTATTAATTTATTAAAAATTTATATATTTTTTTTGCTGGAAAAAATTATTTTTAAATTTTGCATTTTTTTCTCTAACTGAAATTTATTAGTTATTTATTAAATTTGTATATATCATTATATATAATTTCTATCTTCATCTTTAAATAAGTTAGGAGTATCAACAGCCAAATACTTCTTTATTTTCAAATGGGTAGAGAAGCCAACGAATTTAATGTCACGCCCCGAGTTTTGAAAAGCAGGCTAAATTTTTTTTTTTTTTTTGATATCAGAGTTTAAATTATTGCAGGCGTGAACAGATCGCCACATGTATAGTAAATTCACTGTCCAATTGGACAGAACCTTTTCTATACATGCACGGCTAAGCACTTATAGTCAATACCAGAGTAGTCTAAGCTACGCATACATCATTAGTCATTTTACAATATTTTAAACATAATGCGGAAGAAAAAATATACTGGTGACATAAGAGTCGGTACTATCACAACAACCTCATCAACGTGTCTCGACATCCCAGCAACCGAACGACCTGAAAAATAGTCACCCAGGGGGTGTGAGATACATCGACAGTGTATCCCAGTGGGCACGATGAGCCGAGAAATAGCTAATCGTACCTACTGGATACAATAATATACGGATAGTACATAGATCCATAGGTAAAGCTGAATAATCAATAGAAGACTAATGATAAGTCAAAGATATAACTGAGCAGATATGGGTACAGAATGAATCAGTAAAACATGCTAGAACACGAAAATATAACTATGCATCAAGAATGAAAGCAAGTACCCAACCGATGCCACTATTGGTCACGGGGACCTCAGGCGAAGATATCAAAGCAGAACCAACCACAACCATACTGGATTCCACCTAGCCGAGCTGAACAGCAACCCCGTACCATTGATATAGCCGAGAGGATCCTCGTACCTAACGGTACATCCGAGAGTTTCCTCATATCGGTACAGCCGAGGGGCTCCCCGTACCCAGTGATACAGCAAGAGGGGATTGCTCACGGGTCAACCAGACCCTTTACCGGTAAAGAACACAATATGGGGGATCAATCCCACAGCGTACGCGAGTGAACAGTAGGTGCACAACCATCATAATGCTAATGCTCAAGCTCACGATCCACAAACCGGGTAATCGGCAGCATGCCGAAAATCCCCAAAGTGATGCAGATGTCTGTATATTAATGATGGCCAATCATGCATATCTGGAATATAAGTACAAGAATAACTCGACACAAAAGCAGTGTATCAATCAACAGGCATGATAAGACCAAGTAAGACTACTGTACTGAGATATATAAATCTGATGAGCATGTATACAGGATATGTCCAAGGAAATCAATGTCTATCATGTAAGAATATATGACATATAGGCAAAATCATCAGGGCTAAATCAAGAACAGGTGTCCGACTAGACTAAAGCAACCAGAGGGCCGAAAAGATAAAGCCCGGACCGAAAATAACCCACCTGTGTGTAGGCGGACCAACGACTCCAACAGAAGGCTCGTGGGCCGGAGTCAGACTACAAGGACCTGAATCACGAATACTAATCAGGGACGGACTCACACATTCTCCAAACCACAGACTCACACTATACAGATAGTTGTAAACAGGGAACTCCCCTGACTTTTTCAAAATAGCATGTTATATATATATTAAAACTCACTAATTAAGCCACTTTGCTAAAATCGATGATCGATCGGAGCCAATATTTACTTCAACACTTCCGGAAAGGCCGATTTGGCACCGGAAGCCACCGACTTGAAACGAGAGCCACCGGACCAGCCAGGACAGCGTCGGGAATAACCAGAGACAGGTAACAAGATCCATTCATCATTCTATTACATCGAAGTACGCAAAACTCGCGCCGAAAGCCGTTAAAACGCCGATTTCACCGATTTACGGTTCGTTAACCGATTCCCGCTTAACGAAGACCAATAGACCTCTAACAAGAAGCTTAGAGGTCATGTACACACTGCCAGAGACAGACCATGAAGTCATAATTGCAACTTAATCCCTATGGTTTTCCAAATTTTCATAAATACACCCAATTAACCACTGTTTCGACTCGATCTCCCAATCCGGGATGTTTTTGACTATGCCGTAAATTACAGTAGGTAGATCTCGATGCAAGCTAACCCGTGCTCACTGGTTTGAGTGGACACGAAGCCCGAAAACACAATCGGGTCCATAAAAACTAATCAGCTAGAGCTTAGATTACTACACTAAGACAACTACATGTTCATTATGGAAATTAGGGTGAGCATCATTCTTAATAGGATCTATAGAGTCGATGGCTCACCTTCGGAGCGTCACAAACCAGTCGGAGAGATGGCCGGAGCAAAGTGACTGAGGTTGCAACCTTGCGAAGGCTCGGTTTGGCCGAGGCTTAGTCAAGTCGGGTTCAAGCCTGAAGCAGAGGCAAGCAGCAGCAAGAGGACACTCACAGAGGTGGTCGGATCACCACCAGACCCAACTCCGGCAGCCCCGTACGGCGGTTGGCCGGAGTTGTGCTTCACAGCCACCTAGAGAGCATTAAGGGAGAACTCTATTTCTTCACGTTAGGGTTCACATGCAATTACATGGAGAGCTTGCAACCAACCTATAGAACATACCTGGGTGGTCGGCCGGCGATTAGAGGCGACGGCGGCGGCCAGAGACGAGACTCGGCCGAGCTTAGGCCTCTAATGGCGGATTCCGAACCGTGGCTCTTGAGTCCCAGCAACTTGCACAAACCCACTCACCTCGATGCCGTGGAGCTTGCTGAGGTGATGGCCGGCGACTTGGGTGAGCGGCGGCGCCGGGCGGCGAGGTTCGGCCAAGACAAGATTTTGCCCGGTTCTAGGGCACGCCCGAGCGTCGTGGATCCTCAACCGATCGTCCTCAAACTTGGAGAGGATCTTGCAGTCGATCAAACTAAAGTTTCCAACGTGCCTGATCAGGTCTTCAACGGCTGGATAAAGGTCGGGAACAGATCTGGCCCAATATTAGGTTTCTGGCGATCTTCTCTCACCCGCCGGCAACCGGAGCACGGCAGGGTCTGAGGCTACACAGGGATGATCCTCTCGGTGTCAGAAGATGATTGGTTGGGTTCTTGGGCCAACAAAAGCGAAGAAAAGAGATGATCTTACCTCGTCGAAAAAACCCAAGGAAGAGGATGACCCCGTGGCGGCGCACATCGAAGCTCGGTGCCGAGAACCCTATGGCTCGATGTCTGCAACACAGGGGAACTCCCAGATTAAGTTTGGATCAACTTGGACCTTCCCAAACACATCCCTCACCAACAACCGAAGATGATGCCTTCTTTAATGGTTATCTTGGTCCTCTCCGGCGATGGAAGGACGGCGGCCGGCGGCGTAACGCCCGAGGAGAGATGCAGAGGGAGATGAGGAGACAGTGCTGTGCGGCTAGGGTAAAAGTTTCTGGGTTTAGGGTTTCTAAGCCAACCCTAAAGCTATTACTTATACACATGTAACAAGACACTAAAAACCCCCTCAACTCAAGGTATTTTGTGCTGGGTCCTTCACAGAATATTTATTTCACACTCTGGTCCTTGTTCATGAAGCGGCACAGTAATCGGAGCATAAAATATAGGGGTTCGTGTGCAAGATACGGTATTTTTCGCTGTTTTTTGCATTTTTCGAGGCATTCGAGTCGCCAAACGAAAAAATGGACTTCACCACGACGTCCGGCTCGACGAAACCTATCAGGTGGCGATTTTTGTTCGTCGACTAAAAATCTAGATAAATCGCAGATCCATAAAATACTGCGATATGTACAGTTCAGCACGCTTTTCGAGGCTCTAGGGTCGTCAAACGTAGATTTCGTCTACGCCATTGCGCTCGGATCGACAAAACCGTTAAAATCGACTATTTGGATCGTCGAAAACGGATTCCAAACGGTCGGTTAGGTCAATGTTGGCCGGAAAACAATTAACTTGTAGGGTCACTATTCACTTAAGTCGTCCATTGTACAACTGTATAAGTTAATACAGTCGTCGAAAAACCCACTGTAATGAACTTGAGCTCGATCTTATTATTTAATTCACTTTTAAAATATCTCGATTATTACATTTAATATATTAATTTTTATTTTATTTTATTTTTTCGTATTATTTTTTCTTTTGTAAATGAGTAATATTATTATTTATTAAATATTTATTTATTATTTTATATTATTTCTATATTTTTAAATTATTTCAAATAATAAAACAATCCGAAACAAATCAACTTAAAAAAATAAATCACAAATCAAAAGAAATCAAAACAAATCAAATATAACAAAAATCTAAAAATAAATTTATTTAAATGCATATTCTTGTCACTAATAAATATATAAATAAACAATCAAGATAATCAAATTTAGAAATAATCAAATTTATAAAAAAAAATAAAAAAAAATCAATTTTTTTTAAAAAAAAACAATATGTCAAAAAAATTTCACGTAGAAAAACTAAGTATCACATTCTATTTTTTATTTTTTAATTTATTAAATATTTATAAATTATTTTATATTTGTTTTATATTTTTAAATTATCTCAAACAAACGGATATTTTTTTTATTATTTTCGAATAGCAAAAAAAATTTTGTTTTTATCTTTTTGGCACAAAATAACAGTTTGGTTCCTTTTTTTTCTCTTACGCACAAAAAATTAAAAGAAATATTAATAATATAACAAAATTTATTAATAAATTAATTTAAATATTTATTAATATAACTAATAAATATTCAAACCAACAATTAAAATAATCTAATTTGGAAATAATCAAATTTATAAAAAATAAAAAAATAATTTTTTAAAAAATAAAAGATTATGTCAAAAAATATATATGTAGAAAAATTAAGTTCCACATTCTATTTTTTATTATTTTATTTATTAAAGACTTATATATTATTTTTTATCTTTTCTATATTTTTAAATTATCTCAAACAAAAAGATATTTTTTTATTATTATTTTCGTAACGCTAAAAGAAATTTGTTTTTATTGTTTTGGCAGAAAAAAAGTTTTCGGTTCTTTTTCTTCTTACGCTAGAAAAATAAAAAAAATATTAACAATATAACAAAATTTATTAATAAATTAATTTAAATATATATTAATATCACTAATAAATATTTAAACCAACAATAAAAATAATCAAATTCAGAAAGAATCAAATTTATAAAAAAAAAAAAAAAAAAAATCACTTTTAAAAAAAGAATAAAAAAATATATCAAAAAATATCTACCTAAAAAAATTAAGTTCCACATTCTATTTTTTACTCTTTTATTTATTAAATATTTATATATTATTTTATATTTTTTCTATATTTTTAAATTATCTCAAACAAATCGATAATTTTTTTATTATTAATGTACAGTAAAAAATTGTTTTTACATTTTTGGCGGGAAAGAAATTTTAGGTTTTTTTTTCTTACGCAAGAAAAATTTAAAAATATATATTTAAAAATAAATTAATTTAAATGTATATTAATTTCACTAATAATTATTCAAACAAAAAATTGAAACAATCAATTTTAGAAAAAAAACAAATTTATAAAAAAAATATAAAAATAATAATTTTTAAAAAATAATAAAAGAATATGCCGTAAAATATTTACCTTGAAAAATTAACTTTCACATTCCATTTTTTATTTTTTTATTTATTAAATATTTATATATTTTTTTATATTTTTAAATTATCTCAAACAAACGAATATTTTTTTATTATTTTCATACCGCAAAAAGATATTTGTTTTTATTGTTTTGGCAGATTTTTTTTCTCACTTAAGAAAAATTTAAAAAAAATATTAATAATATAATAAAATTTAAAATAAATTAATTTAAATGTATATTCATGTCACTAATAAATATTCAAACCAACAATCAAAACAATTAAATTTAGAAAGAATCGAATTTGTAAAAAAAAATTAAGAAAAAAAATTAAATTTTAATTTAATTTTAAAATATTCTTTCTTTTCTTTGTAAAAAAAATATTTTCAAATTTTTTATTTTTTTGCCGGCTTAAGAAATATTTTCAAATTTTACATTCTCTTTTTTATATTAATTCTAAATAACTATTAAATTTTGAATTAATTTAATTTTTTAAAATTTAGGTACATACTAAAAAAAAATTGTATGTTATGAAACATAAATAAAAAATATTCACATTATAACTAAATTTGAATATATAAAACTTATTTGAAGATTAAATAAAGCTAGAAAAAAAATCAATTTATAAATATACTCATATCATCAATAACTATTTAAATTCATATTTTAAAATTTAATTTTGATACACTATAATTTAAAATTTTAATTATTAATTCAAATTTATATCCAAAATTAAATTTAATTCATAATTTATAAAATAAAAATTAAACTATTGTAATACTCAAAAAATTTAAAATTGGATTTTGATAAGTTCGAATGTGGATTCAAAATTAAAATATAGTATATGAGAATACTATAAGTCAAAAAATACAAATTGCACAGTTTTTAAAAAAACTGTCCCCTAACTTGCAGATTCGGGTCTGATCTCGAAAAACTAAATTGCCAGTGAAACCGTCTTGTCGAATTGATTAAATATGGTGCAAACTGATTTTTTATCTAACGGTCGGATCGTCTCGAAAACGGCGAAGAACGAAGTTGGGCCCACGACTTAAGTCGTGAATAGTAACCCCTGATTTAATTCCCTCGCCAGCCAACGTCGGTCGATCGACTGTCTGGAGTCCGAATTTGACGATCCAGATAGTTGATCTGAATGTTTTTGATGTTCTGAGCGTAATGGCGTAGTCGAAATCTGTATTCGATGAGTCTAGATTATCGTAAAGCGTGCCGAACTATATAATTTACTGTAAAAGATGGATTTCAAAATTTTAGGGGATCGAAATCAACGAACCAAAATCACTGCTTGATAGGTTTCATCGAGCCGGACATCGTGGTGGTGTCCGTTTTTCGATCTGACAACCCAGTTGTCTCGAAAAACATGAAATATTGAAAAATTTATAGTATTTTACAAAAAAAGTCTAATATTTTATGGACCAAATTCAGTGAAATTGTTTGGAGAGGGGCTTCTCTGTGTTTTTCACTTACAGCCAGGGACCCAAACCAAATTACCAAGAATTGGAGGACTATACAGCAATTTGTTACCAAGTATACATATAACAATCTAGGGTTGCTCTTTGCAACCCTAGCCACAAATCCCTATAACTGCAGCCTCAGCCCCGACTTCTCATCTTCCTCCACTGTCTTTTCGGAGCCCCAGCACCGCCGGCCGCCGTCCCCCATCGTCGGAAAAGCAAAGTTTTGGCAAGAATGTCGTTGATCTCGGGTATGGGGGAGAGGAGTTGCACCAAAGCCCTTGGGCTTGTGTCCGGACCTCTCTGCAGCCTTCTTCTACCTCCAGAAGTCGTGCAAGTGGTGTCCCACAGCCTGCCTTGCCCGCGTGCCACCGTGGGGAGCCACTTCTTTTTCCTCGGATCCGACCAAAGTGAGACTTCTTTATCCTTGGTTTTTCTTGTACCTAGCCCCATTCACTCGTCTTCTGTGGTTGTGGGGACTCTCCCAGTGAAGTCCCGAGCCTTGTAGTGCCCCGGGTTGCCGGCGGGAGCAACAAGCCCGTCGGAACCCTAGTTTGCTCCGCCGCGGCCGTACGCCATATCCGTGGGTCCGGGGCCAGATATAAAATGCTGGGAAAGTTATGTAGGACCTAAGTAGACTCCCCATGAAGTTTCATGGGGAGTGGTCGAGTTTAAAAGCCGCAGTTTGATGCCCTAGGTCCGGGTTGCTTTGTCATGGCCGAGCTTGCTCCGCCGCCGCCGCCGCCGCCGCCGCTTTCCACCGCCGGCCACCGCACCAGGGAGCTCCCCCGCATCGAGGGAAAGCCATCTGGACCATTGCATGGACCTGTCCTCCTCTGTCTTGAAAGTTGCCATGAGAGCACCATAGATGGCCGCAAGCTTTGCACTCCAGCCATCCGCCGCCACTGGCCGCAAGCGCCTGTCCCTTTAGCACCCAAAGCACTTTCCTTGAGCCCCTCAAACTGTTGCTCGCCTTTGTAGCCCACCAGAACCAGAGTCATGTTGCATAGCCCATACCCGAGCTCTACCAAAGTTGCACCTTGGCCGAGGTTGTTCCGACGGTTATTCCGGCCGTCCGCTGCCTTCCACCGGCGGGGAGATGCCCAGATCTACCCTATTTGATGAGGCAAAGCTTCGGGTGCTGTCCTTTGCACCTGAAAGCTGCTGGTTTGTGTTGGCTTAAACTTGAAGCTCCAAGTTGGCCGCAAGTTCTTGCTCCGGCCTGTGGGTTATGTGAATAATGGATCTAAATAGGAAAAAAAATCACCTAGAGGGGGGGTGAATAGTTGTAAACAATAAACACACCAAATCGTTGCGTAAAAATTAACCCAATGCGCAAAATAAAAATATACGCAAGATTTTACGTGAAAAACTCCATCACAGGAGTAAAAAACCACGGGACCGATAACACAACGAAATCCACTAAGATTAAAACACGTACAAGGTGATTTACCGTAACACTACGACTCAACTTTTTTCATACGCTCCAAGTAGATCTTCTTCGCTCGCTCCACAACGCGCCTCGATCACACGATTTGCGTCCAACTTCGAATCCACGAAGTCCAACGTCGAATCCACGACGTCCAATCGAATCCACGGTCTTCACCAATTTTTAGTACGTATCGATCACACGAACGCACCTCGCTCTGAATCCACGAAAGCGGTAGCACCTTGAATCCACAAGGCTACGCGAATCCACGCGCCGATTGTCCTCTCGGAAATTGTTGATTTGTTGGTGATGATAATCCGCCGAATACTTAGATCAAAGATAGATAAGAAAACACCATCTAAGTATTCATCAATTTGATTCTACAAGAAATAAGAGTTTTGAAAACTCTAAAATCAAATTGATCAATATAGACGAAAAACATGAAATTGATCGTGCTTTCCTTTCTTCTCTATATGTGGATTTTTTATTTATTTTTCGGTTACCCTAAAAGATGAAAGTAGGGTTTATTTATAGGTTAGAAACCTTTGGAAAGATATAAGAATCAAAAACTAACTTATCTGGAATTTTTCGCGCACGGTGGTCCGGACTGCCATCTTTAGACAGAATTTTTTCAGAAAAACAAGTTCGGGGTTCGGACAGGAATTTTTTGATCCGGACTGTTCATGCGATTTCAGCAAAACCTGAGTTCGGGGTCCGAACTCAATAGGGACTGTTCTGGACTGGAATTCCGCATGAACTCAACTCTGTTCGGGGTCCGGACTGGAATGCCCTGATCCAGATCCTGAACACTCAACTTGTCCAGTTTTTTATTTTTATGCATTGTAAAATACTCCAAGTGTTTCTAAACTACACAAATGTATTCGGATCACTAAAATTATTTAGTTAAACGTACCTGATCCTTTTGAATTTATTCTTCTTGAGATTGATGTATATGATCCACAGTTCTTCATCTTTAATATTCAAGACTTAGAACACTTCACGAAATATGCCAAAATAAAATCTTTAACAATCTCACCCTTTGGCGGTTTCGTGACAAAACAAAAATCCACTTAAAAAATTCAAAAAAATATTTTTGTTATTATCACCATACAACAAAAATTTACATGAAAGATCCAAATAAATATAAGAGATAAACTCCTAATACAAACTCTAGACTTAGACGCTTGTACTCTCTACAAAAGAAACAATTCTTGACAAAAAAAATCATTAGATATCTCAAGAATTTAAACATTTAATAAGCAATCAGAGAGATAGAGTTTATACTCCTCATGACATTAATTATCAGATATGTATGAGAATAAGCAATCAAAGATTCACATATCATCTAATCATTAAAAGTCCAAATGTCATATGCAAACGATTTAACAAGTTCAAAATTATGTCAGTTATCGCAAGTAACTTGTTAGAAATATTACATGCCCAAATAGTTAGTCAAATAATTAGTAGATGGCATGTTCAAGTTCAACTTACCTTCAACTTACCTTCAAAGTTCAATGTTCTATATGTTCTCTCCCCCTTTTTGTCACAGAAAATCAGCAAAAATAAAAAAGAAGGGAGTGCAAAGTTCACAAATATCAAGAACAAAAAGTAAAAACCTGCAAGAGAAATGATTAGAATAAAAAAAAAGTCAGTCTGAGTCGTTGTCGTCTGAGCTGCTACAACCAAGTTTGGTGAAAATCTTCTTAACCAATTTGGTTAGAGATTTGTACTTCTTCAACTCAACTTGGGTTGCAGTAATCGCTGCAAGGTCTGTAGAGATCCGAACCTTGTTCAATTGCAATCCGCTCCTGTTCAGACGATAATCGTTGTTGTCCCCGGTAAATTGACGTAACAGAGGCTTCATCCTCTGAGGTATACGCTATCGCTACTGCTTGTGCTGTTGTTGCTGCTAGTGCTGTAGAGGCTGAAGATTTCTTGCTTCGAGATGATGTTGGTGTCTCATCCGGTTGGCTCGAGAGAGACTTCACAATTGTAGAATCATTGATAGTTACCAGACTATGCATATAAGTTGATGAACGAATATCTACATCAAACTTTCTCAAAATCCGCATTATAATCAACGGGAATGAAAGTCGCTCGGTAGGATGAGCATTTTCCACATATCTCGCCATCCTTGACCAGATAAGATACGAAATATTGAAATTTGATCCCAAAGAAGCTGCAGGGTGTGCAAGAAGATATAGAAATAACATTCTATCCCAACGAAGAACCTTTATTTGCATGTTTGGCAAAATGTTATAGCAAACAATGAATTTCAAAAATCTGTACTCCGGTCGAAGTTCTTTTGAAAGAACGGAGTTTCCCGCCGACTGAGTATCCGGCATACAAATTCCATCAACAACTGTCCTCCAAGTTGTATTTGTCATAACATGTTCCTTCATGTAATGAATCCCTTCTATTTGGGCATTCATTCCCAGCACTTCACCAATTAATTGAGGCGTGATCGTGAGCTTGGTGTTCCGAACCGTTGTGACAAATTCTTTAGGTCCGTCCTCATGATCTTGAAGCTGCGTAGCACACATGTAGAAAGTCCTAACGAGATGAAGACAATATCTTGAAGTTTCAGAAAATTTGTAGACTTGTGCAAGTCGTGCTTGATTAAACAAGGTTCCAAACACTGTCGAGCGTTCCCTGAGAGCTGCGACATTTACATGTCTCTCATCGATGCATTCTCGCTTCTCAAAGTCTTTTATCCTCTCTGTACTGATGTGTACAAAAACCTGTGGAGGTGGCTCACTCGCAAGTGGCTCTTCAATCTCAATTCCACGAGATCGACCCCTCTTCCGTGCAACGCTTTTCCTTTTCACAGACATTGGCTGCATCAATGCTTTCCCTTTCTCGGCGGCAGTAGGCGGAGTCTTCGCCTTTGTAGAAGCTGGGGCTTTGCCCTTCGATGCCGCTGTAGCCTTTGTTGCGGTTTCTTCAAGGACCTTATCCCAGTCCTCTGATTCGGTCTCCGAATCATCCAAAGAAACAAACTCTCCCTCGGTTTGAGACTTTCATGCTCTCTTAAGTTTGTTGGTCACGCGAGTGCTGACCATTGCCGTGATGAACACAATAATCCAGCCAAAAACCATTGCTGCCAGATTTTTGAAAACTAGGTCCTGTGAGCAAGAACTCAAAAATATGAAAAAATTATTTTATTTCCAAAATTTTAAAAATCATATCCAAACAATCTTTATCATGTATAAAGACTAGGAATCAAGATACTTTTGTAAAAAGAATTTTAAAAATAGATCAATCCCATGATTTTTGAAAATTCCTAAATTTTGCCTCAAAATAGAATTTTTAGAAATCGAAGCCCAAAAATCCGTTTATCAAATGAATACAAAGCATAGAACCAAATCTAAGGTGTCTAGAGTTCTTATTTCAAAAGAAATTTGATTAAAAACTGTGCAAAAATGAGATTGTACTATGAAATCTCTCACGTTTTGATGAACATAAGCAAAAATAGTGAAAAACAAGAATTTTGATCATAAGAACTTACTTGGATCGAGTGAAAACGAGTTGCAAAAGATCCAAATGCCCTTGATTCTAGAGAGAGAAACTCAAGGAAGCAAGAAACAAAAGTTTAGAATGAAAAGATTTTCAAAAACCTTTCGTTTCTATAAAAACCTAGCCGCGGTCTGGATCGGGTCGGGAGTTCAGTCCAGATCGGCTTCCCGCAGAAAAATCCCAGTGTTCGAGATCCGGACTGAGTTAATCCAGTTCGGACTGCCTGCAACTTTTTCTTCAGAAAAATTTGTAAAAATTCCAGAAAATCCAGAAAAAGTATGTAAGCATTTTTGCATATCAAGTTTAAACAAAAAGTATCGTTTCACATCAAAAGAAATAGATTATGCTAAATCTATCATTAATACTCAAATAATGAAACAAAAATTTACAAAATTTATATCCTCTAAAGTTGAGCAAATTCTAAACATCAATCACGATCTAATGAGTAATGTGTTTATCAAATCATCAATTAAACAAAAAAAAATAAAACAATAAGATCGACAGATGTTTGAAATCCCAAAAAAATTAGATAATGATATCTAGTCAATATGTTTTAGGGAGTGGCTCTTTGAGCATCTTTCAATTTGAAATCCCACCTTATACCAATCTTGGAATTCGACAATCACGATCTAATGAGTAATGTGTTTATGAAATCATCAATTAAACAAAGAAAATAAAATACTGAGATCGATAGATGTTTGAAATCCCAAATAAATTAGATAATGCTATCTAGTCAATATGTTTTAGGGAGTGGCTCTTTGAGCATCTTTCAATTTGAAATCCCACCTTATACCAATCTTGGAATTCGACAAAGTCAAGTATCAAAAATCATTTTATCAAGTAAACAAGAACACCATGCTTGGTAAACATGTGGTAGCTGCACACAGTACTCGGACGACCGAGGTGGTAGCTCTTTCCTCCATGTGGTGGTAGTTTTCACACTCCACTAAGGGATGTAACTCTTTCCACATCTTTTGAGCATGAAACAATAATTTATACTCTCCCTCAATTGACCATCAATTATATAAAATATTAAGTATTCAACCAACCATTGATCTCGTGTTCATACTTAACTTAATTATCAAATAAGATAAAAACTATACCAAGAGATCATTGAGTGAGAAATTAACTTTGATCAAATAAAGATGATATAAATGATCAATGCATCAAGAGAGTTATAATGATATCCAAATCATAATAAATTTTTCAAAACATGAAAAGATGCAATTAAAGTCAATTATACTAATATGCTCAGTTAATGTTCTATTTTACAAACAAAAAGAACACAAAACACAAAACAAAACCTAACCTAAGCAATGGTGTTCTTACTAAAAAAGTATGATAATGAAATATACAGATACACTCTATACCAGTATACAGCAATAGCAATGTCAGCCAATTAGCATTGATCAAGCGATCAACCGTACTACACCAAAGACTTAACATACCTATAAAAGACCAAGCAAGAAGAATGTTCGCCTACTAGGCCTTGCCGTCATGTTCACTGCTACTAACATATGATACATCGCTAGCCATCCGTTTTCTCTCATTCAAGCCTGGCAAACAACTCTTTTGTCTTAACGGCTACGAAATGTTCAGTAAGACACGAACAGCGATCCCACTTTATCGGGCGCATGAGAGAACGAAGGAGAGCATTAAGCTAATAAGTCGGTCCATCCCAAGGGCCGGCAGTCTCCGTGACGGAAAAAGCGGCATCGTTGACTCCAGAGCCAGAGAAGTAAGCGAAGGACCATCGGTAAGCAGCTCCGGTATCGGCAGCATTCGCGGTCTCAGTAGTATTCGCAGTATTAGTCTCAGTAGCATTTCTTATGGCAGCGGCAGAAGCACTGAAAATAGAAGTGAGCATCTCGGGTGTGAAGAAGCGGCATCGGCAGCGGTAGTACGATTCGCACCCTTTGAGCTTTGTCTACCGGTGGGTCGTCCTCTGAGTCACTCTCGCGAGCAAAAAAGAAAATAGATGGAATTCGAGCCCTTAAATGAGGGGGGGGGGGACGAGAAAGGTAAAGAGAAGGGGCCGTCATTGGTGGTCTCTTTTTCTCATAAATCACAAGTCACAATAAGACTGAGAAGGTTATGGTTTGTAATACCTCGACCTATGGGAAAGCTTATTCTCTCATATGGCTTGCGTGGCAGTGCTCCTTAGCTTCTCTCTCTTTAGCTGGCTTGGTTCCTGACTAGCCCGTCTCTCTCCCAAGAGCAAGAATACCGCTTGACTATCTTTAGTTTCAAATGAGGTATTAAACGGCTCTGTCAAGGCTACCTGGATAATCAAGAATATTCTGTGATGCGGGCGCCTGATCCACGGGATCCTCTATATTAATTCGACCAGCCCACGCCAAGCCGGTCATTACATGATTCTCTATTTCGCCAGTGGAGGCCGGGTTGGTTAGCTGTGACGCCCCACTTCCCAGGGGGTCACCCATCCTAGAACTACTCTAGCTCTAGCACGCTTAACTCTCATGTTCCTCTTGGATTTTGCTACCATCCAAAATGCTATAGCCGGGTTAGAGATTTAGTCCTATTATATCATTTATATAGAGGACTAATCCAAATTCCGGGGGTGTCACATTAGCAGCAGAGGAAGTTCTCCTTCCCCCGTTCAAGCTCCCTTCCTTAGATTTTAGATGGTTGGATCCTCCACCAAATCAATTGTCGAGAGGCTCTCCTAAATGTCTTATATAGGTCTTATCCATGTTCCTACCACTAATATGAATTACTATTCTTTAGCTTACCAGCTTAGCAGGATATACGATGCAGCTTTCCAGCGCTTCCTCTAGGGGTGCGTTCCCGTTCTTGCAACCAAATCAGTAGTGAAGCCTGGCACCTTACCAAATCAATCCAGAAATGCTGTCTTGTTTCGAGTTTTAGCAGGAGCTACTGGAGCTGATGCCATTGGCCTCTTGGCTCTCTATTCTTCCCTCTCTCCTTCTCAATCCATCAATGGTTTGTCTAAGCGAGGCTCCTTTCTCCTTGCTTGTTGCAGACGCCAGGCCTGAGAGCGAGACAGTTAAGGCGAGGTTAGGTTATCGCGTCATAGGGACAAGGAGAAGGTCGTGTAAGACGTTAAGAATATAGATAAGGAATATAGTCTCATCCCTTTTTGCTATATAACATTATTTTTCTTTCATGCGTCTCAGTTTATTCTTTTTCTTGCTAGGGCTTTGAAAGCAAGAACATCCAAAGTGCTTCCTGCTGTGTTCGGGATCTAGATCAGGACCGGGATAAAGAGTTGGCCAAAGTGCTTCATGCTCAGTTAAGCTTCGACGCGCCTTCGATACCAAGCTTTTTCGTCGACGCTTCTTCCGCAAGCTCCCCTGGGCTGACGGGAGGGATTTTTTGGCCGATTTCTACGGCATCGGTTTCGCGAGAGGTAGATCTTCGTTTTCCGTGTTTACCGCTCATCTCAGTTTTGGATTTTTATTGGGGTATTCGGAGAATCTTTGAACCCCTTTCTTGCTACTGGATTTTCTGGATAGCGGAGCTTGTTCGAGTTTTATCTCCACGCTCGGTTATCGGATTTCGGCCTATGAGGACTCGATCGACATCTACACTTCGCGAGGATCACAGTCGTATTTTTATTGGAATTTGTGGAGCTCATCTCGTGGGTGATATTTCAGCTTATTTCTGACTGATTTTGTCGCAGAATTGTAACCTTTGAAATTTTTGCTTACCGCAGTGTTTGGACTGTATCTTTGTGCCCGGGAGGAATTTTCAGGTGTTTTTGGGCTCTTGGAATCATGGGAACTTGAGGATTATCCACGTTCAGATTGGACCTTGGATCGACTTGCGCTTTCAGGTGGGTTGCTTCGTCTCCAAAACCAGTGGACGGTTCTCTAATTCTATGGAATAGCAAGCATGCATGATTGTGAGATGTGTTAGGAAGCATGTTAGGGAAAGAGATGATATTTTTCTTGTGTTGTTATTGAGATCATATCGGTTAATGCTTCCTATTTGTGTTAATAATTGTTATTAATGGAACTTGACCTAGCACCATGTCATATGATGTATGTTCAACCAGACTAGTAGAAACCTCCACTTGGGCTAGGTTCATTTATGCTTTAGACATCCACACTTTACATTCTATCCCTGGACATAGTGTTTTCTCGCCCGGATAGTAGGTCGAGTGGTCGAAATTTCTCTTAGTGTAGGATGCATGTTACACTCGTGCTTGGGGGTCAAGTGGAGTCGGGTAGATGTAGCTAGTCTTGTACCAGTGGCGGGAGCCGTTTGGGTAAACGGTGGTCCCGGATTGTCGAGTTCTTCGATTTATTTGTCGCCACTGTGTTAGTGGCAGTGGCGTACCAGTGATAGCAGGACCTTGAATCCAGAATCTTTTTGGACACACATGATTTCAGTAAACCAATATTTTTCTTCCAAATGTCGAAGGGTCGCCGGAGTCTGTTCTTGTCTGATTGGGCGAAGACATTAGCCTTTCAGGGTTTGGGAATAAAACTTGTTTTCTAACTGATTTTTCTAAAATAGCAAAAATTTATTAAAATTGATTTCCTTAAATCAAGATGGTTTTACAAAAAGGAACTACTTTTAGTCCTCACCCCGCGCCGGTTCGAGTGAAAATGGTTTTCGGTAATAAATATCACATTTTCTGTAAACTTCTTCACCCGAGAGAGTTCGAATGATCTGGATTCTAAGGGCTGCCTTTTTCTTTGGGTCGAGAATAATGAGAGGCTATGCCTAGAGCCTGTTCTTGATTGATTTAGGTTGTAGGTTATAGTCTTTCGGGGTTTTCGGACCCCTCATTGTTGTCGGCTGTGGAGTATACCCAGCTAGTGAGTTTGCATGTTGAGTTGATGTCCTATTTGGGGAGCCGTTGGGTTGACGGCGGTCCTGGCTGTCGAGTATTTCCAGCCCGTGAGTTAGAGATGTGATGTTGGTTATTGTCGACCTTGTTGATTGTGGATTTGGATTATAGCCTGCATGAGCCATATTGAGCTCGACAGAGATGCGCGGATACTTTCCTCGGTGGGGTCGCGCCCCTCGAGTGCCGCTCCGGAGCTGGGCCTGTTACTTTGCTATCGCGACTTGTCGACGCAGTCCTTCTGGCTGGGCAAGTTTTGGCAGTCACGGACGCCCTACATAAGTCCAGTCCTCCGTGGATGTAATGGCAGTAGGTAGGCGCAGGTTTGACTGGACCCCATGTGGCAGTCACTGTGATTGGGTTGATTGAGTATATTGGGTTAGAGTCGATGCATCATTTTCATCTGTATCACCCTTTGAGCATTGTAGATAGAGGCATGATAGCTGTAGATTTCTTTCCAGCTTATCTTTACATTATTTTAGTTTCATGTTATCTTAGGCCTCTAATAAACTTAGTGGGCAGACCGTCGGGCTTGGTGGCGGTACCCACTGAGAACTACGTGACGGTGTAGTTCTCACACCCGCTGTGGTGACAGGTTTTTCTGAGGTAGCTGTTTCGACTTCTGTTCGAGCGGAGACAGCAGTTCGAGATGAGGGAGTCACGAGCTAGTTCCCTACCCATCATTGGAGTATAATGGTACCATTTTTGGAGCTTTGTAGTATAGTCTGCTGGATTATAATAGATAGTTACTTTTGAGAGTTTTATTTTTGAGAGACTTATGTATTGTGAGGTTCAGATTTGTACTATTTGGAGATTTATTATCTTATTTCAGTAATATACTTTTCAGCTCTGATATTTGTATAGCTGTAGTATTATCTTTTGCAGGTTAGACACTTCGTCCATACCGGACTTTCTGTATGGGCGGCCGATCTGTTGGCGGGCCCGGGTCGTAGTTTCGACCCTGGGGCGTGACAAAAAAGAAGGAACTCATTGAGGGTCCAATCTCAAAGATCCAGGTCTTCACATCGACAATCACTCGAACGGCACATCAAGCGATTACCGAGAGGGCATTGTTGAGACCAAAATTTTTGCCACCTAAGGAAGTGACACGTGGTGTATACCTTCGGCTAAGGACAATCAGCCGATAGAAGAATGAGTCAACAAAGAGGAACTTGAGTCTTTAGCAAGACCGACCTCAATCAGGCGAGAGCGCGGTACGTGGCGCATGCCATTGGCTAAAGGCATCAGCCGATAGGAGAAATGGCCAGCAAGAGGATTATCGCCTCATCGAGAATCGACCTCGACCGAAGGCAAACATCAGACCGCCTCAGTCGAGCGATGAAAGAGGCGAAGTCAAGGTTAATTCTCGGTTGCTCGAACCGCAGAAGGAAAGATTCTAGAAGGAAGGAGTGCGAGATTTAGGTGCGAATCTCGTAACTAACTCTAGAACGGCAAGCAGCACCCAGCATAGGAAAGCACCAAAGATCACGCTTCGGCGCAACGATTAGGGGATAAACCTGGACGAAAAAACGACTACTATCCTATTGGGAAAATCGACTCAAAAGGAAGTAGTTGAGGAATTCACGATAATTCCCCTAAATTACGCTGATTATTCAAATCAGCGATTATACGCATGGTTCGTAAATGTATAAATAAGCGAACCATCGATGAAAAATGGGTCATACAACCTCGTAAGCCAGTGACCACCCCTGCTATTTCATATCTTTCATATCTGCATTTACCGCATTTTCTAGGAGTAGACTTAACTTGTAATTGGTTCCTTGTTACCCCCATTTCCAAGCAATACAATTCTTAATCGGCTTTTTGGCCGTGCCAAATCCTTTGTTCCCAAAATTTCAATTCGGCTCCTCTAGGCCGAATCATGTATCTCCAAACCCCAGTTCGGCTAATCTAGGCCAAACTTCGCAAGAGTTTGATTGAGAAGAACCCGACCGAGCAGATCCCTCTTCGGCTTGATCGCTTGATCCTATTGGCACGCGGCGCATCACACTCAGAGGATCAACCTCACGGGCCGATCGCAGACCGAACCCGGTCAACGGTCAAAGCCACTTTTCAGCCCCAACAACCCCTTAGTCATATTATTTTTCGAACCACCTACTAAACCCTTAGGTCCCACTATCATCCTAACCGCACATCCTTTCATCCAAGGGTTAAAATCCTAATAGCACAAATGACTTGATGCTATTAATAGTATAGTAGCCTAGTTATATTGTCATGCCTCGGGAGCAATTTAAAAGCAAAAAGCAGCCCTAAATTTTTTTTTTTTTGAAACAGGCTCCCGCGTGGCACATGCACAAACCCACCACATATACAAGATCTCCCTTGTATATGCACGGCATCCCTATGTACAACACATAGCCCGAATAAAAACATCAACCACCGTGCCTTAAAAGTTATAATCACCAGAGTATGAATTTGAAAATATTAACATCTCATTCCATTAAACGGCACACCCGGCGCATCAATAGGTTTGAAAGGATAAATCCACAGGTTTTATAAACAGTGCCGACACTTAATTTTCTAAAGCCATTTTCGCAATTCCTTTTTAAGTGTGAAAACCCGCGTCTACACGACGCATCCATAAAACTACGATCTGAAAACATAACTCTACAAAGTGTAAGACCGTCTCAACATCCACACCACCCACGTCCACATGCACAGTACGACAACAAGGGAAAAACCAATTAAAAATGAAAGAAGGAAAAGGAACCTGACCGAGGTAATCTCACGTCTCACCAAAAAGCGTCCTCACCATCGTCCTGATCCCCAGACCCGACCAAACCTGTCACACAATGGAAGTCAGCGACACGAAGAGTACAGATGTAATATAACGATAAGTATAATGCTAAAGGGTACAGATAATAAATCAAACTATAAAACCAGAACATCCACAACCCCATCCTGCAATCAATCATATCCTTCTCGAGAACCTGAACTGAGCACCTGCCATGTCGGTCCGGGGACCTCAGGCAAAAGAAAACCGTCCCACTCTCACCTTGGTGCATGTTAACCTCCCACCGCACGAATGCAGCACCGCAAATAGCCGCAAGGGGCCCCCACTAACGTCACCTTGTGGGGTTCACGGGTCATCAGACCACCTATCTGGAAAAGTACACCGACACGGTGGCCAAACCGCTGGTGTGCGTGCAAGCGCCATGAGCATAGTAACCATAATAAAACGAGTGTCATAAACACCTGCGACACTCGTTGCTCCAAAAGTATAAGTGCCGATACACGTGCAAAACATGGGGTTAGTCATCAACTCATAATATCGTTCAAACCAAAGCTACCGTACTCATAAGTAACATAGCTGTAAGCAAAACGTCAATAACGAAGAAAGGGAAGGCTCGATATGTTCCAACCGACGAACATCCCCTTTTTCGGATAAAGGTACCCACCTTCCGACTTCTGAATAGTCGCACCGATCACTGTCCCGATCGCAAGTATGCCCCGAACGTCCATACCGTTATTCGGAGAGGGCAAACTACCCATCCAATCACCAACCGCGACATTCGTTCATCCGGAGGTCCACGTCACCCATAATATCCCTTAATGTGATATAACATAACAATAACAATTTATGCAACCAAGAGGTTCTAAGGGTGTACCCACCTGAAACGGAGTCGTGCGCCCGCGACCCTCCTAAGCAAACAAAACCTTACGCGGGCCTACTAAAATAACCAAAAGCACCAATTAACATTTTAACCCAAACTGGCAATACCCCTAACATCAAAAGATAGAAAAACTGTGCAAAAATCCGAAATTGCCGAAAAAAGGAATTCTATAGGTGTACCGAAAATAACAGATAAAAATTCCGGTGGCAAAACAAAAGGCCGGATTTAAAACGGTACCCCGTTATCCCAAAACAACAAGCCGATGACAAACTCTGCGTCAAGAGGACTGCACCGTCAAGTAGACTGCACCGTCCGGCGGACTACGCTGTCCAGCGGACTGCATCGTCAAGCGGACTGCACCGTCCAGCGGAATGGACCGTCAAGCGGACTGCATCGTCCAACGGACTGCACCGGCAAGCGGACTGCACCGTCAAGCAGACTGCACCGTCCAGCGGACTGCACCGTCAAGCCAAAAACCGTCGACGCATACGTCAAGTAAAAACTGTCAAACCAAAACCGTCAAGTCGAAAACCGTCAAGCCAAGATGTTGACGGCAGTGGCTTGACCCGCGCGGACTGCCGCGCGGACACTGGCTGCGCAGGCTGCGCGGCGGTGTGGGTTGCGGGGAGGCGCAGGCTGCAAGGGCGCGCGGGCGGCGGTCTGACAGCAGCGCGCGGCGCAGCCCCAGCAGCATCATGGTGCAAGCCCGGCAGCAGGGCGGCGCGAGGCTGGCAGCGGCGCGGCGCGCAGCGCAAGCTGCAGCGCGCGTGGGCGCAATCAGTAGCACGCGCGGGCGCATGCAGCTCGCGCGCGGGTGCAAGCAGCACGCATGCGGGCGGCTAGGGCATCTACGCATGGCCGGCTAGGGCATCTGCGGGCGCGCGGCTAGGGCATCTAGCTAGCGGCGGCGGCTAGGGCATCCAGCGGCGGTGGTGGCTAGGGCATCCAGCGGCGGCGGCGACAACCCCGCGCGGGCCCAGCCCCGCGCGGGCACGCGTGAGCAGTGCGGTAGCCCCGCGCAGGCATGTGCAGGTAGCGCAACGGCGCGGTAGCCCCGCGCGGGCACAGCGGCGGCACGGCAGCCCCACGCGGGCACAGCGGCGGCGCGGCAACCCCGCGCGGGCCCAGCCCAGCACGGGCACGCACAAGCAGCGCGGTAGCCCCGCAGCACGCCTAGCTGCGGGCGCGGCGCGGCCCCTAGGGCGCGCGGGCAGCGCGCAGGTGGCGGTTTGCGGGTGGCAGCGCGTGGTGGTGGCAGCGGCTCGGCTAGGGCATCGAGCTACGGCGGCGGCGGCGGCTAAGGCATCTAGCGGCGGCTAAGGCATCGAGCGGCGGCGGCGGCTCGGCTAGGGCATCGAGCGGCGGTGGAGCCACCGTCGACGAACCATAGCAACCCTGCCGAAAAACCAAAAACTCGTCACAACGAACCAAAACCAACGAAAACCAAACGAAAACCGTCGAACGAAACCATTGAACGAAACCAACGATAAAACCGACGAACGAAAGACAACGATCAAATTAACGAACAAAACCAACAATCAAAACAACAAAAGAGAACTAACGATCTCTTACCTTGCTCCGACGGAGAAGACGACGCGATCCCGATTTCCGCAGACGGTGGTGCGTCTGGATTCGCTCCCCGGTATTGGCAACGTTTTCGGTCTCGGTCTTCGGCACGCACGGCGAGGAAGAAGAAAGAAGAAGCGATCTTTTCCAAAATTAGGGTTATACGATAATTGGGATATTAATATCTTTTATTTATATTTATTATTTATTTATTTTCATTGTACGTACGAAAATCCCAATATCCGATATTAAAAATAAAAAGGGATTTTACCACCGCCTTCCTTGATAAGCGTGCTGATCCTTCAAAACGTCCCGTAACCACTATCTTGAATCCTGATGCACCAACAACACCTAACGGGTCACGAGAACTTTCAAACTTACCTTTACGGACCCGCTAACATTGAAACCCTCATTCAGGAAGATCCGTAAGTCGGATTTCAGATCCGATCACATCGTCGTTCTTTGTTTAACGAGCTCTATTGCGATACGATAAAAGCAACCCAAAAAAAAACCATCTGAACCAACGTTAAGAAATTCCCACCTAAATCTAGCTTAATACCAAAAGTCGATAATTAGGAAAAAAAGAAACATTGTTATTATCTATATATATATATATATATATATATATATATATATATATATATATATATATATATATATATATATATATATATATATATATATATATATATAGGAAAATGCTACTTGTACACCCCATTTGGGGGTGTACATCACACACCCCACCCATCCAATGGGTGGGGTGTGGTGAGGGGTCACTTCACAATTTGTGAAGTGACCCCCCCACCCTTAGATGGGTGGGTGTAAGATGTACACCCCCTTTGGGGGTGTACATGTAGCATTACTCATATATATATATATATATATATATATATATATATATATATATATATATATATATATATATATATAGTTCGGCTACTGTCGTTTTAAGAGGACGGAGACCTTTGTCCTCCCAAATCATTTTCGATGATAGAGATACAGAATCGATGATCGGAACTGATAAAGTTGATCTAAAATATTTAAAATTTATAGAAACTAAATTTCATAAATTTTAAAAATCGTTATCAAATTCATCGAAGAGTCAAAAAATAAACAACCAAAAACAAATAATCTTGTAAAAATGGATGTTAGACTTTCTTAATTTATAATCTTAGTTATCAAATGTTATATAAATAGTATAAAAAATTTTCTATCAAAAATTCAAACGGTTTGAATTGTTCTACACTATTAAACAAGCAAGCGGTTCATATAGGTCACCAAAAATAATTGATTTACTCTAGTGTATGTGGCAAAGGGCTTTGTGGTTGGTTCCTGATATTTCGAATTCGAAGTCTAGTTGCTTTACATTTCTAACTAAGTTTATATCTATAAACGAAGCGGGTAGCATGCTATCTTTCTCTCAAAAAAATTATAATAATAATTGATTTTGTGTTCTTTCGATCACTATATAAATAATTTTTAAAATTTATGAAATTTAGTTTCTACAAATTTTAAATATTTTAGATCAATTTTAACGGTTCCAATCATCGATTATTTATCTCTATCGTTGAAAATGAATTAGGAGGACACAGGCCTCCGACCTCCTAAAAGTATAGTAGCTTCTCTCTCTCCCTGCCTCCCTCTCTCTCTCTCTCTCTCTCTCTATATATATATATATATATATATATATATATATATATATATAAAATAGAGAAAGAGACCCAAGGGGCCCACTATCGTTCTATTTTACCAACTACTTACTTAATCCAAGGGGGCTCGATATCGTTCTAATCACACATCTTTTTATTCAATGGCTAAAAAACTATAAATACCAATGATTTGGTATTTTTACAAGTATAGGAGCTCAGTTATATATATATATATATATATATATATATATATATATATATATATATATATATATATATATATATATATATATATATATATATTACTGAGATCGAAATTTGATTTAATAAGTAAAAATAATCAAAGGAATAGATCTAACGGAGAAAAATTTGGTAACACCAAACGCTTTATGCTATTAATAGTATAGTAGCCGGACTCTCTCTCTCTCTATATATATATATATAGAGAGGACTCTTTCTCTCTCTATATATATAGAGAGAGAGAGAGAGAGAAAGAGAGAGTTTGGCTACTATACTTTTATGAGTATAGACTCATTCATACTCATAAGTTTTCGGTTCTTAAATGAAAGAATATGTGGTTAGGATTATAGTGATTTTCTAGAGTAAAATGTTTGTAAAAATACCAAACAATTAGTACGTATAAATTTTTTACCGTTAGATCCATCTCTATGATTAATTTCAACTCTTAGATCATGCTATTTCATCAACCGCCCATTAAACCCAAATGACCCGCTAAATTTTTTTTTATGCAAGGGCTATAACCTATACGCACCAAGATACTTTACAAAAAACCTTTATATATATATATGATTTTATATTTAATTTATATTTGGAAAATTTTGATTTTAATAGAAAATATTTTAAAAATATTTTAAAAATAATAATTGTTTCAAATTCAAATTTCAAAATTTTGATCAGATTTATTTTTTTATAAATTTTAAAAATTACTCAAATTTGAATTTAAATTTTAAATGTAATTGCCAAATTTTAATTTATATTTCTGACATAACGCCCAAAATTCAACCCGTTAGAATATTTAATAAGTCGTTGCAACTTGTCAGTTGCGAGTTGCAACTTGCAACCCACTCCGTCCGACCGGTCCGGTTAACCAATAAAATAAAAATATCTCAACCGGTTCACCATCGGGTTCTCCGTGCTACTATAATCCGACCGAACCGGGTTCACTTTTTTCTTTTTCTTTTTTTTTTCTTTTGTCGCATTATTATTAGTCGCGACACGCGAACGGTGCTATCTCATGTAGCGCGATTTCCACATATAGAGAAGCCGAAGCAGCTAACGATCGTAAACTCCAAAAACAAGCTAACTTGAGGAATACATAATAAACCACTTACAAAAAACCTAATCCATACGATCTAATCCACACACATAACACACAGCATGCAACAACAAAAAAACAAAAAAAAACAAAAAAAAGATTGAATCAAAGTAGAGATTTGAGCGATCGAGCTTTCACTGGCTTCCTCCCTCGCTTCCGATAATTCCTCCTCCTCTTCTCAAAACCATTATCATCATCGTCGACGTCGCTTTCGTCGCCATTATCGATGCTCTCTTCGTCGCCGCCCGCGACGGGAGAGTCGTCGTTAGCGTGCTCGTCCCGAGAATTATCCCGCCCGCCTTCGTCGTCGTCTTTTTCTACTTTTTCTTGTCTTTCTTCTTTCTTTTCTTCTTCTGCTTCTTCGGGCTGTCGTTGTTCGGGGGAATTGATGCTGCTTCCGCCTCTCCTCTTCCCGCGCCACGGGCCGAACCCGGAGTAGTAGTAGTAGTAGAAGTTGGAGCCGACTGCTTCGGCGGATTTCTTCTTCCGGGTTTTGGAATCGGCTCGGGCGGACGAGGAAGCACTTTTGCTGCTGCCGCTGCCGCTGGCGTAGCTGGTGCTGTAGGAGCGGAGCTGGGTGAGGTGGTAGTGGCAGAGAGAGTGAGGGTGGTGGGCGGGCCGCTTGCAGTGCCAACCCTTGCCGTCGCTCTTCTTGCAGGTCGCGACCTGCTGCCCCGACCCCGACCCCGACTCGACCACAACCACGGCAGCTTCGTTACTGCTCGCCCAGCTGATCTCCTTCTCCTTCTTCTTCTTCTTCTTCTTATTCTTCTTCTTCGCCTTCGCCTTCTTATTATCGTCAGTCTTCTTCTTCTTCATCTTATCCTTCTCTACTGCCGGATACTCGTCCAATATTATATCCTCTTCTTCCTCCTCTTTTGCGTTCGCGATGGGCTCGTCGAATCCTTCGTACTATATACGAACGAAGACGAAGAAGAAGCGATTGGGGATGATGACAGTAAGGAGAGAAAGGATAGGGAGAAAGAAAACAGTGGAAAGAAGAAAGGAGAAGCAGCGACAGTAAATAGCAGCAGTGAGAGGCCCGATTGATCGAGATTCGGGAAACGAACCCGATCTAGGGTTTCCTCTTTTCTTTTTTTTTTTTAACTTTATTCCCCAAAAAAACCCCAAACCCTAGCGCGCCCCCACACGAGCAAAATTGCAAGGAAGCGGAAGCGAAGCAGGAGCATCCGATCCCGGATCGGATCGCCTCGTCTGAGAAATTCCTAGCACTACGATCTCCTTTTAGAGATCCCGATTTTAGGGCTCGCGACGAAACCCTAATACAGTGGGCGAGGGCGAAGCATTCGAGTATAGAAACCCTAGGTTGCAAATAAACCCTAGATTCTAGAAGCTTCTGGGGTGATTGCTAAGTTAAGGGGAGTATAATGGGGGGAGGCGCTGACCTGGGGATCGGCATCGTCGTCGTCGTCGAGATCGGGGATGAGATCCCACGGGGAGCGGTTGAGCTCGCAGAGGACCCCCGCAGGGGCGGCGCCCACCACCCACGGCAGTGGCGGCGGCTGCTGCAGCGGCGACGGCGGAGGCTGCGGTTCCGCCCACGGGTCGGGTGATTGGGGCGGCGAGGGGTACACCGCCTCAGCTGAGTCCAGAGGCTTGGAGGCGCACCTCCGGATCCGCATGGCTCGGAGCAGAGGGAGGCGGGAGGAAGAGGACGAAGCTAGGAGGGGCCACGAGGAGCTACAGATTTAGGGTTAGGGTTAGGGTTCGGGGTCGGGGATCTTCGGGGTAGGGGAGGGGACGAAGGAATGGGGGCGAAGGGTTTCGCTCTCTTTTTTTCTTTTCTTTTTTTTCTCTCTCTTTTTATTATTATTATTATTATTATTTTAATATTGGTGGCGTCTGAGTCTCCTCCTCGCTATATACGGCTTTTATTGAAGAGGTTTTATATTTTATTTTGCATTCTACCAAACGGGCTCGGCTACGACCAAAACTACGGAAATGCCCCTCGTCACGCGCCTCGAATCAGGCGTTGGTGGAGGGAGTGGTCTTTTTTATTCGTGCAACGGCTACAAACACTGACGTGTGGGTCCTCTCATTGTGGGTCCCACGTGTCAGAACAGGATGCGAGCGTGATATGCAACGGTTACACCGAACACCTTGTCCGTGAAGGTTGGGGCAACATGGAACGCTACTGTTCAGGTGAGGAGTTTGGTAAGAGAGTTTTGGATTAGTTATTAGATTCTCTTTAACTTTAATACAAATCGGAGATTGTGAGATTTTGCGGCCGTTTAATTAAGACATCTTAACTTAGCACCTGCTTTGCCCTGCTGTAACTGAGTATGTACTATATACAAAAGATTTTTTTTTTTTTTTTTTTTTTTTTTGTTAAAACTTACAAAACGTATCTAAATTCTAAATTATTTTAGTTTTACTATCTATTTTTTTTAAATTGTTTGATTTGAATTAGTCAGCAACGCTTTAACTTTAAATTTTGAATTTAACTACTATACTTCATACAATTATCGTAACTATAACTATATTAAAATAAGTATCATTAACTTATACAAATTAATAAATTAAAATATTAAATAGTAAAATTAAAATATTGAATGATTCGGTAGCAGATTCAAAATGATTTATAATTTAAATAAATTTTGTATTTATTTTATTTATTTATTTTAGAAAATCGTCGAATTTCCAAAGTATATCTGAATTTAAAACACCTCTATAAAAGTTTTTTTTTTTATTTTATTCTCTAATATATAGTTTTTCACCATTTAAGTTTTTCAACTAATTTAACTTTAAGAGATAGGCCAAACTTAAGAAAATTTACTATATTTCTTCCTATGTTTTTGTGTAAAAATTAGATAATTATAATCAAGTTCATTGATTTCTTAAAATACCCAACTAATTAAACTACTTTTTTCAAAAAAAAATTAATGTCCTTTTTTTTTTTTCGCATGTGATGTGTCCGTGTGCGCTTCTATGAATATAATGAATTAAGTGATATTTGAAAAGAAAAACAATACTCTATATATATCAAAATATATGAAATTTAATAAAGTTAATTACTTAGTGAAATATAAATTAAAGTTTGGTGCTCTAGTTGAAACAAATGGATCAAGTTTGGTAATCCAACTGAAATTATGCTTGGAGTTAATTAAGTAACCAATGGTTTAACATATCCTCATTATATTTTTTTCATTAGCGAGTATTTTATTTTAAGTAACTACAGTAAAAGGCGAAGACAAAAAAATCACAGCAAACCAGCATTTATTCAGATTCGACGTTATCAAAATCGACTTCTATTCGACCTGTTCGATGAATGCCCGGCCAGTAAAAAAGCACATTCGATCGGATCGTAAATTATGCCTTAATTTGTCTCTTTGATAACGTGTACATTCATAAGATCACATCAATTGAATGTAGTGCACTGTGACCTGAACCTAAAGCTAAACCTAGTTCGAGTTGAATGCTTGAGCCACTTTTCTATTTTAGAACATGTTATTTGGAATAAGGATAATATTTTTTTGTAATTACCAACTGATGCGCAGTTACTCTGCAGCCTAGCGTGTAGAAGAACTCTCTGTGCGTGGAATTATCTCACCATTGATACACTCAAATTATCTAATACGGATGATTCAGATGCATCCTGTTGTTGCTGATAAATAAATAGTAGAATGATCTATATATATATGGAAAATGCTAGATGTACACCCCAAATGGGGTGTACATCCTACACCCACCCCATCCTAGGGGTGGGTGAATTTCACTCGTCACATCGACTGACGAGTGGATGAATACCCACCCTAGGATGGGTTGGTGTAGGATGTACACCCCATTTGGGGGTGTACACCTAGTACTACTCTATATATATATATATATAATTTGAAGTCCATGTCCCCACCATGTACGTTGTCTTCCTAATTAAGCATAGTTTTATAACCATATTAAGCTGTGGACGTACCGCTGAATTATTTATCATCTTCCTTATCATTTTTTGTAAATTATCACCACAATAATCATAATCTAATTTACTGGTTGTTACACGAGACAGGTGTTGTGCTTCAAAAATAAACACTATGGACCTACATATAGACAAAATAATATATATATATATATATATATATATATATATATATAATAAAATTAAAATTTTAAATATATATATAAATTATTGTGCGGTAGTGATTTTAAGAAAATGAATGTAAATGATAGATAGTTGAATAATCTTTTGGCTCCAAAGATCAAGTAATATTGCTATTACACATTCAATAGCAATTTATTAACATGCTGAGATGGAAGCCTAGCTTTAAACCTTTAATTGGTTTATTTGTGCAATTCGGGATGGTGTTATTTATAGGCAAAATGGTACATGTGATAGCAACATTGAACAATTAAAATTTGTTGCATCAGCATAAACCATTGTTATTTATAATATTTTAAGAATCTATATCTTATGGTTTGTTTGGTATTGAAATTATTTTAGAAATAAGAGGGATATTTTATTTATCCCTCCAAACACATCAGAAATTATGAGAATATTTTATTTCAGTACAAGTAGAATAAGTGGTAACACCCTTTTGCTTTTTTTTCTTGAATACCCTCCGACGTCTCTCGAGACATTATTTCTCATCTCATTATTATATAATAAAGTTTGAGGGCAAAAAGATTATTTAAAACAACTAATATTTTTTATTCTTCTTATTTCTCATTATCATACTAAATACAAAATCTCTTATTTCTTGAATTATACTAAATATTTTTTTTACACTATTTTCATACTTTATATTTATCTCTAAAATAGTTAGTTCTGTGTTATTCCGTTATCAAACGAGCCCATAGTATTTGTTAGTCCCATCTAATAATAATTGGAGAATAATTTTTATTTATTAGATTATTAGAGGGATAAAATATAAGATACATGGTTGAAGGGAGAGGTGGGTTCGAATGTGCACGTGTCAGGCCTTTATTGGCTCAACATTTTTTAAAAAATATAATCCCTACATCTAGTGCATGCATACATCTTATGCACCCTCTATTAATACTATTATTTTATTAAGTTAATCGAATCAGTATACCAATTGTGTCCATTTTGTGTTTCTTTTGGATATGCTTCTGATAAGATATAAATTTATTTTTGAGTGTATAAATAATATTATTCAACTTTTAATAATCAAATGCATTAGAGCAGTCAATATATTGTTCTACCTACAGCTTGCACATCCGTCAGAAAAAGAAAAGAAATTATAAAAATGCATGCCAACAATATAAACGTGTCTTTTAAGACACTGAGGTTTTGTTTATTTCGGAAATAAAATTTGGAATAAAATTTTGTTTGAGTCTTATTTTTTAAACGTGTTTGGTTAATTATGGATGGAAATAATAATTTTCGTCTTTCTATAATAAACTGGTATAAGGCTGAAACTACTGTTTTATTTTTTTTCTGAAACAAAACTTATTCCCATTTGAAAATAAACTTAATTAAAGTAAATATAATTTTAATTATTATATTAACTCTTTAATTAATTTAATATTTTAACTAATCTAATTATTTTATTAACTAATTATTTAAATATTTAGATAATTAACAAATTAAATTATTAAAATATTTATAGTTAATTAAATTATTAATTATTAATAATACTCATTAATGTTAATTATTTTATTAATTAATTGAGAATAAATTAATATAATTTTAATTATTGTATTAACTTTTTAATTAATATAATATTTTTACTAATCTAATTATTTTATTAACTAATTATCTAACTATTGAATAACTAATTAATTAATTTATTAAATTATTTGTAATTAATTGAATTATTTATTAATAATACTCATTATTGTTAATTATTTTATCAATTAATATTCAGAATTATCTGACAATAATTAATTAAATAAATTAAATTATTATTTAATTAATATTTTATATTAATTATTTAGATAAAATATTATTATTTTAAAATTATAATTACTTTTATTCTCATTATTTCAATCTAACTATTCAAACGTTATTTTTTTTATTTCTAGAAACAACCTAATTTTCATCCAAACGTAAAATTTGTTTTGTTCTTACTTGTTTCTAAACTTATACCTATTTCTGGAATAAACAGTTTTACCTTATATCTAAACCAAACGCAACCTGAAAATTACTTTCCTCGGAAAAATGAACAACATGCTTTTTTTTTATTATTTTATTTTTATTATTATTATTATTATTATTATCCGAGGAGCAATGCTACATGTACACCCCGAAGGGGTGTATATCATACATCTCCACCATTTTAATGATGGCGATATCTTTTACGGGTCACATCAAGTGACCCATCATCACACCCCCACCTTTAGATGGGTAGGGATGTGAGATGTACACCCCTTACGGGTGTACACATAGCATTTTCCTTATCCGAGTACAAATATATGAAGATATTTTTAGCCATAGATTTTTTTTAGTAGCACTGCTCGTACACTTTAAGATTATTTATATTTTATTTATTCTAAGGTTTATATATATATATTTTTATCTTATTAATTTTATTTTAAAGGTATATAGTGTTACACCAACTATTTCTAGTGCAAGTGGCAAAGGATTTGTTAGGATTTGATTAGATTTGTAGTTGAATTCTAGTTGGATTAAGATTAATATTTAAATCTTAAAGAGATAAGTTTGTTAAGATTTAAATATTAATTAGAGTAAAAATCTATTTAGATTAGGATTTGGATAGTTTTTTATGTAAGCTATAAATATACCATATGTGTTATTATTTGAAGGGTGTTAAGGTGGATATACCCACAGTGGTGGTAATATTCATGGAGGTGGTGGGGGCTAGGACTTAGCCACACCCATATAGTAGTATCTACACCCATGGTGATGGTAACACTGGTGGGGACTAGGATTTAGCCACATCCATAATCTTCTAAGTTTATAGAAGACGAGAAAAGGGTGAGAGAGATTCAGGGTGAGGGCTCGAGGAGAAGCTACTCTATTGTAGAAGAGGAGTCGGTGTAATCGGTGTAATTCTTCTCTTGGTTAATGAATTTTACTTCACCCGCATATTTTTTGTTTTGGTTTTTTTCTCTTTTTTGTTGTATTGGTTTCAGTTTTGTTGAGATGACGGGTTTATGGCCAAAACCTGATTTAACGTTTCCACTGCGAAATCCCAATATTATGCGGTACCAACGTGGATTGCGGTGAGTGGGTTGCGGATTCATATAATCTGGTACCGGGGCGAGTACCGAATGAATTTTATTTCACCAACGTATTTTTTGTTTTGGTTTTTTTCTCTTTTTTGTTGTATTGGTTCCAGTTTTGTTGAGATGACGAGCTTATGGCAAAAACCCGATTTAACGTTTCCACTGCGGAATCCCAATATTATGCGGTACCAACGTGGATTGCGGTGAGTGGGTTGCGGATTCATATAATCTAGTACCGGGGCGAGTACCGAATTTTTCCAACAATTGGTATCGGAGCTAAAGGTTGCCAATCCTCAAGAAAGATCGACGGAGATGGCCACGAAGTTCGAAATCGAGAAGTTCGACGGCAAGAACAATTTCGACTTGTGGCAAATTAAAGTTTGAGCCGTTTTGGTACAACAGAATTTGGACCAAACGTTGAACGAGAAAGTGGCAATGCCGGCGGAGATTACGGATGCAGCATGGGAGAAGATGGAGTGGAAAGCGTTGAGTACGCTTCATCTATTATTAGCAGATGATGCTCTTTACAACATAGCCAACGAGTCGACACCGGCGAAATTGTGGAAGAAATTGGAAGATCTGTACATGACAAAATCCCAAATGAACATATTGTATCTGAAGCAGCGATTGTTCACGCTGCGGATGTAAGAAGTGGCTAGCCTACATGAGCATCTGAACGAGTTCAACAAGGTGGTGACCCAGTTGACCAGTATCGAAGTCAAACTGGATGATAAAGATAAGGCGTTTATTTTACTTTCTTCGTTACCGGCGACATATGAGCATCTGGTGGCCACGTTGCTTTATGATAAGGAGACCATAAGCGCGGAGGCGGCCACGGTGGCATTTCTCTCGAATGAGATGCGAAAGATGACTCAGGAGTCCGGCATGCAGAGTCATGACACAACTTTGATAGTAAAAGCGAAGAAGAATGTAAAAACATTGGCGACCGAAAGTAGACAAAAGAAGTCGTTATCCGAGGTGGAGTGCTTCTATTGTCACAAAAAGGTCATATTAAGCGCAACTATCATAAGCTTAAGGATGACTTGAATGAGTTAAAGCGGCAAAAAGGAAAAACTGTTGTGGATCAGGACAATCAGACGTCAGCGATGGCGCAGGCGGCAGAATCGGAGATGATCGGTTCTGATGTGCTATATGCGGCGACCGGTGATACTAAAATTTCGGATGATGTATGGGTGCTCGATTCGGCATGTTCCTTTCACGTCTGCCCGAAAAAAGAGTTTTTTGCTACCTATAAGGCGATAAAAGGTAAAAAAGCTCTTATGGGGAACGGGACAGTGTGTAAAGTTTTAGGAGTCGGCACGGTGAAGATCCGGATGCACGATGGGTCGTGAGGACGCTGACAGGTGTACGACACGTTCCTGGTTTGAAGCGGAATTTGATCTCGTTAGGTTAGTTGGACTCGAAAGGTTGCAAAATTTCAGCTTCAGGTGGAGCTATGAGGGTGTAAAAATGAGATCGGATCGTGTGCGTGGCGAACAAGCGCGGGAACTTGTATGTTCTGAACGGGAGCACAATCAGAACCGAAGCGAAAGCCATTTGGGTTCCAAAAGTTCGTGGAGATGCAATCGCTCAAGATGGAGCGGCGGAGAGCTTGATGTAGCGATTGAAGACTACAAATCAAATCAAGGTGGAGATTGTTAGGATTTGATTAGATTTGTAGTTGAATCCTAGTTGGATTAAGATTAATATTTAAATCTTAAATAGATAAGTTTGTTAAGATTTAAATATTAATTAGAGTAAAAATATATTTAGATTAGGATTTGAATAGCTTTTGATGTAAGATATAAATATAGCATATGTGCTATTCGGGGTGTTAGGGTGGATATACCCACGGTGGTGGTAATATCCATGGAGGCGGTGGGGGCTAGGATTTAGCCACACCCATATAGTGGTATCTACACCCACGGTGGTGGTAACACCTAAGGAGGTGGTGGGGGCTAGGATTTAGCCACACCCATAATCTTCTAGGTTTATAGAAGATGAGAGAAGAGTGAGAGAGATTCAGGGTGAGGGCTAGAAAAGAAGCTACTCTATTGCAGAAGAGAAGTCGGTGTAATCGGTATAATTCTTCTCTTGATTAATGAATTTTATTTTACCCGCATATTTTCTGTTTTGATTTTCTTCTTTTTGTGATTGTATTGGTTCCAGTTTTGTTGAGAGGACGGGTTTATGCTAAAAACTCGATTTAACGTTTTCGCTGCGGAATCTCAATATTAGGCGGTACCAACGTGGATTACGGTACCGGAGTGGGTTACGGATTCACAGAATCTAATACCTGAACGAATACCGAATTTTTCCAACAAGATTAGTTAATTAGTAAATTTATTTCTAAAAAAAATAAACGAAACGAATAACATGCTATCATTTTTTTCAAAAAAAAAAAAATAAGTATTAACTGTTTTTTTTTATTTTTCGCAACAACCTTTTAAAATTTTTATGAATTTTAGAATGGGAGGAGTAAGATCTGCACTCTCCTCTTCTCTTGTGGTGCACAAGTAGAATTTTTTTTCTTTTTCTTTAACTAAAATTTAAAAGAATTTTGTAAATCCTAGAATTAGAAGATTGCAAATTAAATTTACACCTATATAAAAAATATGCAGAAATATTATTTCTTATTTTATTATATATAGTGGAGATTATTTTGATAAACTCTCTAATTCAAATAGTTAAAATAATTTAAATCAAAATAATTTAAAATTAATAGGATGTCAATTCAAAATATTATAGCCGGTATGTACTGGAGGATGCCCTATTGAGGATGGGTCTCGCCTTACATTAATTTTTATCTACTTCCTATTTTTAGGAAAAATTGAAAGTGGGTCCCTAAAAAGCTACGAGATAGCATATTTATCCACATAAAATCTCATTATATTCCTATAAAATTTTAAGCTTGCAAATTTTAACTATGCAGATTGACTATCTTAGTTGATTATTAAATTGTTACCATTTAGACCTTTATGTCCTTATACAAAATTTATATTTTTTAAATTTTTTTAAGAAGTTATTTCACTCTAAACACTAAATTTTTGTAGGGACACATGTGCAATTAATCATTTTAGTTAATGAAAAATATTAATGGTACATTCCAAAAAGATGTATATTTTATAACTCACTTATTTGAGAATGAGATGAATTTTATTGGCCACTTCGAAATGACCAGTAAAAAATTTTAAATTTTTTATCCTAAAATAAATTGAAGGTATATTATACATTCTAAACAGAATGTACGGATAGCATGCTCTTAGTTAATTTGTAAAGAGTTTTAGTAAAAACTACGGTACTTTCTTCTTCTTTCCTCCCAAAAAAAAATAAAAAAATAAATATTGGGAAGATTTTTAATAAAAAAAGATTATTATAATTTTTAAATAGTTCTATTCAATTATATTTTGATATATATTTGAGAGAAAGTTTGAATTAATTAAGCTGTAATGGTGTTGGATAAATTGTTAATTCAATAAAGCAATAATAAAAAAAATAGCTAAATGCGTTTTATTAAAATCTACGTACTTAACGGATTCGAGAAGTTCAAGAATTTTTTGGATTAAATTGGCTGCACCCTTGGATGTATACTACCCAAGAAATAAGCCAACAGGAAACACTCACTTGGATAGGGATGCAAATAAATTCGGGTTGGCGGACCTCCCGCCCCCAATATGTTCCGAATGAGACGATAAGAGAGAGTAAAAATATAAAATATTATAATCTGTTCTGAATTCATTCTGAATACATTAATAAAAAGAGCGGGAGACAGGAGTCCCATTCTTCCTTTGATTTACCTTGATTTATCAAAATTTCGTAAAAAATTTACTATTAACCCGAGCCACTCCGAATAGAGTGATAAGTGAGGGCCAAAAATAAAACTAAAATTAATATACTCTAAATCCGTCCCAATTCGATAAGAAATGGACTGGGAGTCTTCGCTTTTGCATCTCTACACTTGTTTCCACTAGTGATAATGGTGTCAGCGGTTAAAAGGAAAAAAAAAAAAAAAAATTGCAATTCATACGTCTCAAAAAGATGTATGATTTAGACTCTTCTATTCATGAGTATACAAATTTTTTAAAATTTTTACTATTTATAAAACAAAAGTTGATAATGTTACGTCTCGAGATCGTCAATTTAGTCAGTTCTGACACGCACACAAACCCGCCGAATGAATAGAGTTTTTTCTATACATCCAAGACATCATAATTAGTACAATTCATGAGTTCCAACCACAAACAGAATTTATACATTGATTGGAAAGTATAAGAAACATAAAACATCTATTCTATTAAATACATTCGTCCCATCACATATATTTACATCACATTTTTCTATTTTCTTTACAATCCAAATATTAATACAATTTTATATTTTTGCTCTTTCACTCTTTCTCTTTACACTTAGCAAAATCGATCGAGGGTCATCTCTACATACACTATAACTGGTAGGGCCTCTAGTTAGTGAGTTACGCTATGTCTCTCTCTGCCGCTGCCGGCTCAGCTGGATCTGTAAGACGTGGAGTGAGAACTATAAAATAGTTTTCAGTAGGTACGACCACCCAAGAAAAAAGCTCAACCCACCAGATCCAAAAGAGACACTATAAGTATAAGCAAATAAGATAAGCTGTAAATTAATAAGCAGATAAATCTATACTAAATGCATAAGAAAAATACTATGTTCATGCCTCTCTATGCATGCTATAATAAAATCTATCACATGATGTAATTACATGTTATTTACTATTCTATTACCCAATCTGCAAATACTCCATTATAGAGAATCCCACTTTGCCCAATGCTAGACCCACACATGCTACTCAAGGTAGAAGAGTTCATGTCTCAACTCGACTATGCATCAAATTGACTCAAGTTAATTAATTTTAGTCACACACCAAACCTTTCATGGACTCACCTAAAATACGACTCCAAATTTGGACTACGCCTCATGGACCGTGTTTAGCACTCCGCCAGCGCGAGCTGTGCCTTACACCTGTCGCCCAATCAGCTCTCATGGTATGCAACGACATGACTCAGATAGTCTCAAAAAATACTCACCCAATCCCAGGGAACTCTGATAGGATGTAGCTCTATTTATACTGTGTCTCATGGACCGTGTTCAGCACCCCACCAATACAAGTTGTGCCTTACACTCGTCGCCCAATCGAATCTCAAGTTATGCATCGATATGGCTCATACAGCCCAAAGCAATATCTGACCCAATCTTTGATGGACCTGTCACGCCCCGGAGTCGAAACTGCGACCCACCCTCACTAACAGATCCGCCGCCCATACGGGAAGCCCCGTATAGACGAAGCGTCTAATCTGCAAAAGATAAAACTACAACCATACAAATATTAGAGCTATAAAATAAACTACTAAAACATAAATGTACAACTCCAAATAGTACAGATTTGAACCTCACAATACATAAGTCTCTCAAAAATAAAACTCTCAAAAGTAACTATCTACTATAATCCAACAGACTGTACTACAAAGCTCCAAAAAGGGTAACACTATATTGCAAGGACGGGTAGAGAACTAGCTCGCGACTCCCTCATCTCGAACTGCTGTCTCCGCTCGAACAGAAGCCGGAACAGCTACCACGGAAAAACCTGTCACCACAGCGGGTGTGAGAACTACACCGTTATGTAGTTCTCAATGGGTACCGCTACCAAGCCCGACGGTCTGCCCACTAAGTCTACTAGAGGCATAAGATAACATGAAAACTGAAATAATGTAAAGATAAGCTGGAAAGAAATCTACAGCTATCATGCCTCTATGTACAATGCTCAAAGGGTGATACGGATGAAAATGATGCATCGACTCTAACCCAATATACTCAATCAACCCAATCACAGTGACTGCCATATGGGGTCCAGTCAAACCTGCGCCCACCTACTGCCATTACATCCACGGAGGACTGGACTTACGTAGGGCGTCCCACACGGACTGCGTCGACAAGTCGCGATAGTAAAGTAACAGGCCCAGCTCCGGAGCGGCACTCGAGGGGCGCGACCCCACCGAGGAAAGTATCCGCGCATCTCTGTCGAGCATAATATGGCCCATGCAGGCTATAATCCAATCCACGATCCATCAGATCGATAATGTCCAACTCACAACGCTAACCCACTGGCTGGAGGTACTCAACAGCCGGGACCACCGTCAACCCAACCGGCTCCCAAAACAGAAATCCAACTCCACACACTAAAACTCACTGGCTGGAGATACTCTACAGCCACAACAACGAAGGGTCCGAAAACCCCTGAAAACTAATACCTACAACCCCAATCAAACAAGAACATGTTATAGGCATAGCCTCCCATTGTTCTCGACCCGAGAATGAAAATAGCCCTTAGAATCCAGATCTCTCGAACTCTCTCGGGTGAAAAAGTTTACAGAAAAGGTGATATTTATTACCGAAAACCATTTTCACTCGAACCCACGCGGGGTGAGGACTAAAAGTAGTTCCTTTTAGTAAAGCCATCTTCATTTAAGAAAACCCATTTTAATGAATTTTAGCTATTTTAGAAAAATCAGTTAGAAAACAAGTTTTATTCCCAAACCCCGAAGGGTTAATGCTTTCGCCCAATCAGACAAGAACAGACTCTAGCGACCCTTCGACATTTGGAAGGAAAAATATTGGTTTACTGAAATCATGTGTATCCAAAAGATTCTGAATTCAATGTTCTGCTATCACTGGTACACTACTGCCACGAACACAGTGGCGACAAATAAATCGGAGAACTCGACAACCCGGGACCACCGTTTACCCAAACGGCTCCCGCCACTGGTACAAGACTAGCTACATCTACCAGACTTCACTCGGCCCCCAAGCACAAGTGTAACATGCATCCTACACTAAGAGAAATCCCGACCACTCGGCCCACTACCCGGGCGTGGAAAACACTATGTCCAGGGATAGAATGTAAAGTGTGGATGTCTAAAGCATAAATGAACCTAGCCCAAGTGAGGGTTCTCTACTAGTCTGGTTTACACATGCAAACATATGGCGGGGTGTTAGGTCCAAGTTCCAATAATGGCATTTAATTTAACTGAATGTAAATGGAAAACATGATCCAACATGATCTCAAATTATCAAGTAGGAAATATCATCTATCACTAACATTCTCCCTAACACATCTCACAAACATGCATGCTCACTATCACATAGAATTAGAGAACCGTCCATCGATTCTGGAGACGAAAGCAACCCACCTGAAAGCGCGCTTCGATCGAAGGTCCAAACTAAATGTGGGTAATCCTCAGGTTCCCACGATTCCAACGCACCAAAAATCACTCAAAAAGTCATCCCGGTCACCGAGATATGAGCCAAACACTGTGGTAAGTCCAAAATTAGTAAAACGACATCGCTGTCGCACATCTGTCCGCAAAATAGTGAAATATCACCTGCGATATGACCTCCAAAAATTCCAATAAGAATATGACTACGATCCTCGCGAAGCGTAGATGTCGATCGAGTCCTCATGGGCTAAAATCCGATAACCGAGCACCAAGATATAAATCAAACAAGCTTCGTTGTCCAGAAAAGCCATCAGCAGGAAAGGGGTTCAAAGATGCTCCGAAAACTCCAATAAAAACCCAAAACTGATAGGAATGGTAAATATGAAAATCGAAGGTCTATCTCTCATGGAACCGATGCCGAAGAAATCGGCCAAAAACTCCCTCCCGTCAGCCCTGGGGAGCTCGCGGGATAAGCGTCGACGAAAAAGCTCAATATCGAAGGTACATCGAAGCTCGCAATGTCGAGAAGAACGCTGATGACATGCCTTCCAAAAATTCTCGGGATGCCGAAAATCGAAGAAAACCTAAAGATGAACCTCCCTGTCGAAGATGGACTCAAGAAAGCTCGGAAAAAGCCCTCAAAAGAGGACACAAATGGGCTATTTATAGCCCAACCCCACAAAAAGGGGTGGCGGATTCGGGCGCATAATTCGGGCGCCCGAAATCCGCCCCCGGACCACACTGTGCGCACCCGGATTCACCCGGGCGCGACACGTGTCCACGCCCGCGCCCCGCGCGCCTCGCGCACGAGCCCGCCAATCACGGCGCGCCGCGTGGCAGCGGGGTTCACTGCGGGGTGCATGGGCCGCGGTCCACGCCGGGAAAGCCGGGTCCGTGCGCTCGCTAACGAACGCGCGCCACGCATCCTGGAGCGGTCCACTGTGCGCCGCGCCCGGCGCGATTGGCGCCTCCATTCCCGCGCCACCGCCCGACCAATGGGAGCCCGCCACGTGGCCCGGCGGTGCCGCCCGCTGGTCCCGGTGCACGCCTAAGTCCCGTGGACCGGGCTGCTCGCGCCCGCGCCTGTCCCCGCCCACGCCGCCGGGCTCCGCCGCCTGCCTGTCGCCGCCGGCGCTGCCCGCCGGCCGGAATAGTAACCTTATGCCTTGAAATCCGTTTTCGGGCGTTCAGGCTCTGAAAAATACAAGTAAATAGTCTATTTTTATCGTTTTCGCGAGCTGAGTCCAAATTCGATGTCCGTTTTGCCAAATTCCGCTTCTAAAATTTGTCGAAAGCATCCAGATAAGCAATCTTAATCCAAATTTTGCACTGGGTCCAATCCTGAGATCCGATTTGCACGCAACCATCTCCAACACACATCATATTCCTCCAGAAGCCACAATTCACTCCGCAAAACCTTCGCGAAGATCCGGGTCATCACATCCTCCCCCACTAAAAGAAAGTTTCATCCTAGAAACTAAAACGCACCACAACCACAAAACCAACTCGTCCAAATCTACTCGAGGTACGCCATCACAACCAATCAAGAAAGGTAAAGGCCTCACTGTCAGGAAGATCATCAACTCGAACTCTCTATTTGGAAAGCAGCCGAAAATAACGAAAAGTCCAAAAATTTTGAAAGGCCGGTGCCTTCGCCCAAATCAAACAAGAACAGGTTCGGACACTATCTCCATTTCTAGAGTAGCCTTTTGAAGTTTTCGTCCCGTTCGTAAGTTTCAGCATAAAGGCGAGAAAAAGGGAGAGAAGTGTTGAAGTCGTTCCTGATATGGCTACAAAAACGAAAGCTACGATCTAATCGTGACCTCTAGGGACGCAACCTCAAGTCTTAATCGTCGCATCTGCTCTAGTGGTGGCATCTGTCCATTACCGCTGAAGCCATCGTTGTAGGAAGGGTACTTCGGCAACATGTGAAAATGAACTCCTCCTGTCCAACTCGTGGAAGGGTCTCTGTTCTCATTCCACAATCAGTTGTCGCATGATAACGCGCCAACCAGTCCATCCCGTGTGCTCTGTCAGAGTCTTGGAGCTGCCACCAAACCGTCACGCATGCCGGTATAATCTCAGGTCTCAATTGCCTAGTGATCGTGCTCCACAACCTCCTCTACTCGTAGGATCCAATCGAGAATCTAAACCACTAATACATGTAGTAATAATCCTATCACTTATCCATGCAGAGATGTAAATGCTCTACTAACATATGCAAGAAATGCGGCGGTACCAAAATGCTCGAGTTCAACCAGCTGTAAGTAAAATCATACCTGCGACGACACGATCCGCTGCCAGGGTGTCCTCCACCTGGGCTGCGTAAACCCGCCCACTGGGCGCTGAAGGTCGTCGCTCCGTCTATCTCGACGTCGTAGCCCAATCTGTCTGGCGGTATACCAGAAGGGCTTCCGCTTCCTGAATAGGTAAAGGGGGAGCTATAGCGATAGGTCGAATTGACAAAACCGCTCGGGGGCATGCTGCTCTGAAATGTTTCGGGCGTCCGGGCTCCGAAAAATACAAGTAAATAGTCCATTTTCATCGTTTTCGCGCGCTGAATCCAAATCCGATGTCTGTTTTGCCAAATTCTGCTTCTAAAATTTGTCGAAGGCATCCAGATAAACAATCTTAATCCAAATTTCGCGCTGGGTCCAATCCTGAGATCCGATTTGCGCACAACCATCTCCAACACACATCATAGGCCTCCAGAAGCCACAATTCACTCCGCAAAACCTTCGCGGAGATCCGGGTCATCACAGGACCTAGTCTGGTTTCGGTCCTAACTTGCACCGTGCCTCATGGGCCGTGATCAGTACCATGCAATGCGAGCTGCACATCACACCCGTCGCCCAATCGACTATCAAAATAGCAAAGCGAGACATGCTCACATGGTATACCTCCGGAGGACCATGCTCTGGGGTTGCGACCCTCACGAGCGAATGTTAATTGAGCTCATTTAGCTCTTACAAGCTGCGGTCACATACACAATGCTCAACAAGACACCTAATATCTTATGCCACCAATGTCACAAAACGACTCAATCGATGTATACAAGATTCTCAACCTATACTAGATGGCACTAGGTTCACAATCATGTTCTCGAGTCACTTTTACTCTAAGGTATATCTCACCTTAATCATGATACTGAGGGTTTTTATATTCCACCCTATTTATCAACCTTTCTAGATTCTTTTGTCACACAAGTCCAAATGGTGGTCCTACCACTTTGTTATCCAACCTATATCCATACAACTAGTTTACTCTACTAGTTCATTACATTTCTAGGGTTCACATGGCACTATACTCATACATCCTAAGTTTTAGAGTTCTCAACAATAATTGTCTACTTCTAATTTAGGAAGCATGCAATTTACATAGTGTTGAGGCCAGAATTTTCTGCCACTTGAGAAAGTGACACGCCGCATTTACCATCGGCTAGAGGTCCCAGCCGACAGGAGTTTGAGTCGATAAGAAAGACTCGCGTCTCGAGACTAGTCCCGAGGACGAAGGCACCCAGCGCAGCGTATTATCTAATGAAGGCATCAAACGGCAGGGATTAAGAATAACCCCGAGTACGGAGGCCTGCAGCATGCGATACATTATCGGGTGAAGACATCGTCCGATGAGGGAAGCAGCCGATGCAAAGACTATCACATCGTTTGGTATTGACTGCGGTGTGAAGGAAGAGATCTAACTTCCCCCGTCATACGGCAAAGCAGGCAGAGGTGGACTCAACCTTTGGTTGATCAAGCCGAAGAAGAAAAGACACACATCTTTTTTCAGACCGGTTGTGGGTGCGTGACAGTACAACACGTGGCGTACCCTATCAGCTAAAACCATCAGCCGATGAAAGAAAGGGTCAACCGAAGAAGTGCCCGCATCCTAATCTGGATTGATTTCAGTTGCATAGAAACACAGCACGTTACACCCGCCATCGGTTAGGGGTACTAGCAAACAGGAGAAACAGCCGACGTAGGAATCTGTTGACGAAAGGAGTCACGGATCACGCAAGATAGACTTCGGCTGACAGTGTCCACTAAACCTCAACGGTAAATCGACGAAAGAGGTGGGAATCGGAGTCAGCGTGCGGAGATTCAAACCAATGAAGGAAAGACTTCAAAAGAAAAGAATGCGAGATTTGGGCGTGAATCCGGCAACCAATCTGGAACGACAAGCGGCGTCCAGTATTGGAAAGCGCCGAGAATTACGCTCCGGCGCAATAATCAGAGGATGAACCTAGACGGATAAACGACTACCATCCTGATTGAGGGCTTTTGGCTAAAAAAGAAGTAGTTGCCGGATATCAGATAACTTCCCCTATTTTGTGCCGATAATTTAAATCGACGCCTAATAACTTGGTTCGGAGGTGTATAAATATCCGAGCCATCGAAGAGATCGGAGTCCGGCAACCTCGTAAGCCCAGTACCACCCTTGCTTCTTCATTTATCTAGGAGTATGTTAACTTAACTCTTTTTTCTTCTTTTTTACTGCTTTCCTAGGAGTAGTCTTAATTGTAATCCTTCTATCCCTTTTTTTTACTTGTATCCCCTTCTTCTTATCAATATAAAGTGTAAATCGGCTATTCGGTCATGTCTTTATTTTTGCATTTAGAGTGTAAACCGGCTAAGCCGTGTCTTTATTTGCCTTTCTCGCCTTTAGAGTGTAAACGGGCCAATCAGTCGTGTCTTTATTGGTGATTTTTGCACTTAAACATTACAATCGACTAATCAGCTATACATTTATCTCTTAAGCCGGTTCGACTCATCTAAGTCGAAACTAGCGATCCCTCTCTACCTCTGCGAACCTACTTCGGCTGTCCTCAGTCGAGAGGTCGTGAGGAGGTACTAGAGGAGAACCCGGCCGAGCGGATCCCTCATCGGCCCGATCGCTTGATTGTTAGCACGCGACGCACTTTGACACCTCTTGAGGGTCACCCAAAGGGGTCGATCGCGCGCAAGCCACATTTTTGGCCCCAACAATCTTCTTGGCACGCTTGGTGGGACCCTCAGGTAATTACTACCTAATCCTACCGATAACATGTCATGGTTCCCGGAGCCATATGGGGAGTCGGCACAGCCGGAGTCGTCCCTATCTGAGATATATGGGCAACTGGCCCAAATGATGAGGGCTCTAAAGAACAAGATCCGAGCCTGGGACGCCAACATCCCAGCTACGGATGAAAGCCTCGCTCGATTCGGACAGTTTTTAGCCCGAGAGGAGCTACAGGGAGCTCTAGCAGCCCCACCACCGCTGCTATCGACATAGTCGGTTGTGTCAGCACCGGCGGCGCTGCAGATTACGCCCCCCACAATGGCACTCATGCCGGGGCCAGGTCAGTCACAAGTGCACCCTACCCTAGCGCAGGATAGGCCGACAAGTACAGGTTGTAGAGTTATTAATCCCAAAGGATCTAAATAGGTACTATCAAACAACTAGAGGGGGGGTGAATAGGTGTAATACTTAAAAACTCAATCTCAGTGCAAAATAAAAACCAATGCGGAAAATAAAAACAGCACACCGAGATTTACGTGGAAACTCCAATCCAGGAGAAAAACCACGGGACCAACACGCAATAACAATCCAATAAGAATAGAAGAATAACAAGGTGATTACCGACTCCACGGACTCAAACCCCTCCTTCTGCTTCTTCGGACCTTGCGCTGACCAGTTGGATATCCACGCAATAACAATCCCTAAGAAAAGAAGAATAACAAGGTGATTACCGTCTCCACGGATTTAACCCCTCCTTCAATTTCTTGGACCTCGCGCTCCACCGTTTGCACGTCCACTGCACACGTTCGAATCCACGAACACCACTCGAATCTACGAGCACACGTTTCAAATCCACGAAATGCCTTTAGCACACCGAATCCACGATGCCACGTCAAATCCACGACGCAAACTCAGTCGATAAAAATATTGACTTCGATGGTGATCCTTTGCTTAGATTCTCATTGAGGAACCGTAGAAGAAATCTCTAAGCAAAGATTAGATCAATTCGACAAAAGATATGTTCTTGAAAGAACCATCGAATTGACCTAAAAGAGGCTATAAAGAAGATCGATAAAAACCTAGCCTCTAGGGTTGCTCTCAAGAGTTTTATAAAATGATCGGCCGTAGCTCCCCCGTTTTTGAGAAACCCTAAATGTCTATTTATAGGTTAGAAACCTTTGGAAAGAGATAAGAATCAAAAACATACCTTATCTGGAAATTTTCAGGACGGCGATCCGGATCAGATTTATTGCGATCCGGATCGTCGTAGCGAGATTGACGATTCCAGAAAACCAAGGGTTCGGGATCCGGATTGCAAGGCCCGATCCGGATCGTTCATGCAAATCAGAAAACTTAACATTCGGGATCCGGATCGGAAATTGCATGGATCCGGATCGAAGTCTTGTATGAAGCAACAACCTTCGGGATCCGGATCGTTGGCTCTGATCCGGATCCTGAACAAGTCCGAACACCAGTTTTTGATTATTATGCAATTAAAAGTTCATCCAAGTATTTCTACACTATAAGAAAGTATTCGGATCACCACAATTATTTAGTTAAACATACCTGATCCTCTTGAATACTTTCTTCTTGAGATTGATGTAACTGATCCACAATTCTTCAACTTCAATCTTCAAGATTCAAGACACTGAGTGTCAACTTGAGCTCTTTTTGAATCTTCTCTAAGTCTTTGATTGCTGATTGACAATTTGATCCCTTTAAGACTCCGACTCAACTCACTGACATGACTCACGAAATATGCCAATACCAAAATGCCGTAACAATCTCCCCCTTTGGCAATTTCGTGACAAAACCCAAAAATACATAAAAGCGCTCAAGTCACTCATCTTAAACCAAAAAATCGAAACTCAATGTCATCACCAAAACATTGATTTTCTTTGCGTGAAAGATCCAATAAATACAAAATTACATTTGAACCAAACAGTCCTAGAACATACTCTATGACTTAGGACTTGGAGTCTTAAAGTGATGTAATTCCTGCAAAACCAAAACTCCAAACAAAATCAAACGTTAGTCGTTAGAAATTAGAATCCTACATTTGATCCGTCTTCCTTTTGGTTCTTTTGTTTTTTCTTTGTCTCCCCCTATCTTGAGCATCTCTAACATGTTCTCCATGTTCTCCCCCTTTGTGATACGATCATCATTTTCCGTTCTCCCTCTATCTCGATGATCTCATCTCTGTCTCCCCCTATTTCTCTTCTCCCCCTTTTTGTCACAAATTGTCAAACAGTGAACATACTAGACAAAAGAAAATCACTAACAGCATTAGTTCATAGAGAAAGAGAGATAAAAGCTCAGTTCCGGTATATAACAAAAATGCAGATTTCGTACCGGTACCAGAAAGCAAAAATCAAATAATTTCTTGAAACAAATCCAGATTTTGAAATAATTGAATTACCGATTTGTATTCCATCAAGAAAACAATTTAAGTGCTTGAAAATAATATGAGATCACATAGATGTCATTCAATCCAATTAATTTTACAAAAATTAAAAAGATTTACTCCGAAATCATGAAAAATAAAGGTAAAACATTATAAACCGTTTTTCATGTTATATTCATCAAACACAAGTCATCAAAAATAATCTTGAGATCCAAAGTCTATCAAGATGTAACGGATTTACAAAGATGACATACGGAGATTTCCAAACGACATCAATCTTGAATTCTACCCTTTCAAGATGAGATAATCACTAAAATTCCTAAGGGTGGCTCTTTGAGCATCTTTCAACTATCCCACCTTATACCAACCAGGAGATTGTTCAAAATATAAGAGTTTTGCATATAAATCTCCAAATGCTTCAACTAAAGATTTTCTCATAAAATACTATCAAGCATCCATAACATGTGGTAGCTTCACACACAAACCGGACGACCGGGGTGGCAGCTCTTTCCAGCATGTGGTGGTAGTTTTCACACTCCTTTCGGATGTAACTCTTTCCACATCTTTTAAAAATTCATTTATTTACCCTTGTAAGAATACAATCTCTTACGTGAAAGAATTAAATCCCAAATTTCAATCAATCGGTTGTCTCACGTTTATCACAATGAATTCACACAACCGAGATAGATTAAGCATCTAAAGATCACACATGATTTCTAAAATTTGATGCTTATAATATCAAAAACTCCTATAATGAAGTATCTTCAAGATTATGATTATGGAGTAAAGTTGATAATCCAAATAAAATTAAATTGGAGTGATTGAAAGTGAAAACCCTTTTCATTCAATGCACTTGTTCGTTAAAAAACCTTTTGTCTTAAAAGAAACAAAACATAAAAACGAAGAGCATTGAAAACATGTAATGCAGAGATTCAGAAAAATATGAAGGGAAAACCAATCAAAGCATTACATACAGTCATAAGCTAATTAGAACTTAAGACAAGGAAAGATATCACCTTTCCGAATCCAAAATCGCTGGATTTTGGGTTGTCTTGATTCGTTGTGGCCGGGGGTTGTCCGCTTTGACTGTTGGTCCACCTTAGGTCTTTGCCTCGTAGTGATCCACTTGTATGATTGATATTGTGGCTCGGACCTTTGGTGGGTTGAGTGAACTCCTTTGACTTGATGTGTCTTTTGATTCCGTTGAGTTCGCTCCGTAGATGAAGTTGCCGAAGAACTCTTCTTTCTCTTTTTCGGGCAATTCTTCACCAAATGACCTTCAAGTCCACATAAATGACACGTTCTTCCTTTCAATTTGAATGTGGAACTTGAAGCATGCACAGTTTGATCCTTTTTAAATCTCAAACCAACCTTGCTTGCTTGACCTAATCCGGATATACAATCAAATTTCTTGGAAACAGTTGAAAGCCTTTGTATGTCGGATTTGAGTTCATGAACTTGCTTGGTCAATACTTGGTTGGTGACATGAATCTCCTCAAACTGTTTTTCTAGAAAACCAATCTTGTCCATATATGATTTAGCGTTTGTCTCCGATTGGTTTAGCTTTTCTTGGAGGATTTTATTGTTATCCAATAAACGTCATTGTTCCTCCTCGAGATCTTGAAGTTTTATCTTTAAAGCTTGATTCTCCTCTTGACCTTCAAGTCGTTGCTTCCTCAACTTCTTAATATGTTTGGCCATCTTCTTTGATTCCGTAAGAAGTTGTTGATATGCCTCAACGAGTTCTTCTTCGTCCGACTCCCCCTCACTTGATGACTCTGCGCCGGTTGTTGATGTTTCATACAAAATCAAAGGAGTAGAGTCAGTGACTAAAGATGATAAGCACAAATTAGAAGAGGGAATTTGAGAGGCATGTAAAGCAACGACATTTTCCTCTTTACTTGAGGTCGATTCATTAGAAGTAGAATCGTCCCAAGTTTTCACTTGCAAAGCCTTCTTTTTATATAATTTCGGAGTAGGACAATCCGTTGAAATATGGCCGTAGCCTTTGCATCTATAACATCGGATTTCCCCTTCGAATTCATCTTTTTCCTTAGAAGGTTTTGCAAGGAATTTGAGGTTAGAGGATTTAGAACCCGATGATCCTTTAGATGGTTTCGTGGATGAAGATCCATCGGTTCGATTCTTCCAAAATTTCCGACGAAATTTCTTTATGATCCGCGCCAATTGTTCTTCAAAATCGGCAAAAGAGATTTCATCGTCGGAACTCGATTCGCTATCTTCTTTCTTTGTGGATTTGAATGCAATACCTGTAAGCTTAGAAGAAGACTTGGAAGAAACTTGATTAGTAGGAAAAGTCAATTCATAAGTTTGCAAAGCACCTACTAATTCCTCAACACTCATCTCATCCGGATGACTAACGGTTTCAATGGCGGTAACCTTTGCCCTAAACCGTTCCGGAAGAGTCCGAAGTATCTTTCTTACAATTTTCGACTCCGGGATCTTTTCTCCTAAATTAGCACATGTATTAATTACATCTTGAAGTCTAGTGTAATAATCTGTAAACAATTCATGCTCTTCCATATGAATAGAGTCAAATTGACTTGTAAGCATCTGGAGCTTTTGAATTTTTACAAGATTAGTACCCTCATGTGTAATTTTGAGAATATCCCAAATTTCCTTCGCGGTTTCACACGCGGAAATTCTTGTAAATTCAGTCGAGGAAAGAGAATTAAATAAAGCGTTCATACCTTTCCCATTGTAAGAAGATCTTTCAAATTCCTCTTTGGACCATCTAGAGCGAGGTTTTGGGGTAGTAGAATTTCCTACTTCCTCAACAGGATGCACCCAACCGCATTCCACGGATTGCCATACTCGCTCATCAATTGCGATGAGAAAAGCTCTCATCCGCACTTTCCAATAAGCATAATTAGTCCCATCAAAAAGAGGAGGTCTATAAATATTACCACTTTCACCCATCATGATAGATAAACCTAAAACCCGCTCCGATACCAATTGTAGAGTTATTAATCCCAAAGGATCTAAATAGGTACTATCAAACAACTAGAGGGGGGGGTGAATAGGTGTAATACTTAAAAACTCAATCTCAGTGCAAAATAAAAACCAATGCGGAAAATAAAAACAGCACACCGAGATTTACGTGGAAACTCCAATCCAGGAGAAAAACCACGGGACCAACACGCAATAACAATCCAATAAGAATAGAAGAATAACAAGGTGATTACCGACTCCACGGACTCAAACCCCTCCTTCTGCTTCTTCGGACCTTGCGCTGACCGGTTGGATATCCACGCAATAACAATCCCTAAGAAAAGAAGAATAGCAAGGTGATTACCGTCTCCACGGATTTAACCCCTCCTTCAATTTCTTGGACCTCGCGCTCCACCGTTTGCACGTCCACTGCACACGTTCGAATCCACGAACGCCACTCGAATCCACGAGCACACGTTTCGAATCCACGAAACGCCTTTAGCACACCGAATCCACGATGCCACGTCGAATCCACGACGCAAACTCAGTCGATAAGAATATTGACTTCGATGGTGATCCTTTGCTTAGATTCTCATTGAGGAACCGTAGAAGAAATCTCTAAGCAAAGATTAGATCAATTCGACAAAAGATATGTTCTTGAAAGAACCATCGAATTGACCTAAAAGAGGCTATAAAGAAGATCGATAAAAACCTAGCCTCTAGGGTTGCTCTCAAGAGTTTTATAAAATGATCGGCCGTAGCTCCCCCGTTTTTGAGAAACCCTAAATGTCTATTTATAGGTTAGAAACCTTTGGAAAGAGATAAGAATCAAAAACATACCTTATCTGGAAATTTTTAGGACGGCGATCCGGATCAGATTTATTGCGATCCGGATCATCGTAACGAGATTGACGATTCCAGAAAACCAAGGGTTCGGGATCCGGATTGCAAGGCCCGATCCGGATCGTTCATACAAATCAGAAAACTTAACATTCGGGATCCGGATCGGAAATTGCATGGATCCGGATCGAAGTCTTGTATGAAGCAACAACCTTCGGGATCCGGATCGTTGGCTCTGATCCGGATCCTGAACAAGTCCGAACACCAGTTTTTGATTATTATGCAATTAAAAGTTCATCCAAGTGTTTCTACACTATAAGAAAGTATTCGGATCACCACAATTATTTAGTTAAACATACATGATCCTCTTGAATACTTTCTTCTTGAGATTGATGTAACTGATCCATAATTCTTCAACTTCAATCTTCAAGATTCAAGACACTGAGTGTCAACTTGAGCTCTTGTTGAATCTTCTCTAAGTCTTTGATTGCTGATTGACAATTTGATCCCTTTAAGACTCCGACTCAACTCACTGACATGACTCACGAAATATGCCAATACCAAAATGCCATAACACAGGTACCGGCCACCAGCGAAAGATCGACCAGGGTTCACCTGAGTCGCCCCGTTCATTGGAATCACAACCCCACACTGGGGGCGGCGAGAACAGCAGGTTGGCCCCGAATCAGAGGGTCTCTTGGGATCAAGATGGCCAGCCCGAGCCATCCTTAGCGAACTTGATCCTATCGGTGCAAACAGGGTTGATAATTAAGGCAGCACGACAGGACATGCCCTGCACAGTGGCACAACTGCTGGGGGCAGTACGACCGCAAGTGACTCCGCACCGGACGGGAACTGGGCCGATGGGGCAGAATATCAGCCATCAACCATAGAATTGTTAGGGGGTTTATCTGCCTTCCCCGTCACTGTGCATCCAGCCTTGGGCTGTGGGCAAGAACAGTAAATAGGTCCATCCGCAAGGACCGCACCAAAGCCGGGACAGCCAAGGCAGGCCGTCGCCCACATCAACGCAGCTGAAGGCCCCGGTGCCTCAGGTGGGCCTCACCAATCTCCGCGCCCATGTGCGAGACACCTTAGGCGCGAAGGCCGGGCCGGACAGGCGGCTGACACCCTGGTTTCCGCAACCTTCGACCGAGAAGGTTTGCATGGGAGACCCATACCAGGCCCATTGGAAAGGACCGAAGTTCGACAAGCTCTCGGTTGAAGTAGCCGAGAGTATAGACCTGCCGGGGTCGTGTCAAAGGAATCACTAACTCAGGCCCCACCTGGGCCTGAGGATCGAGGGACGGCCAAGAAGGGCCGATCAGGAGAACCTTTCGGCTAACACAGTCAAGGTCGAAAGCGGATGAAGCGCCTGATCTGTCAAGAAGACCGAGGGTGAGAACCCTGATTCTCATAGGAGGAATCAGAGAGCAAGGTGCCCCGATTAGCCAAAAGGCATCGGATGAGAAACATGCGAATTTCGGCCAAAAATGCTAGGCTCTAATCGAGTTTGCCAAGGTCGAACATAATGGACACGCAGCAACCAGATCGAAAAGCGATCAGCCGATCAAGGAGAGACCTGAAACACAACTATCGGTTTTGAAGGGTGTAGGAGCAAAAGTGTTTCAGAAAAGGAAGAGTCGCAGTTGGGATGCTTTATTAAAAGGTGGAGATGCATAGTCGTCTTCAAGCTGGTAGCGACCGGACGCCGCTTGGTGGAAATCGAGACGCCCGATCACCTTCGAAGCTGACGAAAGAGGAAGAAAAAGAGAATAAAAAGTCTCTCGTAACTCCTTGACTCCCTGCATGCAACGGGAGAAAATCACGCGGACCCTCATGGAAAAAAATGACGATCTGGTAGGACAGCCAGTCGGAGGGGGAGGGCGCTAGTTCCCCGGTAAGGAAACTGGACGTTGAGCGTCTCGAACTCCCCCAGGGAGGAAGGCCACGGCCTCAATGCCCAGTGTGTGATCTTCATAAGCACAACCATCTGCAAGCAGCCGAAGACTGATTAAACCACTCGGTGTAAGATCCCAGATCGGTAGGTCAATCACCGGATCGGCTCTAGGATGAACACCGTCGGAGAACCAAAGCATAAGAACTCTGCCATCGGCCGGTGCCAAAAATAAAGCCAGGATCGGATTGGGAGGTTGCTTCGGGAGTACCCTCAAAGGCGAAGAAGCCACGACTAGGGCATAGTCGTGGCAAAGGCATAAGATTCATCGTGAGGGAGGTAGAAGATGTAAAAAGAGTTGCGAGCAAGGGGGGCCATTTTATAGGCCAGCAAAAGAGATCAGAGCGGTAGCAAATACTTTGAAAATGACAACCCTAGTTATGGAAACGACGAAGGAAAAATTTTATCGAGAATCAAGAAAGATCAGCACGCATCCGTGAATCCCTCGGACGTGGAGCAAATATCCCGCCAAGATACTGGAAGATTGCGAGTATCGACATCTGTGCTAAAAATTGACTTAGTTTCGACAATCGCCCGAACGGCACATCAGGCGATTGCCGAGGGGGTATTGTTGAGGCTAGAATTTTCTGCCACTTGAGAAAGCGACACGTGGTGTTTACCATTAGCTAGAGGTCCCAGCCGACAGGGGTTTGAGTCGATAAGAAGAGACTCGCATCTTGAGACTAGTTCTGAGGATAGAGGCGCCCAGCGTGGCGTATTATCTAATGAAGGCGCCTATCGATAGGGATTGAGAATAACCCCGAGTACGGATGCCTGCAGCATGTGATACTGTGGTGTCCCAAAATTTTCCGTGCGGCTTGGCCGTGTGGTTGGTGGTGAAGAAACACCTATTTTTGGTGTATCGAGTGCACTGTGCGTCAAATGGATGCCAAAAACGGACTCAACGCGCGAAAACAGTCAAAATTGGCTATTTTCGGGCGAATTCGGGCTTACAGGCTGAATTTGCTGGTGGGCCGGTCCACGGCCCACCGTGCGTGCACCGGGTGCAGTGAACCCGCACCGTGCCACATGTTGAGCAGGGGTTGGCTGGGTGCGGCGACCGAGGCAGCGTGGCGGGGGCGTGGGCGCGCGTGGGCGACGCCACGCAGCGATGTCGCGTTGGGCGCGCCGCCCGAGGGCACGCCTGTGCATTGACGCGGGAGGCCTGGGGCGCTGGCAGGCGTGGGCACTGCCACGTGGTGGGGGCCCCGTTGGCCCTGCTCCACGCGAGGCGGGGCGCGCCATTGGGGCACTAACGCGGGGGCGCCAGCTGGCGGCCCCCGGTTGGTCGGGAACTGTAGCTAGCCCGATTTTGGGCTATTTAAGGCCTGAAATCCCCTCTTTTTCCCTCATTTTTTCTCTTTGCTCCGTCCTAAATTTTTAGAAGCGGGAGGGAAAATTCGTGGGGATTTTTGGAGTGTTGTGGAGCGTGCCGTTTGTGTCGCGGGCGCGCCGTTTGAGCCGGGAAGCCCATCATTTGTGCCGCGAGCGTGCCGTTTGTGCCGTGGAGCACGTGCGAGTTGTTCCACGGAGCCGGGCGATCGTGCGAGCGCCCATTTGTCGGCGCGCCGGCGTTAAGGTAGGTTCCGCCTCGTGTTTTGCTGTGTTTTCGGTACAGTTCTTAGATTTTGCTTTTGGGGTTTTTGTCTTTGAACTCTGTGCCCTAATTCTTGTCATGGACCGTTGTTGGAGGTGCCATTTACCGCACAAATTTACCGCCGGACTTTTCGGGGTGTACCATTCGCATGTGGCGGGCGCCTTTGCGCTTTCTGTTTCGAAAGAGAGCGTGTTGCTACGGGAGCCCAATTGCAAGTGTCTACAAGCAATTGGTGGCAAACCGAGATGGGTTGGATTTTCCTCCAAGTCTGCGGACTTTCTTCTAATTCTAGTGTTGTAGATTTCAGCATGTTAGAATAGGTGCTACTATTGATGTTATAGAGTTATTGGACTTTGACTAGCACCCTGACATATGATTGCATGTATTCAACCAGGATACTAGAAAACTCTCACTTGGGCTAGGTTCCTTTATGTTCTAGTTTCTACCTCTTGCATTTCTTTTTCCTGGACTTAGAGTGTTTCCTCGCCCGGGTAGTGGGCCGAGTAGTCAGGATAGTGTGGGATACATGTTGCACTCGTGCCTGGGGGCAGAGTGGAGTCTGGTAGCTGTAGTTAGTGTTGTGCTAGTGTTGGGAGCCGTTAGGTAAACGGTGGTCCCGGGTTACCGTGTATTCTCCGATCAGTGTCATTAGCACTCTGTTTGTAGTAGTGTTGAGTTGTTGATAGTAGGACCTTGAACCCGGACTATTTTTGGACACACATAATTTCAGTAAACAAATATTTTTCCTTTCGAATTTCGAAGGATCGCCGGAGCCTGTTCTAGTTTGATAGGTGAAGGCATTAGCCATTCGGGGTTTGGAAAATAAAACTTATTTTAACTGATTTTCTTAAAGAACTAAAATTCATTAAATTGGGCTTCTCAAATCAATATGGTTTTCGAAAATAACTGTCATTTCTTCTTACAAACTTCCTCACTCGAGTGGGTTGAGTGATCTGGGTTTTAGAGGCCATTTTCTTATTTTGGGATGAAAGTTACCGGGGCTGTGCCTAGAACCTGTTCTTGTTTGATAGGGTTGTAGGTGCTAGTCTCCCGAAACTTTCGGACCCTGATTGGTTCCCTCCGGATGTTTTACCTGAGAGAGTTGATTTTCCCGGGGATCCAGAACTTCGAAAGGTTGAGCTTGGAACCTGTTCTTGTTTGATTAGGGTTCTAGGCACCGGCCTTTCGGGATTCTCGGACCCTTGTTGCGTCAGTTGGTTCCTTCTCGTCTGTGAGTTGGGTGTTCTGTTTGGGAGCCGTTTGGGTTGACGGTGGTCCCGAGCTGTGGAGTGTCTCTGGCTGATGTTGTTAGTGTTGAGTCATTGTTGTCGATCTGATTGATCGTGGATTTGGACTATAGCTTGTATGAGCCATATTGAGCTCGATAGAGATGTGCGGATACTTTTCTCGGTGGGGTCGCGCCCCTCGAGTGTCGCTCCGGAGTTGGTTCTGTTACTTTACTATCGCGACTTGTCGACGCAGTCCTGTGGGGTGCCCTACGTAAGTCCAGTCCTCCGTAGATGTCATGGCAATATGTGGGCGCAGGTTTGACTGGACCCTATATGGCAGTCAGTGTGATTGGGTTGATTGAGTATATTGGGTTAGAGTCGATGCATCATCTTCATCTGTATCACCCATTGAGCATTGTAGATAAAGCATGATAGCTATAGATTTCTTTCTAGCTTATCTTTACATTATTACAGTTTTCCTGTTATCTTATGCCTCTAGTAGACTTAGTGGGCAGACCATTGGTCTTGGAGACGGTACCCACTGAGAACTACGTGACGGTGTAGTTATCACACCCTCTGTTGGTGACAGATTTTCCAGAGGCATCTACCCCTATTTCTACTCCTGTTGCTGCACCAGCTAAACGAGGTAAGGGAGTCACAAGCTAGTTCCCTACCCGTCCTTGGAGTGTAGTCGTACCCCTTTTTGGAGCTTTGTAGTACAGTCTGCTGGATTATTGTAGATAGTTGCTGTTGAGAGTTTTATTTTCGAGAGACTTATGTTGTGAGGTTCAGACTTGTACATTTTGGAGTTGTATTTTTCATATTTCAGTAGATTACTTTTCAGCTCTGATATCTGTATAGCTGTAGTATTATCTTTTGCAGGTTAGACGCTTCGTCTATACAGGGATTCCCGTATGGGCGGCAGATCAGTTGGCAAGCCCAGGTCGCAGTTTCGACCCCGAGGCGTGACAGATACGTTATCGGGTGCAGACATCAACCGATAAGGGAAGCAACCGATGCAAAGACTATCACATCGTTTAGTATTGACTGCGGTGTGAATGAAGAGATCTAACTTCCCCGGTCATACGGCGAAGCAGGCAGAGGCGGAGTCAACCTTCGGTTGATCAAGCTGAAGAAAAAAAGAACCACGTCTTTTTCAGACCTGTTGTGGGTGCGTGACAGTACAACACGTGGCGTATCCCATCGTCTAAAATCATCAGTGTGAGGACTCGAATCCCCACTTAAGGATTTATTAATGGATTAGTGGCTTTTGGGTGTGTGTGTGCGCGTGTCGGGCCCAAGAATTGAATTTATGATGAAATTAGAGCTTGATTGCTTTCAGGAAGTCCGTATTGGATGATTGAGGGTTTTTGCGCGCTTATTGGAACCAAGGATTTGACCCGGTATGAAAATGGATCAAGTTTACTTTTTCGGAAATTTTTGATAAATTTTAGAAGTGGAATTTGGCCGAACAGACATCGGATTTGGATTTAGCGCACGAAAACGGTCAAGATGGACTATTTACTTGAATTTTTCGGAGCCCGGATGCGAAAACACGCATTTCGAGGTGTGGGGTTACTGTTCCGGTGGACGTAGAGGCGCCGGCGCCGGCGGCGGGCGGCGGAGCACGGCGGCTGGCGGCGACGGAGGCGCGCGGTCCACCGCGGGAGGCGTGCACCAGGCGCGAGCCACGTGGCGCGCTCCGGTTGGCCGGTGCAGCAGGCACGGTCCACGGGCCTTGGCGGGGTGCACGGTGGACCGAGGGTTGGCCACGTGTCACCTCGTGGTTGGCCGGTCTTGGTGCGCGCGGTCCACGCAGTGGCGGAGCAGGTGGCCGTACGGGGTGGTTGGGGGCGACGTGGGGGCGCCACGTGGCGCCCCGCGTTTGGCCGGGTGCAGCGGGCGCAGCAGGCGTGTCGGGCCACGTGGCGTTCGATGGGTGGTTGGCGCACATGGTCCAGGCGCACCGGGAAAATTCCTGGGACATGGTTGTCATTTCTCCAATTGTTTGGTTTGGTTGGCTTATTTCTTGAACCCGAACCCACTTCACCTCGGATTTTCTCCTACTTCCCGAGCTCCATTGTCCTTGCACCCTGAAGCAAAGTTGAAGCTCTCCCTGTTGCGCTTCTTCTCGTGGAGGCCCGAAATTTTTGGAAGCCGCGGCGACGGCGATCTCGGCATCGGAGTTCGGAGCGACGTTCGTTCGTCTGAGGCCCGTTTTTGTCACTCTTCAGTGTGAGAGGCCCGCAGAGCTACCCCAACCATATTTTTGGACGATTTTCATGGCGTTGGAATCACGAGAGGTACGCCGTCGATTTCCGTATTGATCGCTTCATCTCGTTTGGGGTTTTTGACACGGATCCCGAGGAGTTTCTGAACCCCCTTTTTCTGTTGGAGTTTTTGGACAGCAAGGCCTTCGCTGATTTTTATCTCCTCATCCGGACATCGGAATTCGATGATTCAAGGCTCTATCGATATCTACTCTTTGCGAGGATCACCGTCATATTTTTATTGGAGATTGTTTTACAGGTGAAAATTTCGCTTTAAGGGGACTGTTCACAGCAGATTTGTGGAACTTGGAATTTTATGGAATTAATGTAACTTTGGGTGGTATTTTTGTACCCAGGATGCGTTAAACACTGCTAGTGTACTGGTTGCTTAGTGGTTGTGCTGGTAAATATGTTTCTGGGCTTTCTTAGCGGTACGACCCTGGACAGTTGAGCACCTTCAAGTGGGTGGCCCTGTCTCCAAGAATGATGGAATGTGCATTAAATCTGCTATAGTAGGACCATGCATGATAGTGATATTCCTGTGTAGCATGCTAGAATGTGATAGCTGTTGATTCTAGAGTTATATGATGATCATGCGATCTCTTGTTCCTACTCTGTAAAATTATTATTATTATCTTGGAATTTGACCTAGCACCCCGTCATAAGCAGCATGTTCAGCCAGACTGTAGAAAACTTCAACTTGGGCTAGGTTTATTCTGCTTTAGACATCCACACTTCTTTTCTTTCCTGGACATAGTGTTTTACTCGCCCGGGTAGTGGGCCGAGTGGTCGGGTTTCTTTTAGTGTGGGATGCATTCTTGCACTCGTGCTTGGGAGCAGAGTGGAGTCTGGTAGATACAGTTGATCGTTCATCTGTGGCAGGAGCCGTTTGGTAGACGGCGGTCCCGAGATGTTTTGGTTTCTTGTTTTATTGTCGCCACTGTGTCAGTGGCAGCTTTGTACCAGTGATAGCAGGACCTTGAACCCAGAAATGTTTTTGGTCACACATATGATTTTAGTCAACCAATGTTTTCTTCCGAGCATCGTGGAGTCGCCGAGTCTGTTCTTGTTTGATTGGACAAAGGCATTAGCTCTACGAGGCTTGGATATAAAGCTTGTTTTCAATTGTTTTCCTAAAAAGAACTAAAAATCATTAAATATGGATTTTTTTCAGATCAAATGGCTTTCAATAAGAAATATCACATTTTTCCAATAAATTTAACCACCCGAGATGGTTCGAGTGGTCTGGGTTCCAAGGTCTGCCTTTTTCCTTTGGGACGAGAACAACGAGAGGCTATGCCTAGAGCCTGTTCTTGTTTGATTAGGGTTGTAGGTTCTAGTCTTTCGGGGTTCCCGGACCCCTTTATTGTGTCTGTTGTGGAGTTATCCTGTCAGTGATGCCTGTTTTAGGGAGCCGTTGGGTTGACAGCGGTCCCGACTGTCGAGTGTTCCTTGTTGCTCGGGTTAGAGAGCAGGGATGGGGGATAGTATAGCTATATTGTTGAGTCGGGTGGGATTGCACCAGATTATCGACTCAGGTTATTATTTCGGTAACCGCGAACTGTGGGCGGTTTGACCGATTAGTGTTATACATCAGTTGGGGCTGGGTTTTGCATTGTGGATTGAGTGAGTCTCCACTTTGAGCATTGTGTCGATTTTTGCCTCATTGGCTGAGATACTTGACAGAGCTGTTGGACATGGGTTACTTTTGACTCGAGCGGGTCGCTCCCCTCGAGTGCCACTCCGGAGTAGGCGAGACCGGGTTGTTGTAACCGGCGTTAAGATTGAGCTTTAGACCGGGTTGTTGTAACCGGCGTGAGATTGAGTTCTTCTATTGTGACTTGTCGACACAGTCCCTCTGGCTGAACCAGTTTTGGCAGCTACGGACATACCTACGGTAGACCCGTCCTGTTGAGGATGTGCGGCAGTAGGTAGGCGCATGTTTGACTGGACCCGAGGAGGCAGTCAGTTCAAATTGGGTGACTATACTGATATTTTAGTAGATGCACCATGTTATCATCTGTTCCACTTTTTGAGCATCTAGATAGGGGCATAGTAGCTATAGAGTTATTCATTTCCAGCTCTTTCCTTCAGTATTTCATTTATTACCTTATGCCTCTAGTAGACTTAGTGGGCAGACCGTTGGGCTTGTTGACGGCATCCACTGAGGACTACTGTGGGATGTAGTTCTCACACCCGTCGGGTGTCTTTTCCCCAGGGACTTCTACTCCTGTTCCTGCTGCTCCAGTTGTTGCTTCTTCAGACCGAGGTAAGGGAGTCGCGAGCTAGATCCCTACCAGTCGTCATCCAGAGAGTAGATGTACCCCTTTTTATATTTTGAGAGTTATTTATTGAGAGACCTTGTAGTGAGGTATAGAGTTGTACTTTTATATCAGAGTTGAGCGACTTTTGTACTTATGGTGAGGACTTGGAGTTGTATTTATTTTGTTTATAGCAGTTTACTTCCAGCTCTGATATCTGTTTAGCGTAGCATCTTTCTTTTGCAGGTTTGACGCTTCGTCTATACGGGGTTCACCGTATGGGCGGCGGATCTGTTAGCGAGCCCGGGTCGCAGTTTCGACGCCGGGGCGTGACAGATTAGAGTGGTATCAGAGCCTAGGTTGTAGGTCATTGAGGACTTAGAAACCCTAGGCTTGTGGCTGGACGGTAGGATGACTACGTGAGAGTCGTGACTGTTAGCGAGAGTCCTGATTGAGTTTTATACCTCTCCCAAGGGATGGGATGCGTGATTGGCATGTTTATTCTCCTAAGCGATTATGTTGGGTGCAGACAACATAATGCCGTGGAATGGATGACATGTTTTAGACTTTCGCTAGATTGGGTCGAGTGTTGTTTGGTGCTGTCCTGATGTTTGCATGTGGATTGCAGGTGGGCACGATGCCTCCCCGACGCAAGATGCAGACACGTTCTCAGCCTTCCTTCTCCCTTGAGCCTGAGCAGGAGGAGTCAGCACAGGGTCAGCAGAGTGAGGTGCAGGAGCTTCGGGCTCAGATGGCCCATTTGACAGAGATTTCACGGCGCCAGGAGGAGGCCGTGGACCGGATGATCCGTATGATGGAGCAGAGGGCGCAGTCAGCTGTAGCACCTCCTGAGAGTTTCCCCGCACATTCTTCACTAGCTGTGGCACCCCCAGTTGTACCAGCAGTGCAGGCAGCCCCTACAGCACCGGTTACCAGTGGTCAGCCGTCCGGGACGGCAGGACAGTTGACCCCTGCAGAGCAGCGTGAGGTGGTTGACTTGTTGATGAGGTTCCGCCAGTTCCATCCACCCCGTTTTTCTGGTATGAGTGCAGAGCCGTGGGAGGCTGAGTCTTGGATCACGGCCATGGAGCGTTATTTTGAGAGTCTATTCATAGAGGAGAGGTTTCGAGTTCTCTTGGCTACTCACTTCTTGGAGAGCAACGCCGAGGCATGGTGGCGGCGTGTGCGACCCGCTGGTCCGCCTGGGGCGCAGCTTCTCTCTTGGGCGGAGTTCCGCAGTATGCTTCTAGGGGCCTTCTTTCCTGAGAGTGTTCGTCAGAGATTGGAGGAGCAGCTGAAGAATCTCCGCCAGGGAGATAGGCCCGTTCACATGTACATAGCTGACTTCAATCAGTTGTTGGCCTGTGTACCGCACACGGCCAGGGACGAGGCGCATCAGATTTACATGTTTGAGCGGGGTCTGCGCCGGGAGATTTATCAGCTCGTCCGTTCGCACAGATTGCAGACATTGGATGCATCTATGGAGCAGGCACTTTACGTTGAGTGCGGAGAGGCGGTGATGGATGAGGTGGCTCAAGCTCCCGCAATGATTCCAGGGGCGAAGCGCCCAGCACCGGTTGATGAGGGACAGACGAGTCGGCAGGCACCTCCGAGGTCTCCCCGACCTCACCCTGCGGGTCGTGGGTTTCAGAGGCGCCAGAGTTCAGGTGGGCACCCGCAGCAGCCACAGTATCAGCAGCGACAGCGGTTTCAGCAGCAGTATCGACAGCAGCGACAGGAGCGGTGTGTCATCTGTGGCGGCCCTCATCCACCGTCGCAGTGTGACCAGAGACAGGGTCGGTGTTTCCTTTGTGGAGAGTTGGGACATTTTCGAGCAGCTTGTCCCCGAGCCATTCTGTCAGTACTACCCCTTGCTGTAGCACCCCCCTTGCCTGTATACGAAGCGGAAGCCCCTCCGGTTCACCGTCATACAAAGTGGGGTACGACGTCGGGACAGACGGGACGACGATCTTCAACACCTAGTGGACGGGTTTACGCAGCCCTGGTGGAGGACACCCCAGCAGCAGATCCTATCGCCGCAGGTATGACTTTATTTTCTGTCAGATGAGTTGAGCTTTTTGGATACTACTGTATTCTTCTGCACATGATATTAGGGCATTTGCATCTCTCCGTGGTTAAGGGATAGGAATTTTTGTCACATGCGTGAGCGATTGGATTCTTTACAGTATCCTACGAGCAGAGGTAAATTTTGGGAACTTGATCAGGACGGCTGAGACTTTGGGAAGTACACCGGCAGGTGAGGCGATCCTGTTGCAGCTCCACGATCCAGATCGAGCATACGAAATGGACCAGCTGGTGCGGTATCGTGCAACGATTGATTGTGGATTGAGAACAGTGACCTTTCCGCGAGTTGGACAATAGGAGATCATTTCCACAGGTCACCGAGGCATCCTTCCTGCAGTAGTGGCTTCAGCGGTTTCGGGTTAGGTGCTACTTGTTGAGCGTAGGTGACGCCTAGGACAAGAGGTTATGTCTCTAGAGGTCTCGGATAGGGTTGTGTTTTCCTTTTTAGGGGCACGGATAGACCGTAGCTACCGTTTTTGTTGCCACAGCAGGAACGACATCAACACTTCTCTCCCTTTTTCTCACCTTTGTGCTGAAATTTGCGAACATGACGAAAGATTCGGAAGGCTACTCCAGAAATGGAGACGGTGCCCGAACCTGTTCTTGTTTGATTGGGGCGAGGGCATTGGTCTTTCGAAACTTTCGAACTTTTCGCTAATTTCAGTTGTTTTCTAAGTTGGAGAGTTGGGGGTTGATGACTTTCCTGCTGGTGGGGCCCTTACTTCTTCTGTTAAGTTTTGCGGCGTAATTCGTGTAGTTTGGACGCGTAGAGTTGGCTGTTCTTCCTCGTTCCCCAGTATTTGGAATTTCTGAGGTTTATCCAGCTGTTGGACTCGCTTTGTGGAGAGTGAGTAGCGACTGGGGAGTTGGAGTTTGTGTGGAAGGATGCTTACCTTTGGGCTTGGAGACTCCCTATTTAGCCGTGTTTGTTTTGATGACGAAACTTTCTTTTAGTGGGGGAGGATGTGAGGACCCGAATCCCCACTTAAGGATTTATTGATGGATTAGTGGCTTTTGGGTGTGTGTGTGCGCGTGTCGGGCCCAAGAATTGAATTTCTGATGAAATTAGAGCTTGATTGCTTTCAGAAAGTCCGTATTGGATGATTGAGGGTTTTTGCGCGCTTATTGGAACCAGGGATTTGACCCAGCATGAAAATATATCAAGTTTACTTTTCTGGGAATTTTCGGTAAATTTTAGAAGTGGAATTTGGCCGAACGGACATCGGATTTGGATTCAGCGCGCGAAAACGGTCAAGATGGACTATTTACTTGAATTTTTCGAAGCCCGGATGCAAAAACACGCATTTCGAGGTGTGGGGTTACTGTTCCGGCGGCCGGAGAGGCGCCGGCGGCGGCGGCGGGCGGCAGAGCGCGGCGACTGGTGGCGACGGAGGCGCGCGGTCCACCGCGGGAGGCGTGCTCCAGGCGCGAGCCACGTGGCACATTCCGGTTGGCCGGCGCAGCAGCGCGGTCCACGGGCCTTGGCGGGGTGCACGGTGGACCGAGGGTTGGCCACGTGTCACCTCGTGGTTGGCCGGTCTTGGTGCGCGCGGTCTACGCAGTGGCGGAGCATGTGGCCGTACGGGGTGGTTGGGGGCGACGTGGGGGCGCCACGTGGCGCCCCGCGTTTGGCCGGGTGCAGCGGGCGCAGCAGGCGTGTCGGGCCACGTGGCGTTCGATGGGTGGTTGGCGCACGTGGTCCAGGCGCACCGGGAAAATTCCTGGGACATGGTTGTCATTTCTCCAATTGTTTGGTTTGGTTGGCTTATTTCTTGAACCCGAACCCACTTCACCTCGGATTTTCTCCCACTTCCCGAGCTCCATTGCCCTTGCACCCTCAAGCAAAGTTGAAGCTCTCCCTATTGCGCTTCTTCCCGTGGAGGCCCGGAATTTTTGGAAGCCGCGACGACGGCGATCTCGGCATCGGAGTTCGGAGCGACGTTCGTTCGTCTGAGGCCCGTTTTTGTCACTCTTCAGTGTGAGAGGTCCGCAGAGCTACCCCAACCGTATTTTTGGACGATTTTCACGGCGTTGGAATCACGAGAGGTACGCCGTCGATTTCCGTATTGATCGCTTCATCTCGTTTGGGGTTTTTGACACAGATCCCGAGGAGTTTCTAAACCCCTTTTTCTGTTGGAGTTTTTGGACAGCAAGGCCTTCGCGGATTTTTATCTCCTCATCCGGACATCGGAATTCGACGATTCAAGACTCTATCGATATCTACTCTTCGCGAGGATCGCCGTCATATTTTTATTGGAGATTGTTTTACAGGTGAAAATTTCTCTTTAAGGGGACTGTTCACAGCAGATTTGTGGAACTTGGAATTTTATGGAATTAATGTAACTTTGGGTGGTATTTTTGTACCCAGGATGCGTTAAACACTGCTAGTGTACTGGTTGCTTGGTGGTTGTGCTGGTAAATCTGTTTCTGGGCTTTCTTAGCGGTACGACCCTGGACAGTTGAGCACCTTCAGGTGGGTGGCCCTGTCTCCAAGAATGATGGAATGTGCATTAAATCTGCTATAGTAGGACCATGCATGATAGTGATATTCTTGTGTAGCATGCTAGAATGTGATAGCTGTTGATTCTAGAGTTATATGATGATCATGCGATCTCTTGTTCCTACTCTGTAAAATTATTATTATTATCTTGGAATTTGACCTAGCACCCCGTCATAAGCAGCATGTTCAGCCAGACTGTAGAAAATTTCAACTTGGGCTAGGTTTATTCTGCTTTAGACATCCACACTTCTTTTCTTTCCTGGACATAGTGTTTTACTCGCCCGGGTAGTGGGCCGAGTGGTCGGGTTTCTTTTAGTGTGGGATGCATTCTTGCACTCGTGCTTGGGAGCAGAGTGGAGTCTGGTAGATACAGTTGATCGTTCATCTGTGGCAGGAGCCGTTTGGTAGACGACGGTCCCGAGATGTTTTGGTTTCTTGTTTTATTGTCGCCACTGTGTCAGTGGCAGCTTTGTACCAGTAATAGCAGGACCTTGAACCCAGAAATGTTTTTGGACACACATATGATTTTAGTCAACCAATGTTTTCTTCCGAGCATCGTGGAGTCGCCGAGTCTGTTCTTGTTTGATTGGACAAAGGCATTAGCTCTACGAGGCTTGGATATAAAGCTTGTTTTCAATTGTTTTCCTAAAAAGAACTAAAAATCATTAAATATGGATTTTTTTCAGATCATATGGCTTTCAATAAGAAATATCACATTTTTCCAATAAATTTAACCACCCGAGATGGTTCGAGTGGTCTGGGTTCCAAGGTCTGCCTTTTTCCTTTGGGACGAGAACAACGAGAGGCTATGCCTAGAGCCTGTTCTTGTTTGATTAGGGTTGTAGGTTCTAGTCTTTCGGGGTTCCCGGACCCCTTTATTGTGTCTGTTGTGGAGTTATCCTGTCAGTGATGCCTGTTTTAGGGAGCCGTTGGGTTGACAGCGGTCCCGACTGTCGAGTGTTCCTTGTTGCTCGGGTTAGAGAGCAGGGATGGGGGATAGTATAGCTATATTGTTGAGTCGGGTGGGATTGCACCAGATTATCGACTCAGGTTATTATTTCGGTAACCGCGAACTGTGGGCGGTTTGACCGATTAGTGTTACACATCAGTTGGGGCTGGGTTTTGCATTGTGGATTGAGTGAGTCTCCACTTTGAGCATTGTGTCGACTTTTGCCTCGTTGGCTGAGATACTTGACAGAGCTGTTGGATATGGGTTACTTTTGACTCGAGCGGGTCGCTCCCCTCGAGTGCCACTCCGGAGTAGGCGAGACCGGGTTGTTGTAACCGGCGTTGAGATTGAGCTTTAGACCGGGTTGTTGTAACCGGCGTTGAGATTGAGCTTTAGACCGGGTTGTTGTAACCGGCGTGAGATTGAGTTCTTCTATTGTGACTTGTCGACACAGTCCCTCTGGCTGAGCCAGTTTTGGCTGCTACGGACATACCTACGGTAGACCCGTCCTGTTGAGGATGTGCGGCAGTAGGTAGGCGCATGTTTGACTGGACCCGAGGAGGAAGTCAGTTCAGATTGGGTGACTATACTGATATTTTAGTAGATGCACCATGTTATCATCTGTTCCACTTTTTGAGCATCTAGATAGGGGCATAGTAGCTGTAGAGTTATTCATTTCCAGCTCTTTCCTTCAGTATTTCATTTATTACCTTATGCCTCTAGTAGACTTAGTGGGCAGACCGTTGCGCTTGTTGACGGCACCCACTGAGGACTACTGTGGGATGTAGTTCTCACACCCGTCGTGGTGTCTTTTCCCCAGGGACTTCTACTCCTGTTCCTGCTGCTCCAGTTGTTGCTTCTTCAGACCGAGGTAAGGGAGTCGCGAGCTAGATCTCTACCAGTCGTCATCCAGAGAGTAGATGTACCCATTTTTATATTTTGAGATTTACTTGTTGAGAGACCTTGTAGTGAGGTATAGAGTTGTACTTTTATATCATAGTTGAGCGACTTTTGTACTTGTGGTGAGGACTTGGAGTTGTATTTATTTTGTTTATAGCAGTTTACTTCCAGCTCTGATATCTGTTTAGCGTAGCATCTTTCTTTTGCAGGTTTGACGCTTCGTCTATACGGGGTTCACCGTATGGGCGGCAGATCTGTTAGCGAGCCCGGGTCGCAGTTTCGACCCCGGGGCGTGACAATCAGCCGATGAAAGAAAGGGTCAACCGAAGAAAGGCCCGCATCTTGATTTGGATCGGTTTCAGTCGCGTAGAAGCATAGCACGCTACACCCGCCATTGGCTGGGGGTACTAGTCAATAGGAGAAACAACCGACGTAGGAATCTGTCGACGAAAGGAGTCACGGATCACTCAAGACAGACTTCGGCTGAAAGTGTCCACTAAATCTCTTCGGTCAATCGACAGAAGAGGCGGGAATCGAAGTCAGCGCATGGAGATTCAAATCGATGAAGGAAAGACTTTAAAAGGAAAGAATGCGAGATTTGGGCGTGAATCCCGCAACCAACCCGGAACGGCAAGTGGCGTCCAGCATTGGAAAGCTCCGAGAATTACGCCCCGACGCAACAATCAGGGGATGAACTTAGACGAATAAACGACTACCATCCTGATTGAGGGTTTTCGGCTCAAAAGGAAGTAGTTGCCGGATATCCGATAACTTCCCCCAATTTGCGCCGATAATTCAAATCGGCACCTAATAACTTGGTTCGGAGGTGTATAAATACCCGAACCATCGAAGAGATCGGGGTCCGGCAACCTCATAAGCCCGGTTCCACCCCGGCTTCTTCATTTATTTAGGAGTGGGTTAAGTAAACTCTTTTTTCTTCTTTTTTTACTACTTTCCTAGGAGTAGACTTAATTGTAATTTTTCTATCCCTTATTCCCTATTTGTATCTCATTCTTCTTATCAATATAAAGTGTAAACCGGTCATTCGGTCGTATTTTTATTTTTGCATTTAGAGTGTAAACCGGCTCAGCTGTGTCTTTATTTGCCTTTCTCGTCTTTAGAAACCGACCAATCAATCGTGTCTTTATTGGTGATTTTTGTACTTAAACGCTACAATCGGCTAATCAGTCGTACATTTATCTCTTAAACCGGTTCAACTCATCTAAGTCGAAACCAGTGATCCCTCTCTACCTCCGCGAACCCGCTTCGGTTGTCCTCAGTCAAGCGGTCGTGAGGAGTTTCCAGAGAAGAACTCGTCCGAGCGGACCCTCCTCGACCCGATCGCTTGATTGTAGGGACGCGTCGCACTTCGACACGGCTGGAGGGTCACCCAAAGGGATCACGCGCAAGCCACATTTTTGGCCCCAACACATAACAATAATATACATTTGAAACCTAACATGCATTGTTTCAATTCTCTACATATTTTTGAGGCTACATTCAATCTATGTCACTAGATTCATATTTAGTAACTATATTGGCACCTAGTGTTCCACAAGAATGATCTAAATCCATTAACTAGTTTGTTCCACTAGTTTTCTTGCATTTCTAAGGTTTCTAATGTTCAAACGACCTATACTCATGCATGCTAGGTTAGTAACTTGTATCAATAATTATATATTATATAGATCAAGTAGTATACAAATTACATGACAATAAATATACTTGAATCCTAACATGCATAATCACTATTATGTATATATATATATATATATATTTATAGGTCAATGCACCCAATTAATCTTATACAATGGTAGTCCTTCATTTAGAATTACATGCTCTATAATTGCATAATTACTAATTGAACTACCAATCAATATGCTTATAATTTTTCATCACTAGCCATGCACATTAAATCATATGTTTCATTTATATTTATTTGTTCAATAACTATTATATTATTTCACATGCATTTTTTTCTATAAAAAAATTTTCTAGACATGAGAGATAATCAAATCCATTCGGTGCACACTAATCCACCTCAAAATATTTCTTATTGCTGGTAGCCACTTACAATTAGGTTCCAATAATGATTCGTCGCGTTTTAAGCCTAACAAACCCAAATCTTCACAAATCGGCTTGTTTCCTTCAATCAGACGTTGTAACCTTGCCGTAATTCAAATTAAAGTTGTTAGACTTGTTTTTCTAATCATCAATTAGAGATTTAAAAAACAATTTAGTTCTAAATCCCCTAAGGATAAAAACCACAATTTCAACCCTAGGTTTTTAGATTCTCAACAACAATTCATGAATCTTGATAATCCTTTAATTAAATTAGTTTAGAATCATCTAGAGATTCTAAGAACATCAATTTTAAAGGATTTAACATAATTTCTAACTCAAACGAATGAAATCTCACCTTGGCCCCCATGGTCAAGAAGCTTGAATTCTCCATTAGACAGCTTCTCCAAGCTCTTCTCCAACTTGAAGCTTCCAAAATCTCTAATTTTAAAAAGGGATTGCGAGAGAGGAAAAGAAGAAATTAGAGATTTAAGGGAGGTGAGCTTAAGAGAAAAGAGAGAAATATTTCTTTTTGGATGTGCGTGTGGGAGAGAGTGTGCGATGGAGAGTGACACACACACACACACCAATGGCTGGGTGAGAATAAATAGGTTGGCCAATTCGCGGGAAACCCTCTGCGCCTATAATAATTTATAGTTTAGTCCAGTTCTGATCTGATACTTGCAGCCGGAGCCCTTCTAAACGTCTGTTTGAGTGTCGGAGCTCTTCTGAACGTCTATTTGCACTCAAATTTGACAGGTAGGCTTAATTTAACTTAATTTATTCTAATTTATCTTAACTTTTCAGTTTGGATCATTTTTTTGTTACCGAAAGTTCGGTCGAACTTAAATCGTTAACATATTTTTCTTTCACTACTCGGATTTTCGAATGACATGAAATTTTTATTTTGACTTCAGAACATTAGTACAAGCCACTTCCTAAAGTTTCATAATTTTTTGGCACTGTAAATTTTCTGTTAAAATATAAGCTCCGTTCCTTACAAAAAAAATCTATTTTTTTTTTATTATTCCAATTTCAATACCAATCACTTCTAAATTATCTTTTATTTCTTCGAGTCCAATAAAAATTATATCTCATACTATTTTTATTTACACTTATTTATATATTAAAAATTTAATATACTATATTCCACCATCCTTAAAAAAGATTTTGTCCACGAAACTCAGAATGCACCTCTATTCGATCTATTGAATAATTGAGGGTATTGCTCCTACGCTAAGCTCTCCATTTCCTAGGCAACCTTATGATCCTTGTGATCGTTCTAACGAATCTTGACATACGGAATTAGGTGATTCCATAGTTCCTTCTTTTTGCCGACATGGTTTCACTCCAAGCATACCTCGCAGGTCATATCTTCTTGCAGCTCCTATTGCTCAAGGTGGAGGGCAAGAATCGAATCACGCACATACTTATAGAGTGTGGATACATGAGTCACCTTGTAGACTCTCTCTGATCTCGGTGGCAGTGCTGGTCCATTTGCTAACGCTTCCACACGCACCACAACCTCACACAACTTACGATTGTGGGGACCTAGTTCGTCTCGAACCTCGAGCACCTCACCCTTCTTTCGGGTGGTATTCCCAAGGAAATGCGGTCACTCGCCACAAATTCTAAACCCATGCTGGCCTCTGTTTGCACAGCTTTCCTTGCCAGGCTCGTGTCGTCATTACGACTCTCCTTCCCATTCACCATTCCATTACTGAACCAATTTTGGTCTGTACACCGGCATTGCTTACGGGCAATATCGTTGGTGCCTTAGTTCTCACTATAAGTGGATCTTACCACACGTAAACTCCTAGTTTCACATCAATATGGCATATGGCGCATCCTCAAGTTTCTACCCATATGGGATCATAGTACCCCTTTCGCACGTGGCTTTTGCTAGCCAAGCGTCCAACGACGAGCACATTGTTTTGCCTCTACTCGCCACAAATTGGCACCACGTCATCCTTTCGACGAGCCTATTTGATCCCCTTGTTCGTGAATCCAAATTCACTTTTGCGATAACCTTAGATCTTGTAATTTGGTGACTTCACCAACCAGGTGAATAGCATGATCGACCACTTACTTCTCTAGTCACCACCATCAACGTTCTCGTACGTTACTAGCACTCTTACTATAGAGCTCTTGGCTAACCCGCTTATTCCGGATTACCACAGAAGGTCCATAGACAACGATCCTACATAGGTCTATTGCATAAAATCCAACTCGAGATCGTGCAACAGATTTCGTTCACACGAGCGGACCCAATCATCACATGCCGAAACCTCCCTCAGGACTATCGCACCAATACTCCAACTAGGAGTAGCTATATCTTAATTCCTCACCAGCCCTACGGCTTGGTCGCATCTACACCCTCGGTGTACTAATAGCATCATGGCTTACACGTGGCATTTCACGTTTCCGGGTCATAGCTTGGACTACCATCCTGACCAAAAATCTTTATTATGCCCCATCCTCAGGTCTCGGGCCATTGTCATAACAGTCGACTATGCCTGCCCACAATGGCTACAAGCTCCACAGTCCACATATAGTCAAGGCACGAATCGTCCGCAAGCAAACCAAGTAATCGTCGTCCCGCGACTACGATGCTCCACCGAGCAACACACACTCGCTAATCATCATCCTACGACCCAAATGTTGTATCGACTCCCGTCACACTTAGCAAATGCTAAAGTGCTACCCTTAACCAACCCTCTTGGCTGAACAAAACTTGTGCTCCATGAGCAACTATACTATCGAGCGCATTATGCCCCTATGCCTTCTCACACTAACCACAAGCATTATGCAATTTACTTAAGCACGCTTACTACTCAGGCGCACTCCCCCACCTTGGGTTGAGGCACCACGAAACCAATTCACCTAACTTGGTGATCAGCACGCGAACTCTATGGTAGCGATTCCACTTTACTACGAATCCGGGTGGAATGACGTCCGAAACTCCCAAACAGGCCCAGCATCCGAAGCAGCACTCGAGGGGAGCGACCCCACTGAGAAAAATAGTGTATCTCAATCAAGCTTAATAAGTGGCTCATACAGACTATAGTCCATCCACGATCAACCAGATCGGAAACTCGAAATACTCAATCATCTCACAACGATGTCGGAAAACCCTCAACGACTCACAAACACAATGTCCCCAAAATCATATGGCATTAGAATCTCAATCAACTGAGCTATAAAAATCTATTCGGCCCCCAGGCACGAATATAAATACAAACCGTATTACCCGGACCACTCAAAACCTCCACTCAGGTGAGAATAAAATATAGACAAAGATATAGTTAAAAATGATATAGCAATTTTTATAGATGTCCAGATGTAGTTAGAATAATGAATAAAAAGTGTTTTCTAGTGTTCATTTGCCTTAGAAACATGACAAAAATAACAGGGGGTCAAGATCATTTTTCTATAATTTTTCGGCAACTATCATATTTTACCAGGTATACAAACAACTAAACTAAACATGCTGGATATCTATACAATAGATTTAATAGGCAGTTCATAAATTTTGGAACAATTCCAACCCACCTGAATCGCTACCCAAAAACTGCAAGAAGCCAAAATGGTGCGGTGTCACCCACTGTCAAGAAACTGCCGGAATAAGCCTTCGGCACACACACCCGCAACCACACTTCCTCTGCAGAAAAGAAAGTCCAAGTGAACACAAAACAATCCCAAATCAGCCTCCTAGCTATGATTCTAAGTTCTCAGTGCAATCTTACAATTATCAAGCTCCAAGTCACAACATGCTCAACTTCCAAGCTTTAGGTTCTTCTCAGCTCAGTGAACAAGACAACACCAAAATCTAGTTCTATTCACTTCACTCCCAGCACAAGAATTACACCTCACAAAGACAGAAAATAGGAGAAGGAAAACCACTTAATCAATCAAAATCTCCAAAAACACAACTCAGTTTAGGAGAATCACAATTCCGAGAAAATCCACAGAAAACTCGAAAAATCCCAATATGTACCTCAAATCCTACATGCACAGATTCCCAGTTGAGCTCTCCACCTCAGGAAAGCCTTCCACAACACTCTCAATCAATTCCGTAGCTTCAGCGCGAAGAAATTTTCACAATTCCTCAAGTTGGAGCTTCCTTGTGCAATTACCTGAGCAACAGCAGTGACGTTTTTCCCCTAGTGCTCTATCTGGGAGGAAGAAGAAAGAAGGAAGAATGAGAAGGTGGATAATGGCTCTGGCCACGCTCAGAGGGTCTGGGATATACACGTGTAGTAAGCACATAACCAAAGTCAAAGTTCGGGGTACAATAAGCCGCGGAATAACTTGTAATATTAACATGTCTCGCAGGAAAATCCACGTTTCGGGCGCCCTAAACCAAACCCCGGGCACCCTAAACATCGCAGCTACAGTAATAAGGTGCGCTCCCCGGCCCCCCGCTTTGCTACAGTGAAGAGCCCTAAACCTCAGAATAGTGTACCATCCATTCTTTAGCTCCGCGGGCACCCTCTACCTACACCCAGTGCTACAGTAAAGCACTCAAACTCCACCGCCTATACAGTTAGCACAAATCTCGAGAAAATCACAACCATTCATCTTCCGAGCTGTTACAGTAACTTTCGGGCGTCCTCAAATAGGATTCGCAAATGCGTAAAGGCCAGTTTCGGGCGTCCGAAAAATCTCTAGGGCGCTCGAAACATCTGGAACTTCAGTTCCTTGCTGTTTGCGATCTAGAGTCCGTTTTCACGCCTTTTTCGCACTGAACAACACTCACTCAATCCGAGCATCTCCAGATGTCTCGGTCAGCTCAAAAGGACACAACCGAACAGTTACAAACTCTCGGTACTCTACAAAGTGCACCGTTGGATAGATTCGGGTAGTTTCGCCGCCGAGTACATGGCTCAGCGAACCGACCAGAAATGGTCTTCGGGAAATTCCTAGGACGAAATGCGATAGAGAGGTATAAATACCCGAGCAACACCATTGTTGTGGATAGGCAATTAGAGTGTGCTGGTAAATCGGCTAGCATTGAGCCAAACATGTAAGGCTCGACAGAATATAGAGAAAGGACTGGCTCTTGAGACAACACGGATCGTTAGATGCGAGAGCCGAGTCGTGACATCCTGAGAATCGGGGCGAGGAGAGCTTGTATATCTGGGGCACGAGAATTCGCACCCAATGAGTGTCGTATCCCTATTACGGGTAGTGAGTAGGTTGAGTGTGGCTACATTACCACCTAGCAGTGGTAGTGGAAACCCAGAGTAAGGTTTCGATAATCGAGCCTCTTGATAGTTCGGGAGATCTGAACATCATTCTAATGGAATTGGAAATGGAGTGGAGTCGCTACCGTAGAGTTCGCGTGTTGATCACCAAGTTAGGTGAATTGATTTCGTGGTGCCTCAGCCCAAGTGGGGAAGTGTACCTGAGCAGTGAGTGCACTTAAGCAAATTGCTTAATGCTAGTGGGTTGTACGAGAAAGCGTAGGGGCATAGAATGCTCAATAGCATAGGTGCTCATGGAGCACGAAATACGTTCAGTCGAGAGGTCGGGTTAAAGTGGCACTTTAGTATCTGCTAAGTGTGATAGGAGTCGATAGAGCATTCTGAGTCATATAATGATGAATAGCGAATGAGTGTTGCTCGGTGGAGCATCATAGTTGCATGACGACAATTAGTGGGTTCACTAGGGGACAATCTGTGCTTGAACCATATGTAAGGACTATGGAGTTTGTGAGGATGTGGGCAGGCGCAGTCGGCTATATGTGACAATGGCCCTAGACTTGAGAGTGGGGCATGATAGAAATTTGGTCGGGGCGGTAGTCCATGCGATGACCCGAGAACGTGGAATGCCGTGTGTGTCTTAAGGCTATTAGCACACCGAGGGTGTGGATGCAACCAAGCTGTAAAGCTAGTGAGGAATTGAGGTGCTATTACGTACTCCTAATTGTAGTATTGGTGCGATAGTCCTAAATAAGAATTTTGTCGTATGATGATTGGGTTCACTCATGCGAACGAGAGCCGTGGCACGATGTCGAGTTGGATGTTGGGCTATAGGCCTATGTAGGACTGTGGTCTATGGACCTTCTATGGTAATCCGAAATAAACGGGTTAGCCGAGAGCTCATGGGTTATGAGCGCTAGTGACGGACGAGAACGTTGGGGGTGGTGACTAGATGAGCAAGTGCTCGATCTTGCCATTCACCTAGTCAATGAGGTCATCAAGCCGCAAGGTCTAAGATTATCGCGGAAGCAAGTTGGATTCACGAACGAGGAGTTCATGTGGACTTGTCGAAAGGACAACATAGTGTCAATTTGTGGCAAGTGGAGGCGTAGAATCGTGCTCCTTGTGAAATGTTGGGATAGTAAAGATCGCATGCGAATTGGGAGTTATATTCCCAGGTAAGTTAGTGTTCGTGGATGTGCCAAATGTGCTATCATGATGTGGAGTTAGGAGCTTACGTGTGGTAAGATCCACTCATAATGACGAATAAGGCATTAACGATATTACCCATAAGCCATGCTGGTGAACGGTCAAATTAAATTGATTCCGCAATAGAACTGTGAATAGGAAAGAATGTCATGATGACAATGCGAGCTAACAAGAACTGTGCAAACAAAGGCCAGCAAGGGTTTAGGATTTGTGGCAAATAGTCGCATCAGCTTGAGAGTGCCACCCACGAGATGGGTGAAGTAGTTCGGGATTTGTGGCAAATTAACTCCCCGAGGTCATAAATCGGGTGATGATGTGGAACACGTAAGATAACTAGCGAATTGACTAATACTGCCATCGAAACTACAGGGGGCCCACAAAAGTGACCCACCTATTCGCACGCTAAGAGTACGTGCGTGTTTAAGTCTTGCTCCCACATTGAGCCATAGGAGCTACAAGGGGATGTGATCTGCGAGGTGTGTTTGGGAGTGCAATCTTGCTTGTAGAGAGAAAAATTATATATATATATATATATATATATATATATATATATATATATATATATATATATATATATATATATATATATATATATATATATATTCCTACAGGAAAGGTCAAAAATCAAAGAAGAATGAAGAAAAAAATGAAGTTATACTATTTCAAAAAAAATTTGTACTATTTTAAACGAAAGTTGCACTCTTTGAGACAAAGATTGTACTCTTCGAGACAAAGATTGCACTATTTGATATGAGAGTTAAAATTTTAGGTGAAAGTTGTAGGATCGTTGGCGCTAACCATTAATTCCAAAAGCTCGAGCTGTTAGAAATACGCAACCAATTCACTTAAAGCGTACAGACACAGCGCCCACGGGTCTCGACCGGACTCAACCCACTTGGACGTTGGGTCTATTGTTGGGCCTCTTGCCGTTAGGTCTATTATGGACCGCAGCCCCACTCAACTTATTGGGCTCACCCAACTCAACTTATTAGTCTCCTGGGCCTATTGTCACGGGCAGGAGTTGGACCTATTTTTAACCCATAAATAAATAGCCAACAAAAGTTGCACTCTTTGGGCGAAAGGTATACTATTTCTCCTCCTCCTGATCCTCTTTCTTTCCCTTCACTTCTTTGTGCTTTTTCTGCGCCCATCCGGGGCTAGCGATATACAGTGTAGGTGGAAGAAAGTGCAGCAATGCCGAAAAAGATGGGTAGCTCGCGCACCCCCGGCTTCGCCTCCGCCCCATCGATGCACACGGGCGCAGTGGAAGGGGGAGGGGGGGTTCCTCTCTCCTGCCCGCGTACCTCCCGTGGGGCAAAGGCAAGGCGAGCCGTCTTCACTTCCGCGGCCCTCTTCTGTGGCGTCGCCATGCTTTCCTCCGCCTCCACTGTGCGTCATCGGCCACGGATGAGCGCAGAAAAAATACAAGGAAGCGGAGGAAAAAAAAAGAGAAAAGGGAGAAATAGTGTAATTTTCACCAAAAGAGTGTAATTTTTGTCTAAAAAGTATAACTCTTATATCAAAGAGTAAATTTTTGTCTCAAAATATACAATTTTCGTCTAAAATAGTGCAATTTTTTTCTAAAAAAGTGCAATTTTATCTTAACAGTGCAATTTCATTTTCTTTTCTAGTTCTTGATCTTTTTTGTAGGAATTTTTTTATTTTATAATTTTATTTTTCTTCTACTTTCCACATATTTTTTCGCTATTGCGGCCTCTCTCTCACCCTCTACAATAGCCACCGCCCTCACCTCTGCCATGGACCCCACCGGAGCGCTGCACTCACTCCCGCCATACCCGCTTCCGCGCCCGCGACATTGTGTCCATCAGATGCACATGTGCGTGGGCGCAGCGGGAACGAGCGCGGCGTCGAAAGGCGGCGCTCCGACGGGGTCCATGGTGGTGGCAGGGGTGGCGACGATTTGGACATCGTGTGGAGCAAGGGTGGCGGGGCGTGAAAGTGAGACGACGAGCTCAGGAAGGAAAAGAGGAGAAAGACGAATCTCGAACGGAGAAAAAAAAATGAGAGAAAAAAGAGAAAGAAAAAGAAATAAAATTATTTTGATCGGTTTCTTAAAAATTCGGACCGAATATGCAAAACCGAATATGCAAAAACAAAAAAGATGACTCACTTTTGCCAAAACACAAAACCGATAATTTTTTATACAAATTGGCCATATATATATATATATATATATATATATATATATATATATATATATATATAGTCCGGCTACTTTGCTTATACAAGCACCAAGCAATTGGTGCTTGTAAATTTTCTACCGTCAGATCTAACCCTTTGATTAATTCTACTCCTTTCATATTATTCCACCAACCACCCACTAAACCCAAGGGGCTCACCATCATCCTAAACGCACATTTCTACATCCAAGGGTAAAAAACTCACAAGCACAAATAACTTATACTTTTACGAGCATATGAGCTCAATTATATATATATATATATATATATATATATATATATATATATATATATATATATATATATATATATATATATATATATATATATATATATATATATATACTTTTCTAATAGCTTAAACTTTTTGAGAAGTTTTAAGTTATTTTTCTCATTGACAAGCCTTTGAAAGGCAGTCACCTAGTGAAGAAAACTATATTTACATTAAAAACAACAATTTTGCATTAA